>JAJMGD010000022.1:111436-162331 GCA_030568515.1 Suhomyces guaymorum
AACGATGGTTGAAGGAGCTGGGGTTTCAACAATAATAGTCTCAGTACCGTCGGAACCAATGGCGGTGGTAGTGCTAGTAACAGTACCAGTCCATGGGGTAGTGACAACAGTGGATGGACGTGGGGTCTCAACAATAATAGTCTCAGTACCATCGGAGCCAATGGTGGTGGAAGTACTAGTGAAAGAGCCAGTCCATGGAGTAGAAACGATGGTTGAAGGAGCTGGGGTTTCAACAATAATAGTCTCAGTACCGTCGGAACCAATGGCGGTGGTAGTGCTAGTAACAGTACCAGTCCATGGGGTAGTGACAACAGTAGATGGACGTGGGGTCTCAACAATAATAGTCTCAGTACCGTCGGAACCAATGGCTGTGGTAGTACTGGTAACAGAGCCAGTCCACTGGGTAGTAACAATAGTGGATGGAGGTGGGGTCTCAACAATAATAGTATTAGTACCGTCGGAACCAATGACGGTGGTAGTACTAGTAACAGTACCAGTCCATTGGGTTGTAAGAGTGACACTAGGTGTAGGTAAAAGAACAACGATCGTCTCGGTATTACCGGCGGCTGTATTGTATGGTAATGTGGTCAAGCTAGTAACAGATCCGGTATAAGTCAGTGTAATCACCTTAACAGCATCACCATTTGAACCACTGTTGGCGCCAACGATAGGGCCCCATGGTTGAACGAAATTGTTGTTCTGAACTGTTCCATCATTACAGACGGACGTGTCTGTATAAGCAACCACTGGGACTTTGTCATTATAGGTGGTTTGAAAATCCATGAAAGGTCTATAGCCCGCAGGAATGTTCTGATATGTGACAATATAAGCTGTGGGAGTGCATGTACCTTGATAAGTCATAGG
The DNA here is from genome assembly GCA_030568515.1 of Suhomyces guaymorum. Taxonomy (NCBI): domain Eukaryota; kingdom Fungi; phylum Ascomycota; class Pichiomycetes; order Serinales; family Debaryomycetaceae; genus Suhomyces; species Suhomyces guaymorum. The sequence continues at coordinate 112,301 of JAJMGD010000022.1, forward strand.
AGCAAAGGATTCAGGATAGTTCCAAGTATTGAGTTGATTACTCATATAAACTTCAGCTGTTGCACAATTAATCGTGGAATTAGTAATCGTCATACCAATGCTTCCAGACTTGTAGCCAGTTGGACAATTAGCAGCTAAAACGTAATTTGAAACAATGTCGGCATCAGGACTGACCCTTCTGGCAACAGTCCTACCATTTTGATCAGTAGCCCACATGGGTTCATTATTGAAAGTGACAGTTGTAGAAAGATCATTATCACCATCTTTAAATGTGACAGTATTCAAGCCAGCAGTAAAGCACTTAGCATCTTGCAAGTCAATAGAATGAGTTGTCATACCAGTATTGAAGACCATTGGGAGGCTGACTGTACCTGTCACAACGCTCCCCCCACTAATTGCATTGGTGGCAGTACATTGTACTGATGTGCCAGCAAAGAAAACTTCTCCTTGTGTTGCCGAACAGTCAGCGTAGTCAGTATTACCTACGGTCAATTTGAATGTACCCAGCGTACCGAAAACGCACGGCATGGTGAGAGTAAAAGTGTCTCCAGGATTAATATTTGCTGGGTCCATTTTCCAACTGAGTGTGGAAATCCAAGTTGGGTTGTCAGGCGTGATACGTGGGAAACCAGCAACTTCCTGGTATACAAGAGAGTCAAACTTTGTAAATACTCCCGTAACTTGTTTTGCGGTGGCTGTCGCCAAAGAGCAACTCACTGCCACGATAGTGAGCAACTTCATTTTGGTGGTCGATACTTTATTTCTTGAAAATCGTGGAAACACTAGGATTTATATACACTTTCGGCAGGCTTGTGATGAAATTCTGAAGTCATAGCGAGATCCATGAATGAAATTCATATTCAATGCCTATACTCTTAATTAAGAGCGTTGAGTCCAAAATTGGAATTATTCCAGCAGGATAATCTTCAAAATACCTAAATGCCTCAATTTTGCTAATGTTTATGCACAATGTAACCCCGATGAAATGCACTACTTGTAAAGCGTTATTGACATGGAAATCTTTTGATAAAATTTTTTTTCTTTATACATTTGGTTATACTATTCAGTAGTCTAACAAAGAGCGGCTACTTTTTTGCAGCTTTCCTGGAGGAAATTGCACGTATGCGCGCAAAAAAAATATTGAGTTACCCATGCATAACCTACATTTCCCCGAAGCTGCAATGACCAGCAGCGGCTTCTATCCAAATAATATAGGTTGAATTTTTACGGCACCAAGGAAAATTAAATTTTTTACAGATAATCACGTTTGACCCTTATTGAAGTTGAAAGATCTCGACACAGCAACGCTCAAAGTGCTCAGAAGTCTTACTAATGCACTGTTGAAGTACTGGTTTGCAGTGATATCTCGTTCGTCATCTTCACTTCCGTATTCTTACTTCTATCATTCCAACGGTTCAAAAACTACAAATCCCAAAACTGTAAATATTACAAGGTCAAATTTTCTAGATTTGTTGATACATGAGTTATGAATTTCATGCATATGAGTAAAGGCCGAACAATCTCGGGTATCATTTCCGGCAGATGTTGTACAGATTCGTTTACTCTTCACGATTCCATGCATAAAGAATTTTCGGATTACGGGATTCATTTTATTATGCAGCATGACCACTGCAGTGTGATTTGCAACAACAATTTGTTGTATTGTTCTTCTCCGCTGTTGAAGACCTCGTATGCATCTCGGAAAGATTCTGTCTTTGAGTTGCAGATACGTTGTTGACATAGTAAAGGGTGTCTTACGTGACTTAAGTTTTATTTGATGTGCCTTGTAAAGAAACATATGTCGATTTGAACCTGTCTAGTAAACTCAGTGAAGCGGATTTATGCTGACCTCTTTAACTTTTGGGAGCATCGAATCAGACCGCCTTAGGGGTATCTAACGGATTAGGCCCTGTTATTCGCCCTGGGAAGTCGAAGATCGGCGATGTGCGCATGAATCACGCCTGCATACAATATGCATACAACATACGTTTCGCACCCAAAAGGGTTTTAAAGTTTGAAGATAACGGTAGAATCCGCATTGAATTGTTTCCAGGACCAAGGCGGAATATTGTCTCGTAATTATCAGACAAAAGATTTACTAATATATTCAGGGATAGTAATCGGAATGTAGAAAGTAATGACGAGTACTACTGATGACCTTTATGAGCCCTTACTTCATGAACCTGGGGATGGATCTATTTGTATCATTATTAGTTAAACACGGGTCATCTGCAAACCAAACCGAGAAGCGGAAGCTGTCGGTTAGGGTGCACCTACGTCAGCTATATGTATCGGCGAGACGCGATGATCCAACGTACTTCTGTTGCAACGACATGCTTAAATTATGAAGGGGCTTGTTTATAAAACTGGTGTGTATTCGACCGACCCAGACTAGTATTTGTTCTTAATCGAGTGGGACTTTCCTGGTGAATACCACCAGCTTTATGAGAACCAGGTGGCAACTCAAGTATTACTATTTAGCTTTAAGAATTGAACGATGTGTGTTTTTTTACAAGCCTCCAACGGAAGTCGTCTTCATAGTAACTGCAAGGCACTACCTGCACGGAATCGACTTTCAAGTGACTCGAAATAATATTGCTTTTCCAAAGCAGACCATATGTGCATTAAACCTGTGCAACCAGCGGTATCGCGGGCTATATTGATGGAGCAGATCATGCTGCATTGGATGTTGCATTGCCCCTTTTCAACGATATGTACCGATTGAGCGATATGCCGGTTTCTCGAAGAAGTAGTTGCTAGTTTCTTAAAATATTAATCATTCTCTCTACATCTGCGATCTAACTGTTGCTCAATTTGACCTTACAGTAGCTTTGGCCCTGGACTATGGTGTTCATGATGCTTGTTGCATTCCGCGAATCTTCGAAAGCATCTGAAAGTAAGCAGGTGCATTTTCAATTAACGGCTATAAACCGTTGCGAGCCCCTGGATGCATCAGACCAAAAGCAGGCTGATTTTGTACCGAAAACGTAACTTCCTGCAGCTCGAAATGTTGCATTTCTGAAAAAGGCCAGCCTTTGTGGCTAAACGTATGTTACATAGTAAGGGATAAAAGTCGCCACGAGCTGAATCCCATGGAGTGAAGCGGATTTCCTTTGGTTGACTTTTTCGAAAGAATCTTCTGTCAATGAATATTTTTCAATTGATAAAAAGTTGTTCATCTACAAACAAGCGAAATGATCTGAATATTCATTGAGACTGTGAGCTAAGTGCTCTTATTAGGTGTTGGGTCAAAACTAAATTTTCTATTAAATTCTCCAAATTTCTAGCATCTCATTTTGGAAACGTATCTTGAACTGCGTAGCCCAATCTGAAAAGATGAATCCCCATGAGAATTAGCTTTAGCGAAACAAATTCAAAAGCCGAAAATTAGGTTTGACACAAAGATCTCTAGAAAGTCATACCTTAACAATACATCACAAACACGACTTCCTGGCTCAAACAAAAACTACGCGAAATAGTTCCGACCACGGTAGGTAATAGGGGTTAAAGACACGTAATATATATGGTGATAGTAGAGAAAGATTTTGAAGTGGAACAAACAATCGATCATTTTTAGAGCGAGACATTCGTGTTCGATCTAGGAATGCTCACAAGATGAATTCTTCCATAACGATTATTGCTAATGCATCAGTGAATAATATATAATGGCTGAGCGCAATACGATCGACTTGAAAGCTTACGTCACTATCTCTACTCTCTAGCTTAAAACTGTCTAAAAATTAAAGGCAGAATTCTCAATTAGCTTATAACTTGTTGAGGGCGATGTTCTTCAAAATAAAGTAACATCTGCAGGTAACAATCAGGTGGTCTTGCAATTATCTCGATTAACAACAAGTTGAACATTCTTAATCCTCCAAGAGCACGTATTCCCGATTGTTTATTGTATCTCAAGGGGGCGATTGATTGCATGTTGCAAGCTGCTTAACACAGATGATGGTGTCAAATATTTCCCCAACGTTTAAAGTCATTAAATATTTTTTGTATTGTCAGCCGCACAAAAATTAAAAAATAGCATGGTCCGCGAAAGTTCGCAATCTTTCGAATCTATTGTTTGCTTATAATCTGATCTACGGCGATCATTATTTTTTAATTTTGGTCGTATTGTTGCAAGTGAGGTGGACACTTAAGCTGAAGTGCACAGCCTTGCAAAAGTCCCTACTTTTTGTTTTGGTCTCAGCCAGCGTATGCGCACCTCGTAAACCTTAATCCGTCAATCTGCGCTGATGGTGAGGTAGCGATTCCTGAATGTCTGGTCACGAATCCACTCAAGATACTTCAAATTCATATCGATTGCCTATCAGAATTGGTATTCGAAATATCCCAAATAGTATGATCAGAATAGGAGTCAGAATTCAAAAATTCTGGTTTTAACCCCTCATTCGGATGAAACAGTACGAGATTTCCAACTTTCTATACCACAGACAATACCTTATTCTCGCTTAGTTTTCAAGATGTCGAAAATAATGCATTCGATTACCTATTGAATTGAACACGCTGGTGCAGTTCCAATTACAAAATAGGCTCGAAACTTGTAGGGCAAATATTCCCGAAAACTTAGGTGATATCTGATCGGAATTAATTCATTTTGCCACCGACCAATTTTCGTCTACGAGATTCTCGGTTCATGCATGCACGTAACCTGACCCTTCCTGTATGGACTAATGTGTTCGTCAGAAGCGTAAACGTGTCTACCCTTAAATTGAAAACAAACCGCGGTTCTCCACAAGATTTGCAGTAGCCGTTATTAGGTCACCGCAAAGGTTTCACAATTTCCGTCTTGTGCAAGCACTAGACAAAAAATTCCGCTTGATCAGGCGCGCCGCCAACTTATGAATATTCAAATATTCGCAGACATAGTTGAGGCGTGCGAGTTCTTATCGGCCGGTGGGAGAAAATGATTGTCCACAACAAAAAGATTCTTGCCCTCAATTCTACTATCCCATTAACTCTGCTTAATCCTAGATTTATACTATTCCATTGACAGTGCTTACTCCTGGATTTCCTCTTTTACAGTACCTCCATGGCCAACCCAAATAGCGGTAGCGCATCCCTGGGCGCAAGAAAACAGCAAATACAATTTACGGCAGTTCATAAATTTGATCCGCGGAATCTACGCAATCAATTGAGGTGCTAGTTTGTTTCTTGCACGGGGCAGTGTTGAATACTATGAATCAGAAATTAACGTGGGAAAGCTTCTTTTTTCACTAAAAGACTTTGCAAGGGGCTTTTCCGTAATTCACAGCTCTTTCGCTTCTGAAGTGAGAAAAAATTATGGAATCTGAACTGCTGAAACCGTGGAGCTAGCTTGCTCACATCGAAAATAAACTGCTTTCATCTATTTCTTATGGGGAAATCAATGAAGAGCAGCAAGCCATAACAAAATTGAGAAATGGGCGATCCTGATAAAATGAGCTGGATCCATTACTGCCAGACATTACTATGTCCATATTATTCTTGACCCGAGGACGCAACCATTAGAAAGTTCGTGATACTGACTGGGATATGAGCTATGTGAAAATCGGTACACTAACTAATCAATTGCTGATTCATGGCCGTCTAGATCTCTGGTGATATTACATCAGCTGAATAGGGGACAGTTTTACCCTTCCATTACCAGTCAATCTACCTCGGACAACGCTCAAAGCTGTCTAGATTTGAAATAAGATTGCTGGAGGTGACTTCATGACTTCCCCTACTGGAATTTCATATCTTTCGATCCTTATCACTAAGAGAAACGGGTTCCAAGCTTCCTGTTGAAGTAACTGAACAATATATATCCTTTTCTGGTAACGACATATGACAGTTCTGCATCAAACGCTTCCATGATAAAATTAGAAAAAGAGAATGCATATGGATTTCACTCATATCAGAAAAATGTCAGAATCTAGGCATTTCACGGGCCACGAAAATTTCACCTTAAGCCTATGCAATCTAATACTCAAGTACGCTTAACAAACTGATATCATGGTAGTGAGCTTCTTTCGCAACTTTTCCTGCATGAAATCGTTGTTGCATACAGTAATCCTTTTGACAGCACAACCTCGGTGAATGAATGTCGCGGTCCTGGATTGCACCACAATCCTGAGTCAATGCGACATTAATTTAGTCTATGACTCAAGTGCCAAAAGAAAAGATAGTTCTGTCATATGGCTGACTACCATGTCTATATATAGATTCTACATTGAAGGGTCGAGCGGGGACTAGATCCCACTTCATAGCGCATCCCTTCGATCGCCGCATTGCTATGATTGATATCTATTCAAAAAAGATGCGCTCTTTGGGTTCGTTTCACTAAAATGGTTCCATCAGATTTTGCGATGAGGTCCCGAAAGGCGGAATCTGCCGCACTAAACATACATACGTATGAGCAATAGCTCACATCGCTTCCAATCGTTGCGGATTTCCCCACAGATCAGCATGGTTGACTGGTCAGTCATATCTGGAATGGTCAGGTCTTGTAGGTTACGTCAAACACCTGAGTACCCCTGCAGCTGGTACAAGCTCAAGAATCAATTTCTAAGCTTGAATTGAGGTGGGGCGGCGTCTTGCCCGTTTTAGTATCGCATCCGTACTTACAACGGTAAAATTTTCGGTTACTTGTTCGCATCACTTCGGTGGGGGAGCCAGGCGGGTAGGATGCAAATCGGGAGAATGCCTAGTGAACGGCCCGCGTTTTGCGCCCGGGGACCTCCGTATTATTCAGCCATTCTTGTGGGGTAGAAGTCTAGTATAAGTAGCTCGTGCAGCCACGTTCATCATCTGGTCCCGACTTTTTCTCCACGATGTCAACTAAAGCAGACAAGAAAGAGGAGCAAATCCACACCTCCACCCAACAGGTGGTGGAGACCCCTGTCGAAGAAACGGATATCACGAAGATGTCCTACTTCGAGGGAAGCAGCCGTCCTGAAAGAAGACCACCATTGGACTATCGTCCTAGTGAACTACAATTAACCACCCGTCAGGAAAGAACCGGTGTAATTGAACAGTTTGAGATTGGCGGTAGCGATGGCGAAGCAGAAGTGCTGAACCCGGCATCTCCGCCCGAACAGCGTAAAATGACTTTCACATACCCATCGCGCAATATCTATCGTTATATTACTGCGTGCTCGTGGGCATTTTTCGGTGGCTTCCAAGATGGTTCGGTTGGAGTTCTTTTACCATATATTCAGATGCAGTTCCATCTCTCTTACTCCATGGGAGCATTGGTCTGGCTTTCGACCTCGGTGGGATACGTTTTAGTGGCTGCCCTCGCAAATCGGATCCATCACGTTTTGGCCCGCAAATCGCTCGCGGTCGGATGCTTATCCTCAGTAATTATGTCGGTGCTCGTTGCCACAGGTGCAAACTATCCGATCGTGGTCGTAGGTTTCTTTTTCAATGGGATTGGAATCGGAATTGTGGTTTCGCAGCTAAATGTGTTTGTTAGTGGATTTGACAACTCCTCGGTGGCTTTAGGCTACTTCCATGGTCTTTACGGCCTTGGTGCCTCAGTCTCGCCCTTAGTGGCTACGGCTTTTGTGGAGGCGGGCATCAAATGGCACTATTTCTACATCATCTTGGCGGTGGCCATGCTTTATTGTGCTATTCTCTCCTACTTCTCATTTGCGTGGGGTGAAGATCAACTCAAGCAGTTCGAACCAGCAGACACCACCAATAGCGCCGCCGAAAGCAACAATATGATGAAGGAAGCACTCAAAAACAAAATCACCTGGATCAACTCCTTCTTTATCTTGTTCTACCAAGGTGCTGAAGTGGCGATGGGCGGATGGACCACCACTTATCTTCGTGATTATAGACACCACAAGAAAGCCTCCATTGGTTATGTGACCTCAGGGTACTGGTTCGGCTTGACCTTGGGAAGAATCTTCCTCACCAACGCCATGCACCGCTGGGTCGGTGCAAGAAGAGGCAATGCTATTCTTGCCATCGGCGCAATTTTGTTCGTGTTGCTCACATGGGTGATCCCAACTTTGGGCGTGGAAATCGCTACCATCGCACTCAGTGGTATCTGTATCGGGCCAATCTACCCATTGATGATCACATATGTCGCGCTGGAGGGTTTGATTCCAAGAAAGATCCAGGTGGTCTCGTTGACTATCATGTCTGCATTTGGGTCCTCGGGAGGAGCCTTGTTCCCATTTTTGATTGGGTTGCTCTCGCAAGCCGCCGGAGCCTATGTGTTGTTCCCTGCGTTCATTGGTATTTTCACCGTGATGTTTGGTCTTTGGTTGTACTTACCAAACACTGCCTATAGAGGCAACGAAAAGGGAGTGCGCAACATTATCAAAAGAATCTGGTAAATCCAATATTATAGAATTGAGAAGATGGATTCAATCAAATTTCAGTCTTCTCACTAAAAAACCATGAGAGTGCGGCTCTCATGGCGATATTAATTACTCTTCAAGGAGAAATGGTACTTTATAGATTAGATCCGGGCAGCTGGACCTTTAATGTGAAACATAAACTGATGTAGAGAAATGATGAAAAAGATGCAAAAAAAGATGCAAAATCGAGAAAATTAAAAATCTAGACGGAAAAAAAAAATAGTACAAGCAATCATGATCTATACGCTTGTCCCTTATCTAATGGTGTGGCCATAAATTGGCCCCCTTACATATGATTGTGACTTTTAATGCCCCAATTGTTCACAATCCAGTCCATAATGTTTTATCGAAAATCACTAATAGTATTCACTTATCCACTGTAAAAATTAAAAAAGTCGCGCGAAGTTCAATTATGACTGCTCTTTTTTCGCATTTTGACCGCAAACCGCCAGTCTTGATCCACACCAGAAAGGAAGATGACATGCAAAACAGAATAGTCAAACTCGATGGATCGGTGCAAAGATTAATCCGGTCACAGATCACGATCCGCTCTTTTGATGATGCCATTCGCGAGTTGGTGGAGAACAGCGCTGACGCAGGCGCCTCCAAAATCACCGTTAAAGTTGACTTCAAGTCGCTAAGTGTTCTTGTGAAAGATAATGGAGAAGGTATCAGTGCCTTAGATCTTGCGAACGTTGGCCAAAGACACTTCACTTCCAAGTTTGGTCATATCAACCAGGAAATAGAGACATTTGGCTTTCGTGGCGAGGCATTACACTCCTTGATGGAAACCAGTAAGCTAACGATTGTCTCGCAGGTAACCGGTGATCGGCCATATAAAATGTGGAATGGGATTGTGACCCCTCTAGTTGAGCCCTATTTGGAGAACATTTTTGCAATGGGTGAATTTGAGCGGTCTGGTACCGCGGTTCTAGTTACAAACCTATTCTCCAGCGTCCCCGTGCGCAGAGTTCAGCAGCTCAAAGAATCGGAATACAAGGTGGTTGAAAAAATCGAGAAGAGCTTGCTCAATGTGCTTGTGAAATGCCCCAATGTTTGCATTGAAGTGTTGAAGGCTGACTCTAACTCGGATGGTTTTCTCAGTCTAATCAAGATTGCAAAAGAATCCAGCAAAAGTGAGCAATTTGCATTCATATTAAGAAAGTTATTTGGTGTCTTTGTGTTACCATCATTCAAGCCAATAAACAAGGAAGCAAATGGTCTAAGATTCGAGGGTGTAATTGGGGATATGTGTATCAGCTCTGGATCACATCAGTACATTTTTATGAATGGTCGAAATTTCGATTTGCCCTCTATGGAGAAGAAAATGATTAATAAGTGGTTTCTGCAAGCATTTCCCACAACGGCTACTTCCAGCCCAGTCAAACCCAAGAAGGTGTTCCAAAACTTTCCAGTATACTTGATAAGCATTTCCGGAAACATCAAATTAGACGATTTGATTCATGATGATATAAGGGGATTCTTCAATCAAAATTCTGAAAGACTCATCGAGTCGATCGTTGCTATATTCAAAGATTTTTTCGAAAATTCTGGATTAGGACAGCATATTGGTGAACAGTGGAACGATATGGCTCCTGCATCTTCCTCTTTAAAGAACAAAGCCTACTCACAAGTTTCACCACTCAAACAGAGCTCATTAAGCCGAAGGAGTCGTTCCCCACAAAAGGCAATTGAACCGAAAAAGTTGTTCGTCATTCCTAAGGAATCGCCGACGAAGCTTGCTTCTCGGTTCAACTACCATGACGAACCCAGTTTTCAATTTGTATTTGAGCAAGGTTCCAAAGAATCACCGCAATCAGAAACAGATTACCAAACGGTTATTCATCGTAATGATTTGAAAAATGGGTTTACAATCGTAGGCCAAGCAGACAAAAAGTTCATTTTGATCAAGCCAAGCGATACAAACATCAAGTCTGGGCCAATATTACTTGTCCTTGATCAGCACGCGTGTGATGAACGGATTAGAGTTGAGTATCTTCTCAAGGAATTTGTTATGAGCTTATTGGACCCCGATTTTAACTTGCTGTTGAAATTAGTAGAAACAATATCATTTGAGGTTCTCCCAAAGGAGTCCGAGTTGTTTGATCTTTATCAGAAGAATTTCAGTTATTTCGGGGCAAGATACATACTCGGAGATCATTCAATTACAGTGACCCATTTACCACATATCATTATCCAACGAAATATGGATGCTGAGACTTTAAAACGTTGGTTGGTTCAGCATTTGTACGATTTGGAACATCGCCTCAAAAGAGATGAATTTGACTTTAAGACACAAGATTGGTTCGATGTTGTCCGACATCTACCAAGAATAATTGTGGACTCATTGAGCGGTAAAGCTTGTCGATCAGCCATCATGTTCAGTGACGAATTAACCAATGAAGAGATGCAAGATATGGTGAACTGTTTGATGGAGTGTTATTTACCCTTCCAGTGTGCACATGGCAGGCCATCGATCACACCGGTGTCTTTGCTACAAATAAATACTTCTACTCAGGATTATACGTTATAATAAATTGAGAAACAGCGTTCTACGTACCAAAAAAGAAAAAAACATATAAAATACATGGAGAAAGTATGAGGTATGGAAATATTATTGTAATGAGTTGCAAAAAATGGACGAGTCCGGAGTCGAACCGGAGACCTTTCGCATGCTAAGCGAACGCGCTACCAACTACGCCACACGCCCTGAGAAGAAGTGGTCCCTAGCAGGATCGAACTGCTGATCTCGGCGTTATTAGCACCGCGCCTTAACCAACTGGGCCAAGGGACCTTTTTCTTGACTTTGAAAAGTCCAGGACATCCGAACCAAGTCCAAACTGTATTTTAAGATGAATTTGAGTATACCTAAACTCATCATAACCTAGTGATTTTGAAAAAAGAACAAATTTAGATAGAAGAGTTTCGTAAATTTCATATTCTGTCAATTCTTTTCTGTCAAAAGTCTACTTTTCAGATGAGATATCTATGGTGTACTGTAATAATTGAAAAAAATGACATTTTCTGGAAAAATGTCGAAATTCATCAAAATGAGATGTATCCTTTTTCAGCCCAATCTTCATTTAACTTGAAACGTCTTAGCATACTCTCCTTTTCTCTGGACTTAATCAATCGGCATCTACAGTAAGATCATAAATTAACTTTTTATTCTATAGTACATATATCCACGCCCACATCCATCAAACTTGACTGACTGGATGAAGAACGACTCCGATGGCCATCTATTGGCCTACGACAACTATTTTTCAACAAAGTTCTGTAAGTGCTCTCCGTTTTCGAAGAAGAGACCAGCCAAATCGACTTATGATACATTGAACCGGACATCAACGACACCCAACGAGCTTAACTGAACAGCTCCGTCATCAAAAAACATCTAACGAGCTTCGAATTGCACAACTCTTCTGGTTCTGGACTTGTAGATGACTCTGTGACCACATTCCTTACATCTGATGGCATCGTTCTTACTCAACGAGAAGGAAGCGGCGCACTGAGCACAGTTGTATCTGACTCCCAACGACTTGTTGGTGACCTGACCGAGGGCAGCATGGGAGATGGAGGCTGGGATACTGAAACCTTCTCTTTGTGGTGAAGACATTGTGGTGGTGATGATATGTCATCCCAGTTGATGTTGAGAAAAATTGGAGGAAGGCTTCGCGCGTCACGTGACCCACCATATGATTTTGAAGTAGTATAGCGGCTGAAAAGTTTTGTGACCCAGAAGCTCCATTTTCACCGCTCATGAGTTCTATAAGAGACACGATCTCTCGAATAGGTCGGTCGGCGCGGCAGATAGAATCATTCACATCTAACAAAGTGGCTCAAAAAAAGGCCAGACGGATTTCTCGAGATCAACCCGTCAAGATCATCAAAAAGACCAGTGCCCCCATTGTGGAGAATCCCGGTCAATATTTGCATGGATACCAAACCAAACTATACCGAGACTTCTTGGAGCCCCTAGGAATCCCCAACTTGAAAATCTTTAACGATAACCTTCCAAAATACGACACAGACAATGCCAGAATTAATTGGAACCGGAAGTCCAACTCCAAGCAGATCAACGTCTTTTTGTTACAAGACCGGATGATCTTCGAGAGAATGATGGATTTGTTGATCGGAATTACCCCAAAGAAGTTAAAGGGCGCAAACAAGGAAAATGCCTTGAGTAAGAACCATCTTTTGGATCAACAAGAACACGAAAGTAGCAGAATGCAAAGTATATTACCACCAGACTATTTCGAGGAAATTCCGCCAATGCCACAACCGCTCACGAAACAGAATTTCCAGGAGTATATCTATCTCTTGACACATGTGCGATTTCACTACAAGAACTCACTGTCACTTACCGGTGGAATCATCCCTCAGATTTTACTTTACACCCATAAACTCACCAACGAGGAGTTCAAACCGTTCAGGTCAGTGCAAACTTACAATTACCTCATCAAGTACTTTGGCTACGATAAGCATCAGAGCTCTTTTGCGCGGGAGTTGTTGTTGGTGATGAATAAAGATGGCCACAAGCCCAATATCGATACCATCAATAATCTCTTGAAACTATGCCAGATCCACTCCAGAATACGAACTAACACCAACACGTACCAGGTAGTGATGAAGTACTTGAAGCTCTGTCGCGATTTGAACATCGAAATCAACCTCTCCACCTATAATCGAGTTTACGATGCCATCAATAATATCTTTTTGCGGGAAACATTTCTTACCAAAATCCAGCTGATAGACCTCCCCGTGCTGAAAAATTTGGTTATTAAGATTCTCGACGACTTTGCTAGTACGACCAAGGACACTGACGAGGTGATTGAATTTATCACAGGTGATTTGGACCAGCAAAACTGGCAGCGCGATAGCAAGTTATTGAACAAAGTGGTCTATCATCGCGGCCTAAACTTGATGCCCCTCACCAATACACAGGACAATAGCGAGCTTGATAGATTATGGCAATTTGTCAATGGCAGCAACGTTGCGGTGGACCAATATACTTTAAAAGCGTTGATGGAGTCAATCCGAAAAAATAATCACATCACACACAACAAGGCTTATATGATGTTACGAATGTACTTCAGCATATTGCCTAGACTCGAGGGACCCTTAAGTTGTGTGAGAGTTTATAAGGATATTATAGAGGAAATCATCTCCTCTGTGCCTTTTGTACCTGCATTATTTTTGATTAGGGGTATGGTGTGGGAAGCCACTAATCAGTTGGGACTTCCCAAAGAAGCCACTCTCTACGATAACGACAAATTGAGTTTGCCAGAAAATTACAAGATTTTGCATCGGATAGTAGGGGAACGCATGGACGTTATAGAGGCAAAGGCGGAGTATCTTAAAAAAGAACAATTGCATTTAGAATTAAGGCCTGAGGAGTTGCGGGAATGGGAACAATTTAAAGCAAACTTAGTGCTCGCAGATCAAAGATTTGGGGCTTTTCCCAATGCGGAGGTGGCTAAAGTTATGGAAGCAGATGAAAATGTGGAGGTTCCGGAAGAGTACATTTTGCAGTACAGAAATATTCAGCGTAAAAAATATCATTTAGCCAGGAACAGGGGCAGGTTGAGCCGTATTTCTACAGGGATCGACCAAGATGCCCGCAAGCAAATGGAAGAGAGAAAGATCCTTGTGGGCGAAAAAGTAACGAATTATGACAAGCATGTATAATTATAGATACGAATAGAAGAGTATAGTTCGTGCGGACAGCATAGCTATATAGTACAAAATACGAATAGATCAGTTATAGAGCGATCAAAATATAGATTAATTACGAATAGGTAAGCTATAGGGCGATCAAAATAGAGTCCATTACGAAAAGATTAGAGTTATAAAGCGATAATCCGAGTATAGCATACGAAAAGATTAGAGTTAAAAGTGTGACGAGCATAACTGTAAATCATAGAATACGAATATTAGTTAGTATATATTTGAAGCAAGAGGGATGAAATATTTCGCATTTCAAGCTTTATCCCGTAATCCTGGTGCTTCGCTTTTGAGAGCTTTCAAGAATGTTTGAGGTGCGAACTCTTTTGCTTAAGGCAACTTATTCTCCATCCCAAGGACTGTGATTTTCCATATTTAGCACCGGGGTTGAAAATTTTAATCGTTTTTCTTCCAAGGTTTGCGTAGCAATGGTTAGGAGGGTGCGAAAAAGTTGGTGCAGTTGTTCAATCACAATTCCACATCAGGCTCGGTCTGAGACATCTACGAGATGGCGGTGGTCCTGGTGAGGCCACGGAATAACTGTAGATGGGGTCTGTAGGCTCAATCCCGAGGGCGTTGCAGTCCCGGTGGGGTATCCACCACATCTTTGGCCCTTCGCAGCCCATGCCCCATTGGGAAGCCACACTGCTATTCTGGGGATTGGCTGTATTGTGCGAAGTGCGAACTCGCCCCACTGTTCTTATCGAGAACCTGCCAATTGCGGAAAAGTATCACCGTTGGGCGACTATTCTGAAACTAGACAGCCTTTAAAATAGCTTAGATGTTACTGGCGCTATGAAACTCCTCCAGAGCTCTTGCAGATCCGCCATTTTGTGTGCCTGAAAAACCCTTCCTTCCTTCTGTGGTACATCGCAAGGGTCCTGATCCATCGGAAGATAGATTCGCACTATTTTTTATTGTCCCATAACGGTAATTCCCATCAGCTTATCGCGCAAGCGGATGAGGTCGGAAAGGTCGGAACTCTGGCTCGCTCCCTCATCTCTATAGACTTTTCCAGCTTGTGCGGTAGCTGCCAAGTCGGAAACATCTCGCCCTTGGCCACCCCCTAGCATTATAAGCTTTCCCCCGCTTGCACACCATCGACAATCTTATATAGCTGCTAGGTCGCATTATTACTAAAAAATTCAACGTGCACTTGAACTCTGTGCTGACTCGCATCACATCGACCACCAGTTTCAGTAATAAGGTGCTAGCGTTGTGCCTGGATAATTTGTGGTGCACATTCCGAAGATCTTTCTTGAACTCCGCTCATATAAGTGCTGACTGCGTCCACTTCACAAACCTCCCCCCCTCCCTTCCATCTTTCTGTTGTCGACCACCACCATCCAACTCTATTTGCTGCACTCACGCCTCCCAGATCCATCCCTGCCGGCTATTTTAAGAGCGGTGAGATTAGTCAATAACTGAGCGATTGTCATCGTGGTCAGAGATTTTTTTCGATAAACTAACTGTCATTTGTGGTCTCCAGGCTTGCAAGATGTGGGCCGTGTTCCTTCTTCTTCATGTGGTCTCCGCTTCGCTCAACTTGTGCTCGACCCAAAACGTGGGCGGCTCGCAAACCTCGAACCAGTTCATGTCCAATGGCTATTGTCTGGACTACTGTCGGGGCCAGGGGTCTGCTGTGGCCATCGTGCAAAGCTACAACTGCTGGTGCTCCAACCAGGTGGTGCTGGATACCGTTTCCAGCTCCAACTGTGATGTCTCATGTCCGGGCTTTCCTAGCGACCAGTGCGCCCAGAGTGGCTACTACGGCTACATTTTGATAGGCAACCCTTCAGGTACCGTGGGGCCCTCGTCCTCGTCCCTGACGACGTCCTCCTCGACATCATCATCGAACGCTAAAACTTCCAATGCGGTGGTCACTTCGACCACCCAAGTTACTAGCACCGAGAAGACGCTGGAAACATCAGTGATCGAGAGCACCTTTGTGATCACACCCTCCTCCACCACCTCATCATCCTCATCCTCATCCTCATCCTCATCCTCAGCATCCCCAAGTACTTCCTCGTCCACTTCCTCCTCCTCATCCTCCACTTCCTCCTCCTCATCACCATCATCCTCATCTAGCGCCTCCAGCTCCGACTCGGAGCAGATCTCAGCAACCACAATCTACTCCATCAAAACCGTCGATGGCGCCTCCCAAACCCAGGTGATCCGCACAGAATATGTAACCCTGGCACCTACATCCAGTAGCGCTGTCGCATCCCCCCTGCAAAGTGCCGATGCCAGCAACAAAAGCTCGTCGTCCTCTTTTTTCGACTCCAAGGGCAAAGTTGCAGGCACTTTCACTGCCGTTGGTGTGGTCGTTTTGGGACTCATCAGCGGAATTTTGTACTGTTGCTGCTGCGGTGCTGCAGGCCGCCGTCGGGACGACGATCATGACGGATTCACCGATGAGGAGAACCAATATTCTTCGGATGAGTTATCAATTGGTAACGATAAGACCATCGCAGGGTCCATGCCTCATTCCAAGACAGGCTCGGTAGGCTCGCATACCCAATTGAAGAGAGATAATTCTAGCAAGTCGATTCTTTCGCTCTTCAATTCTGTCACTGCGCTAGCTGCAGGATCGCATCACTCGGACGACTCCAACGGTGTTGGTAGAAGCATGTCGAGAAAGAAATTGAATCCTGGCAAGCACGCCGAGATGGGCCAGGTTGAGGCCTCCATGTTCCCAATCGATGAATTGGATAATCATCTTGATCCTAGGACGATGTTCCTGACTAATAACGACAGTAATAAGTCGTTGAACGATGATTTCGACTATTCCCGCCGAATCTTGAAGATCACCAATCCTGAATAATAATCCTAATTTAAAGACTAATCTGAATAATCTGATCCGAATAATAATAATTCTGAATAATTCTGATCCGAAGATCAATAATTCTGGATAATCCTGGATCTTGAATACCCACCCGAGACTATTAATCCTGATTAATCCCGGATCTGAAGATTAATAATCCAAAGTAATCTGTGGCCTTGGACCAAGATTATCACGCTGACGTCAAATCTATTTATTTTGAAGATTACTTTCCTGGGTAAATCTATTAATTTTGAAGATTACTATCCTAAGTAAATCTATGACTTTGGATCCTAGATCATAATAATGCAGAACTCTATGACTATGGATCTAGGACCAACAATTTCATTCTGACGTCAAATCTATCAAACTGGATCATGGCATTCCCTTCTTGCATTTCCACGCAAATGATCCTATTACAATCGCTTATTTGTTGTGTTTCCATTCATCGACGTCCATTCATTTCCCATACATAATTGCATATTTATTTTGAACGGTTGATTTTTTCATATTCTATGATTTAGATCAAAAGCTAATAAACTCTAATAGTAAATTGAGCGTAGGTTTTTAAGTATCGAACTTCTCCAGATATTCTATCGATATTTTAATGATAACGATAGAGGAATATTCTCACGATTTAGCTTCGAAATAAATTATTAAAACTCTAAGAATTGAGACAAAGGAACATTTTGGGGTATCAGCCTCAAGATTATGTCAATATTGCTTTCAGTTTCAAGATAAAATTTACTTTGATGTTTAGATGAATTAATTTTGTGGATAAGAAGTGGACCATGCGTTCATCATTAAGTCCAAAGTAATGTCTTCAATCCCAAATTTCAGGCCCAAAATATCCTAATTAAAATCAAATTTCTTGCCTCAATAAGGCAGATCCGTCTGAAGTTAAGTAAGCACACTCGATTGAAGTTTAGAATCTAAGTTTATCAGCTCTCATTCGATTCTATGCAAGCAGTCTTTGTAGAAACATAATAGATTCACTTCTCCTCATCAATTTATGGATTCATCGGACGAGGATTCATCAGAAGAGGCCGGCTCATCTTTTTGCTCCTCAATTGGCTTCTCGGGATGAAACATCGTGACCTTCTTCTTCTTCTTGTTCATATCCTCATTGTCTATCGTGTCGTTGGTAAAGCGTACAGGTGGTTTTTTCTTGTGCTCTTCGTGTGCTTGAGTATGTTGGCCTGTAGAGGCCTTTGTGGCCTCTTCTGTTGATGTTGAAGTGGACATGGTGGAGTGACAGATGAGTGTGGGGTTTTAGTACGCATAGTGAGACAACTCAGATCCGATCTGTGATTACGTAAAGCGCAATATGAAGGCACTACATGCAGTAGAAGATATCTACCACCGGAAGACCCTAGCACTATTGTTACTTCATCAAATGTGTATTGGCAGTGCAAGAGATCTATTGCTTTTAGATCTAAGCAGCATTGTTAGCAGAACGTGTATCGTATATTTAGTGACATACCAACTTCCATGGGGTCACTCGCAGGTAACGGATAATGCCTACACCGCCTCCTGCCACAATGCGTGGCACATTTTTTATTGTTGTGAAAAGTCTTGGCTAGTAAATTATTTAAAGGCTGAAGCCGAGGTTATCTATGAGATCTTGGCAGGTATTATCTGAGCATATTAATAGGGTTCCTCGGCCCAGTTGATACTGGACGGCACTATATTGCTTTTAGTGGCTATGGACTGGTTTGATATCGCTTTTAGTTCTCCTACTGGCTGTATATTACTTTTGGTATAGTTACTGACTGCAATCTCTTCGTCGTAGAAGTCTTATGTACTGTACAGAAGCTATCAACTAGACACGACTGAAACATCTCGTAAGATCCCTTCGGTTTCAAAAAATATGATGGTAGGTGGTTATGATTCCACTTCTAGAAACACGACCCTTAAGTTGGCTTAGACCATTAGGTTTAATTTAGTTAGGCTAGCCGAACGCACTGCTACCTAACTTTGTCGGTTCCTTATCCGGCTCCATCGGTAACCCTTATAGCCTAACTCTTAGTATTATCGTCTTCAATTGGCCCTTGACTCGAATAGACACTTTCAATGCCCCTGAGACTTTTATCATCACTTATTTTATCACTTGCTTTATCAGTTATTTTATCACTTATGTTATCACTTATATTATCACTTATATTATCACTTATATTATCACTTATATTATCACTTCTATGGTCACTTTTATTATCACTCTATCACTTATACTATGGGCACTTTGTGACGTCAAGAATGAACGGCTGCTTTTTCCGTCAACGAAATCCTCTCGGTGGCCAAGCTGGCTAAGGCGCGAGACTGTAATGATAACTCAAAGTAATCTTGAGATCGGGTGTTCGACTCACCCCCGGGAGATTTCCACTGCCTCTATGGCCAAGTTGGTAAGGCACCTCACTAGTAATGAGGAGATCGTCAGTTCGAATCTGGCTGGAGGCATTTTTTGGCCCATACCACGATGTCAAACTGGCATGCGCTTTTTTGGCACTTTTTACGGTCAATCTGGGGATTCGCTTTGCCATCCTATTTTTAAGCCCCCCTAAGCCAAGCATTATGACATCGTTTCTGAGTGCAATTCCTTGCCTTACGTAACACTGCCACCGCGCGAAAAAAGAAATGCCTTATAATCGGAAATTCTTGGCGCTAAGAAACAGATGATGCCCCCGGACACGACCAAGCCCAAAGCTTGGCCAAAATCTCTTGGCTCCGTTAATATATATAACAGTGTGGCCCCACTTCGTCAACGTCAACCTATTATACCAGTTCCTAACAACCCCAGATCTTACTAAAACTATTGAAATCTAGCGATATCAATCTAAGCAGCTCACTCCAGAATAGTAGTTGCACCCCCACTTTCCCACCACTTAACGTTTTCACCCCCACTCCGTACTGTTAGTAACGCAACCCAGGGTATAAAGTATCATGAATTATAATCTCCATCCAGTGTCATACTTGAACGCTTCCAGCATGGTCAACAACCCCGACGTCGACGCCCAGGCCAAAATGGAGTCTGAGTTGGATATTGAAATCGAATCAAACTCCCCTTCGTCTGCCGGCTCCTCCAGCTCCTCACCCCCAAACAACAACGAGAACAGTCCCCACTCGTCGTTTACTACCAACTCCTCCGCAAACTCGCCTATCAATGACTTGAAGGCTCAACCTCACATCGCCTACAACCAACATGTCCCTTACGGCCAACCATCCGTGTTTGCCCAGCCTCAACAGTCGTTCCTCAATCAACCTCAGTCATACGGATACCAACCTTTCAAGACTGAGAACGACTCCGCAAACACTTCTTTGAACCCAGTCAAGCTGAACGAGCTCAGCGGCGAAGACAAGCCAAAGCCTAAGAAGACCTACAAGAAGATCAAGGATGAAGATATGAGAGGTCCTTTCAAGTGTTTATGGGGACAATGTGGCAGAATCTTCGAAACCCCGGAAATCTTATACGACCACTTGTGTGACGATCACGTTGGCCGTAAGTCCTCCAACAACTTGTCCCTCGTGTGTAACTGGGAAAACTGTGGAACTCACACCGTCAAGCGTGACCATATCACCTCGCACTTGCGTGTCCATGTTCCTTTGAAACCATTCCACTGTGACTTGTGTCCAAAGAGTTTCAAGAGACCTCAGGATTTGAAGAAGCACTCCAAGATCCACGCCGAAGACAACCCCAAGAAGTTGAAGAAACAGCAAAAGATGATGTTGAAACAAATGCAAAGAGAAGCCAAGGAAAGAGCCAGAGGTGGCATCTCCGCCATGCCTTACCCAGGCGAGGTTGCTATGCCATACCACCCAGAAGGTGCCTTGCCATACCCCGGCCAATACCCCAACTATGCTTATCCAGTTGGCAACTACGGAACCGAAAACAGTGCTTACTCCTACCCCGTCGGCCAACATGCAGACCCAGCCGGTGAATACTCAAGAAAGAGAAGATACGACAGCAACCAAGAGAACATGTACGTTGTCAACTCGATCTTGAATGATTTCAACTTCCCTGGTGCCAATGGAACTGCCCAATCCGCTGATTTCGGTGCTAAGAAGTTGAAGCAAGCTGATAACGCTCAATACAACGTTGATATGTTCAACAAGTTGAACCACTTGGATGAGCAAATTCATCAACAGCATGCCAACCCTGCCTTGCAAGGTGCACCAGCAGCAGCCCCAGCACCAGCAGCAGCCCCTGTATCAGCAACTGGAAATGGCAGCTCGCTCTACGAGGCCGAGAAATTCTTCAGCTCCTTGTCCAACTCCATTGACGTGCAATACCAGAACATGGGTGGCCACTACAATCAACAACCATTATCGCAGGCTCCAGCACCATCGCAACAACCATTATACCCATCCTTACCTCAATTGGCCACTGGCTCGAAGTTCAATGAGGGCTTACAGCAAGCTCAATACAGTCAAAGCCATAACTATGCTAACAGCTTCTCCCCAAGCTTCCCACAAGTCAACAGAGTACTTGGATCGACCGTTGGTAACCACTCGGGACATCTCTACAACAGTCATCCACTTGCTCAAGACTTTGGCGGTGTGTCTACATACCAAAAGGCCGGTCAATCGTTGGACGACAAGTCTTCCGAATCCGAAGATTCTGAGTCCGAAGCTGACTCCGACTCCGAATCCGAATTCGACTCTGAAGCTAGCGAAGATGAGGAAATCGATACTTTGTTCAATAGAATGTCTATTAGCAAGAAATCCGAATCTGAGTTCACTCTTGCCGATATTGAGAAGCATAGAGAAATGATTCAAATGGTGTGCTTACATTTAAGAAAGTCCATTAAGGAACTTGAAGCAAAGAAGGAAGATAAATCCGCTTTGGAAGGTAGCAAGAGTATCTACCCCACCATTACTGCATTTTAATGACAACTTTGAAAGGATATTCGATTTTGGTTATTTTTGAATTAATGAAAACTTTGAGAGTTAATTCGACTTTGGGTATATAAAAATCAATTTTTGGTTATGATTTTGGTTCACTTCTGCTTATGTATTCGTTCAATTCTATATGTGTGAAATACATCTTGTTATTTACGGTAGTCATTTATTTACATCAAGCCTTCCGATATTCAGTAGTCGCTTTTATAAAAAGCCATCCAATCTTCAGTAGTGTTCTGTACCTGGAAAATCCATACTTCTCTCCATTTCTTTGATGTCTATTTCCATTAGTCTCTATTTACAGTCTATCTATTTACAACCCATTAAATTCCTTACCTCGTTTTAGCAATAATGCCCGAACCCAAGACTTGACTCTCGCTGTACAACACAACATTTTGGCCTGGGGCCATGGCGCGGGCCTCTTCAGTCAAATTGATTTTCATTCTCTCACCGGCCCCATCTTCTATTTTTTGCACCTGTAACGGCGTTTGAAGCGATCTATACTGTAACAGTAAATTTTCAGCTTGATTGAGGTCGAATGGCTTTGCAAGCCATTGCCAGTCGCTAACCTCGATCTCGGAACTGAAAAGTTTAGGATTATTTCCTCCCTTCACAATCACAAGTTCGTTGCGCTCGATATTTTTCTCACTCACAAACCATACGCCTTTATAGTTGGGGTCTCCCTGCGGCATTGATACCGTCGACTTTTGTCCGATGGTACAATGCCATAAGCCCTGGTGTCTTCCCCAGACCTTGCCATCTTCTGTGACAATATTGCCCGGGTTTGGCTCTATGTACTCGTTGAGGAACTCGCGGAAGTTCTTCTGATCCTGAGATACAAAGCATAAGCCTTGCGAGTCGGGTTTATCAGAAACATGCAAATTTGCTTCGTGAGCCAATTTCCTCACTGCTGGTTTAAGGAAGTGACCAATCGGCATCACCACTTTGGAAAGTGTTTCATGCGGAATGCTGGATAAATAATATGACTGGTCTTTTCCCTGTGAGTATCCTCTGAGTAAATGGTACTCGTCAGATTTCGTGTCTTTCATAATTCTTGCGTAGTGACCAGTGACAAGCCACCACTTCTTGTTCAGATGGCGGAACTTGTGGGTCAAGTGTTCGATCATTTTGCCAAACTTGACGTACTTGTTGCATCCGGTATCTGGATTTGGAGTCAATCCTTGTTCGTACATCTGAATCATTGGCTGAAACACTTCGTTCCAGTACTCTTTCTCGAAGTTGACTCGCTCACAGGGTATTCCTAGGGACTCGCATACTTTCTGCACGTCGTTCCAGTCCTTTTCGGTACATTTGGCGGTTTGTGACCAATTAGCCATGTAGATTCCACGGACATTGGGGTATTTTTTGGCATACAAGGATGCGGCCACCGAGGAGTCGACCCCTGAGCTCATCGCGATGATGATCTCGTCGTCGATGTGTGGCTCGGCCTGCACGTAGTGGGAGGGTAGTTTGTTGACTGGTAGCTTTTCTGTGATGATATCGTTAATTGTGAGATGAGATGATGATGTGGGTTGAGTGGAAATGGTCCCCTGACGACGGATGAAGGTGGGAGAAGCTCTAGTATGGTTTTGGAGCCGCAAGGAGCGGGATAGAACTCTGACCAGGGCTCTTCGGGTGTAAAGGCCAAGCGACATGGGAAGCACAGATGATCAGATCAGTCTGAACTGACATACTGCACTTACATAATAGGTGCCAGGTCACGTGACCAACAGGATACAGGGTCCATTCACCAAGAACCTTAATGACTACAATTTACTCTAATTATCTTACAAGAATATTATCTTACAAAAAGAATCCTCCTGAATGCTCAATTTTCTCACAACTATATCTCTCTTGGATGCTTATATTAAATGTTATCTATGATTTCTTTTCTATGGCAATGCTTTGAGAATGTACTCATAAACCTCTTCGTTCACAATAGTCTCGTCGTGAGTACCGAAATCACCGCTGAAAATGGTAGATTCCACGTCCTTATTCTTTTCTTCCACGTACTTCTTGGCAACTTCGACTTGGTGCATTGAAAGCAATTCGTCCTTGGTGGACTGCACAAAGTGGATTTTGAGCGGCTTGCTATCGAATGGCTTGTTCAATTTCCACGAAGTCTGGAAAGCTTCGGAATAACTGGAAGGGTCTTCCAAGACAAAGGCATCCCCAATGAAATCACCATAGTCGCCGTACTCGGCAAGCAATTCGACTACGTCGAAGACACCCTCGCACAAAAAGAGGGACTTGAGCTCGAATTTAGGGTCTTCTGTAACGTGCGCAATGTCTTTCGCATTCAAGACTTGGAAGGGAAGAGCGCCACCAACCGAATGGCCAATAATTGTCATTGGACCAGGGTACTTTTCGGCGATCTGTTGAAGAGCAGTGTAGAGATCTTGCACGTGTGCTGGATGCTTGTGTTCGGGAGACAACCGATAGTTCACGCTGAAGATGTTGTAGTCGGTCAACTTCAAGAAGTGCTTGGCCATTGGATCGAAGTCCATGTAAGTGTGCTTAGGATCTCTCCATCCACCACCGTGGACAAAGACAATCGATTTGACGATCTTTGGATCGTAGCGGTAGACCTCGTAGATTTGGAGTGTGTGAGTGCCGTAAGCTTCAACCATGGTGATAGTGAGAAATCTGGAGAATATTGAGAATTAATCTGGAGAAAAGGTGAGAAAAGTAAAGTATGGAGAAATGAGTGCGACATGAAGTTATTTAATAGTTTACTGAAATGGAGTCAAGGATTGAGGTCAAGAGCCAGTGTGGGGAACCAATTGACAGAAAGTGGTGGTGTATTGCTGGTGAGTCTCTTCGGCAATAGTCGGCTGGTGATTCCGTAGTCT
This sequence comes from Suhomyces guaymorum, assembly GCA_030568515.1. Taxonomy (NCBI): domain Eukaryota; kingdom Fungi; phylum Ascomycota; class Pichiomycetes; order Serinales; family Debaryomycetaceae; genus Suhomyces; species Suhomyces guaymorum. The sequence continues at coordinate 136,939 of JAJMGD010000022.1, forward strand.
GGCAACCACTAATTGCCGATCTTCAGGGATAATGGTAGTTAGTAAGATGCCGATCAATAGATTGACAAGCTTACCAGGGTTCGTGAACGGCTCTTGATGTTACAGGCAATTGTTATTATTCGGCTTTAATATGACCGACTGATCTTATTTACGTCTCCTATTCTTGATTTTAGAGAATACTTCTGGAATAATTCCCAATGGAGCGGCAGGTTTACACGCAGGGGAAGATTCTATTATAATAAATCGAAAAATGGCAAATTGTAGCGCGAAAGCATAGATAATAACTCACGGATTTAACTGACAATCGAACGAATCATTTACTAAATAACTAAAATAATTGATGATGAATCAATTTACTAGAGTGGTTCTAAGTAATAATAAATCGATTATTTATTATATGATTCTAATTGACAATCACGGAACGAATCATTTATTAAAGTGGTTCTAGTTAATAATGAATTGAACTAGTTACTTTGGATCGTCCACTTTAAGTCAGCTCTAAATGTGGAGATCCACTTTGTCAAATAGGAGAAGTACTCCTTTAATACACTGATGAATTGGCTGAAACCTCTCAAAAAGAATAAGAAGAAAATACATTCTCTTGCTGGAAGAAAGATGATCTCTTCCAAAAAATATCTTTTTCAAGATATTCTCTTCTTCAAGATATTATCTCGTTCACTTCTTAAGGCAGATCAGGTTGACCATCACGAAAATTTAGTAATAAAACAGACAAGAATTGAACATTTTGAATGCAAACAATTGAGTTTAAAACCGGAATATTTCTCTAACAATCGTCCTTTCCCCAGGACACCCACGATTACAACTATAGAGAAACACTTTATATTTATATCAATACTCTTTGTCCCAAAGGCATTTTTCCAACGCATAGGATTCACACACTAATTTCTAAGATAATAACACAATGATAAAAAACTTTTGGTCATACAAATTCGGGTAAAAGATCAGGCTTAGTAACGAGTTGGAGATCTTTCACGGGTGTAAGAGTCTCTGTCGTCTCTGCGGTAGTCACCACGGTCACCGCCATCACGGTCACCACCTTCGTAGCCACCACGGTCACCACGGTCGTAACCACCACGGCCACCACGGCCACCTCTGAATCCACCACGGTCACCGAATCCACCACGGCCACCTCTGAATCCACCACGGTCACCGAAACCGCCACGGCCGCCTCTGAAGCCACCACGGCCACCTCTGAAGCCACCACGGTCACCGAAACCACCACGGCCACCACGGAAACCACCACGGTCACCGTAACCGCCACGGCCACCGAAACCACCACGGCCACCGAAGCCACCTCTACGTGGAGGAGGTGGGACGAATGGGGAAGTGTCTTCTTCAGCACCGATTTCAGTACCTTGGAAATCAGCCTTGTCCAACAATGGGATCGAGGTTTCCAACTCGTCAGCAGAACCGAACTCAAGAGCACCGATCACTTCACCGCTTTCGTAGTCTCTGAAAACCTTGGCGAAAGTAGGGGTGATGCTGGTCTTGTCTCTGACGAAGTCCTTGAAGTCTTGCCAAGCAGTACCATCTGGCAAGTTGGTGACCTTGACACGGAACTTACCACGGGTGTCTTCCTTCTTTTCACGGGCGATTTCAACGAGCAATTCTTGGCCGTTGAACTCAGACTTGTTCAAGGTATCCACAGCGGCAGTGGCTTCTTCACCGGTTTCGAAGGTGATGAAGGCGTAACCAGACATCAATTGGACGTCGGTGACCTTACCGGCAGAGGCGAAGTGTTCTTCGACGGCTTCACGCTCGACTTCAAATAAAGGTCTGACAAAAACTTTGTTTAATTCAGACATTGTAATAGTGATAGGGAAAGTGAAGGTTTCAAAACAATTGTAGTTTTGAGTGGCATCGTGAAATTTTAATCGGTAGGCGCACGCGGTCGCCACTCCTAAGGGGGAGCCCTAGTAACCAGACTTGTACTTTTAGAGGGAAGTCCAAATTAGATGAAATTTCAAAAACTTAAGGATATATCTCGGTGATAAGAATCATTTTCTACTACAGTTTAACAAGCTGAATTATAGTCCTGATTACAGTTTTCGTCGTAGTTTCACTAGATTTCGTACACATGGTCGGGGATCGAGAAATCGCACGGGGCCAGGGCGGACAAAGACAGGCGTGCGGGTGCCAGAAAGTATTGGTCCGTCCCAATTTAAGTGCTAACAATAAGGATTTCGAGAAAGATTAGAGAAAATAGAGAGTGAATTTATGGAGATAGGATTTTGATTTTGGATTTTCCGTATATTGGGAACTTTTCTATATAGTGTCATAAGTCTCTTAATATGATTTCTATCATTTGCTTAGCATTCATCCCTTCTTGAGCTTAACAATTGCGCGGCGCTATCATGAGATGCGCACCGTATGTGGTCCAGCACGCATGTCAGACTAAATGGTGGCTGCGAAACCAGAACTAAAAGACCGAGAACCTTCACTAAAATGACTAGCAAAGAAGAAGATGAAATGAGCTTTATTTGGAGCGCGAAATCAACTTCTACTAGACTAAAATGAAATTAAGTCTGTTTACAAACTCAAGCCCTATTCAAGAAGTAAGAATGAATTTGATTTAGAACGCATACATTAAACCAACTTTTATAAGGGACTACACTTACAGCAAATCAACCTCAATTGAAGAAGATGGCAAGGAAATGAAACTTCATTTAGGGGCAAAAATCAACCTTGACTAAGATGACTATTAAAGAAGAAGATATTAAGGAAATGAAATAAGGAATACAACGTAAGCCATGAATCGAACAATACAAAGTCAATTAATTGAGAAGTTTCTTGAAGAATCTGGAAATACGGCCGGACTTCTTCTCCTTCTTGACTTCCTTATCCTTCTTGGCAGGGGTAGCAGCAGCTGGAGTGGCAGCCTTCTTTGGAACGTGAGCTTCCTTGGTCAACTTGGCAGCTTCAGACTCGGTAGGCTTGATTTCTTCAACGGTAACGTCGTTACCTTCACGTGCGAGAATAGCAGCTTCAATCTCGTCCTTGTTACCTTGGCCTTGAGCTATCAAGATTTCCTCTTCGGATTGATTGTCATGGGCAGCGGCAACAACACCAGCAGCGCCAGCAGCTCCCACGGTTTTGGAAACAGGAGAAGCATCGACTTCTTTTTCTTCGGTTTCAGCCACCACTGGAGCAGCAGCTGGAACATCGTCAACAATGGTTGGTTCTGGGTCGGTTGGCTTCAATTGTGCGGCGGTTTCAACAACTGGTTCTTCAACGTCAGCGGCGGTTTTTGGAACCAATTCAGTGGCGATAACGGCGGTTGGTTCTTCGGTCTTTTCGGCGACTGGTTCGCTCTCTATCACTTCAGGAGCAGCGGTTTCTGGAATAGATTGTTCAACAGCTGGAACTTCGCTAACTTCAGCTGGAGTTTCAACGGCCTTTTCGTGGACTGGAGCTTCAACAGCCTTTTCGTGGACTGGAGCTTCGACAGCCTTGTCGTGGACTGGAACTTCAACTTCTTTGAGTTCGGAGCCGCTGTGTGCTGGGACGGAGGCAGCATGGGCGGTTGGGTCCAAGGTCTCCTTGCCGACGATCTCGGCAGCAGCAACAGCAGCGATTGGAGCGGCGACGGCGGCGGCGGCCACGGTAGCGGCAGCGAGCTTTTCATCGTCTTGGTGTTGGGCCGGGTCCAAAGTCTTGGCTTCAGTGGTGGTGGACTCAATGACAGGTTCAACTTCTGCATCGGTATTTCCTCCCACTGGCTTAGCATCGGCAGGGTGGCTGGCGGGGACATTGACAATGGTGTTCTTGTCTTCGTCTTCGTGAGCAGCGGTGGCCTCGGACTTAACAACTTCGGCGTCCGAAGGAGTCTCGGAGTCGGTGGTTTCGGTGGCGGCAGAGGAAGTGCCGGCGGCGACGGCGGCACCGGCAGCAGCACCTTCAGCGGCCTTGGCCTTCTTCTTGGCCTTGTATTGGGAGCGCTTGACCTTCTTCTTTTGTTTTTTCTTCTCGGCTGCGCTCAATTCTCTGGAGTCAACGTCTTCGACAGTAGCGAAAGCTGCCAATTGTTCTGGGTTGCTAGGCACGAAAATACCTGGTTCGCCGGCGACGGAGGTACCCTTACCTTCGGCGGAAGGCATCACGGTGGTGGAGACGTCGTTCTTTGGAGCAGGGGCAGAAGTAGCAGCCAAACCGCCGGCTTCTGGGATCTTGGAGCCAGCAGCGGCAGCCTTGGCAGCAGCCAAAGCCTCCACGTCGGAGTGTTCGAGAACGTTGTTGTCGATACCGGCGTCATCTTGGCCGATACGTTGAGTAGGAGAAACCAACCATTCGCCGTCAACAATGTACTTATACAATATACGGTTGGTCTTGAAATCTTCAGGGAGTGGCACGGTTAATTCGAAGGAACCGTCGGCTTGCTTGACAAGTGGGAGGGACTTGCTCCAGTTATCGAAAGTACCGGTAAGAATAACGTCAGCGGGACCCTTAGGCCTGGGATGTTAGTATGAATTTAGCGGAGGAGCCCAAAAAATCGGAAAAGTCGTAATTCTATCCTTAGTGAGACATGGACCCCACCAAAGGGTGAATGCTGGTGATGACGGGAAAAGCGGGAAAAAAGTGCTGAAAAAGCCGGGAATTGGCGTCGGTGGTCGGAATGAAGTGAGACTTGTCGTTGCGGGGCGGGGGATGGGGCAATTGCGAACTTACCATGTAAAAGTATAGGAAGACATGATGTTTAGCTACGGAAGAAACGATGATGGTTAAAACTTTCAACGATGTCATCAAATTTGCCCGCATGCCCAACCGGTGTAATGGTTTGCCTAAACGGGCAATGGGTCGTGACCAGCCGGGATCGGTTAGTTTGCGCTGCTACGGGGCTGGCTAACTCTCGTGTGCAGGGCTGCAGTGCTGGGTGTTAGCGCGCGGCGTGCGGCGCTCGAGGGTTTTGGCTTCGCGGCACGTGAGCGGGGCTGAACTACGTTAGTTGCAAAAAATCAAGGTCGGGTGCAAATAAGCGAAACTACGCGAAGGAGAGTGAGATAATGACAATGAGGTCAATAGAATCGAACCATCCGAAGGACTGAAGGAAAAAAAAAATCATTAGTATTAAACCTACAAGAAGGATAATGATCAGATCAAAAAATCATTAGTATTAAACCTATAAGAAGGATACTTGGATTATTACTATTAAATCAAGCCATCCATGGTATGGCTCTTTCAATTGAATCAGAAGTGAATCAAATTATCAATGCCATGGTTTTTTCGGTAGAATTAAATCAGAGGTGATCAAAGGTAGGAGAGAATAACGGGCAATAAGCACAACGAGTGGGCAGCAGCAACAACCACTAATCCAAGCCACATCCTGAAATAGTACACATCAAAGATCTTGGACGTCGTGAATGCTAGCACAAAAATACCAATCAATTTGGTCAAGGTGATCCCTGTGACCGTAGTAGGGCCAACGGTTTTAATTGCGTGATGGCCCCCCGAAACTTCGGAAACAGTACTTTGCGCGGAAGCCTTTGTGATGTGCACTGCAAACTCGACGGCCAACCCTGCGCAAATCACCAAATTCACTAGTGAAACCGCGTTCAAGGAGATCCCCGCTATCGCCATTACTCCACCCATATCCACTAGAATTAGCACCACCATTCCACCCAAGATCATCGCGCGCTTCCAGCCGACCATAACCGAGCTGACCACCAAAATCACTGCGACTGCAGTGCCCAACAACTGGAAGGTCTGCGAGATGATCGCGTTGTATTGCACGAAAAATACGTAAAACGGTGAAAATGCAAAGACGTCAATGTCGTTGTATCGCTTGATCTCGTCAACAATGCGAAGTGAATTTTTATACGCCACAATAAAGTCTTCCTGCGACTTCAAAGGTGCATGTCCTGCCCGCAAATAACTGGCAGTGATCTTGTCCTTAGTTCTGGCAATGCTGGTGTTGTAGGGTGCCTTGCCTCCCAAGGGACATGGATCGCTGGGGGACTCTATCCATTGGTTGAAATAGGTCATGAACTCGCCGCCCGTTGGAAACCCTTCCATCGTTGTGTTGTAAGGAGGTGAGTGGTCCTGATAGCACGGCTTGCATTGGCGTGCAGGCGCATTTGCCGAGCAGAATTCGATTTCCAATGGTGATAATTTCTTGACTCTGCAACACTCGTCCAATTCAGGATTGAGCCATCCCAAGAAATCGTCCAACCAGCTGGAAGCAGGGTCTTGGATTGTGGAAATATCGCTGCGCTTATACTCTTGTTCCAAGATATTGGCCACGGAATAGGTGTTGCAGGCGGAAAATTTGCCACAAACCTGTTGTTGGCTTTCACGTGCGGTAACATCGAGGTCTTTCATCACGAAAAATACCGGTGGCCCAACGTTGAGATGTTCATACATGGCGTTAAAGTAATTGATAAGGTAGGACCCATCTGGTAGCGCGAGCCTTTGGTCCAAGCCCAATTTAATCTCGGGAATGAGACTAAGTGAAACTCCCGTCAATAATACGAAAAAGGTGATCACTTTTCTTCTACCTGATTTTGAGAGGATCGCGGGTGCATACGATTCTCTGATGAATTTGTGGAGAAACGAACCTTCGGGGTCTGCTTCTCCGATCTCAGTTTGATCTTTTCTTTCTTCAATCATCTTGCGGTTGTTCGACAAAAGAGCCACAAACATCGTCATTTGTAAAAGGAAGTTGAATAAAATGGCACTGGCACTGTACCAGGCAAAATTCTTCACTGCCGGCATGTCCACCCTGGTGGCAATCAAGAACATGAAGAATTGAAGTGTGGCACTGAGTAAACACGAAGGTCCGATATTTCTTAAGGTGAAAGAAATGCGGGTTGGAATATCGGAGTTGGGGAAAGAAGCAGTGACATTATTTAATTCTTGCACAATCAAGAAGATATTATCCACACCAATGGCCAAAACCAAGAAAGGGATCACTTCGGCAATGATAAGGGTATACTTCAAGTCCATAAGCGCACAAACAGACATCGATAAAATGATGGAGAAGATTGTAACACTGATTCCAGCAAGACCAAGGCGGAAATTGCTTCTTTTGAAGAAATCAGCATTCAACGCAGGCCATCTTCCTCCGATAGCAAACGAGACGTATAAGAACATGCATAAATAGGAGATAATCACGATCTTGACATCCGTATTGCTTGACTTGTTGAGTTCTTCTGTCAACGAGACTTCGGTACTATAGGAAATGGTCACGTTAGAATTTTCGGCCTGAGCTTTTTGCACCCATTTTTGAAGCAGGTGCTCATAATTGACCGCAGACTCGGTATACTTTTCATTGGCCAGATCGCTGTTGACCAAAATCGTCACAATGAAGGCTCTGGAATCCAAGACACTATCATTGGCAAAAAGAATGTTTGGCTTCAAAGGCTGCTGGAATGTAGGGAGACAATTGACCGGAGAGTCGGTACAGGTTTTCAACATTTGGGCCCAATTGTTTTCATTCAAGTAATCGATATTGCCTTGGAAATATTGCGTGAATGATTGAATTCCACAGGTTTCGCCCAAGGGTTTGAAACAAATATCAGAAAGAGAGACATTTTTGTTGATGTTTTCAAGTTCGGCCTCCTTTTCGAACCACCATTGGATATTTTCCCAATTCAACACGGGCGAATCGTCCTTAGAGCTCACAATAAATTGTTCAACTCTGAACCATTCGCCGAAATTGGACTCAAAATATTGCTTGTTCAACAAAGCGGGCTCTTGAGGACTGACCCAAAGACGGGTAGGATCGGTCTCGGCTTTCAATTGGTTGGTTCCGAGTAAGGATAGAGCTAAAATGATGGCAGTTATCACAATTGTAGTATCTGCGTAGTAAGCGCAACAGAAACCCACGGTTTCAAAAGCGTTTTGAACGTGAGTAAGAAGCTTCTCTTGCCAGAGAGAAAGCCTCGAAGGCTCGACGGTATCGGAATTTCCAAGCGTATCGTTTTCCAGTACTTCTTCCAGGGGAAGTTCAATATTTTTATTCTTTTTCATGAACATGTGGAAAAGACCCAATCCTAGAATGAGAGCGATCCACACAATAATCACTGAGAACGAAAAACATGGAATTGTGCCAATCTTACAAGTCTTTGCGAAATCAGTAAAAGAAGGAAGCGTGGGGCACGATTCTGCACAGTCCGAGCAAGCGCATCTATAGGTTTCGTCGTCACATGATTTCATATCCCCTGTTCTGGGAACAAACTCCTTGGACTTATTTCTTTCATAAGCATAATTGATTTGGAAAGGTGATCCTCCCAACAATGGTTTTTCATCACCCAAAAACTTGAGGAATTGCAGGTAGTTCTTGGCGCCACCGCCAATCAAGTCCATGGCAAAGCCATTGGTAGCGGAAAATTTGACGTTTTTGCAAGAGTCAAAAAATGCTTCTGCGTATTTAGGATCAACGTATTGAGTGAGTTCTGTGACAATATCTTGTTTTGTATCCACTGATTGGGCGGTTTTTCTGATTTCCACAAAGCTCGCTTGGTTGGGCGAACATGTGAAGTCACAGATAAAGTCGTAGAAGTTCTTTCTGCAAGCAGGACACGAACTGATGAGTGGGTCCACTTTTTTGAGACTTGTCTCCATATTTTGCAATTGCTCCAAGGAGCAACATGTAGCATCAAACTTGCGCCCACAGACTCGCTGGAGAATGGTGGACTCTTCGGAACTCGGGGCTGTTGCTTTCTTGCTAGATGGACATGGTAATTGGCCGCCAAATACTGTTCTTTTGCCACAATTTCCATACATGGCACAGTGACCCTCCTGGGGTTTTACTGAAGAGGCAACCGCCAACTGAATAGCGCTGAGGAGCACCACCAAGAAATTGGCGAAAATCATCCTTCTAAGCTATGAAGAAAGTGATGATATCAGGATAAGAAGGTTGAAGGAGTATTTGAAGGTAAAACGAGAACTTTTGAAGGAAAAGGAGTACTTTTGAGGGTAAACGAGGACTTTTGAAGGAAAGGAAACGGAAGAATAAAGAAGGAAGTCTATTAGGTTTTATAATTTGCTTATATAGGAATGACTTTGGATGGTTTTTCTTGTTCAATGATTGACTTCAAAGGAGTAAATGAAGGTATAATTGATGGCGAATGACAGTTGCTAAACTATAAGTGCACACTAGTAGTGCACCGCTTATCGGCCTTCACTCACAAGACTTAATTATCTGCAGGTCATTTAAATAGCCTCACTCAACAGTCGTAATTATCTGCAGGTTCACTATCAACTTTCCATACGCGTACACTAATTTGGTGACAGATCACAAACCATCTCATTCCATCTCACTCCAATTCACACTATTTCAAATGTTGATAGGAATCTCGGGCACTGCTGGGTCAGGAAAGACCGAAGTGGCGCGCTACCTCATTTTCCAAGGCTTCAAGCTCCTCAAATATGACTTTCTCGAAGACGCGACGCCAGAAGCAGAAGATCTTACTGATCTGACTCAAGATGAGATACGAACAACCCAATTCGATATCTACAAGAGTTTCTCCGAATTAGACGACTTGCTCAATTTCGTCACCCAGAACTGGAGAGAACACTTTGTGATCGCCAACCTCAACGGCATCGAAATGTTGAAAAGTCTCCAGAAAAGACCGTTCTTCTTGCATATTTCCATCGACGCTCCGTTGACGTTGAGATACGAACGGTACAAGTTGAAAGCAGAACTGAGCGCCATCAGTTTACTGGAATTCGTAGAAAGGAACGATAGTGAGCTTTTCAACGTGGAGAACCCTTTGCTCGAAATAAATAACCAAGCCCAGATCAAAATCATCAACACGTCACGTTCGATCAAAGACCTCTACGTCAAGCTTTCGGAGCTCAACTTGCTCAACCACTCCAGATTGAGACCCACCTGGGACTCCTACTTCATGAGGCTCGCCGACTTGGCGGCCTTGAGATCCAATTGCATGAAAAGACGTGTGGGGTGCGTTATTGTACGTCAGAACCGCGTGATTGCAACTGGCTATAACGGTACTCCAAGACACTTGACAAACTGTAACGAAGGCGGGTGTCCAAGATGTAACAAGGGAGAAGGAAGCGGTGCTGGCCTTTCCACCTGCTTGTGTCTTCATGCAGAGGAAAATGCATTATTAGAGTCTGGTAGAGATCGGATCGGTGGAGATGGTGTATTGTACTGTAATACCTGTCCATGTTTGACATGCTCAATTAAGATTGTCCAGAGTGGGATTAAAGAGGTCGTCTATGCACAGAGCTACTCTATGGACGCATTGAGTCATAAGGTGTTGAGTGAGGGTAACATTATATTGAGACAATTCCAACCACCACCAGAGGGAATTTTCATATGAAATGGGGAATGAATGAAGTATGTATATAGGGAAGGAAGTTCATATTGAAAATTATATTAACAAAGAGAGAATTGTCGTTTTAATGAAATGTCCAGATAACTTTGTGAGATATTCATCTGACGTAAATAAGATCATTGAAATTACTCATCTGAAGTAATTCTCTGAATATTGATGAAATAAAGAATATAAAGCTGTATATCTTACTCCTAGATTTATTCTTGTAGCACTACGGCAATCTTTTCCTTCAATAACTATATATTCTGTCTATAAATTCTATTTGGTTTCACCAATAACTTTCAAATTTTCACTGCTATTTCTTTGTTGTTACGATTTTTGATTAACAGTTACATCTCTTTACATCTTAAATTCGATATTCCTTCACATTTTAAACTTTTATATTCTTATAATCTTCAATTTTGGCTATATTCTTATAACTTTTATATTTCCTTATACTCATAAGGACCATCCTTCTCGGCCACATCCTTTTCTATCTTGGCAAGAACTTCACCATCAACACTCAAAGTAGCCTCGACTTGGTCTCCTGGCTTGATTTGACCCACACCCTTTGGAGTACCGGTCAAGATCAAGTCTCCCTTCTCCAAGGTCATGATCGAGGACATGTGACTCAAGATCTTGTGAATAGGGAAGATCATCAAGTCGGTCTTGTCTTGTTGCTTGGTTTCACCATTGACTTTCAATTGCAACTCGACATTGTAAGGATCCTTGATCTTATCCTTAGGAATAAACTCGGAGACAGGCAAGAAGGTGTCGAAACCTTTACCGATGGACCAAGGCAAACCTTTCTTCTTGGCTTCGTCTTGAACGTTTCTGGCAGTCAAGTCGATGGTCAAAGCATATCCTTCAATTGCTTCTAAAGCCTGCGCGTGGGTGAAGGTTGATGGGAGGTTTTTCAATTCACGGTTCAAGGTGAAAGCAAGCTCGACTTCGTAGTGGACAACCACGCCTTTTGGAGTCAAGATGGGGCCCTGTTGAGGCTTCAAGATCGACGAAGAAGGCTTCAAAAAGAAGAATGGTTGTTGTGGCTTGGCGTTGTTGAGCTCCTTGATATGTGCGGCGTAGTTACGCCCGATACAGAGGATCTTTTTGGCGGTGGAAAGGTAATTGAAAGACATGATGGGGAGTAATTGAAAGTCGGAGAAATTACGTTTGAGTTGTGGGGGAGAGTTGGATCAAACGCAGCCGCTTACGTAATCCGGACCCGGGGTCCGGAGTGGGATAATGTGCCAAGAGTACGAGTCATAATCAGCAAATATATGAAATGAGCTAATAACTCGGAGTGTTCTCAATAGCTACAGATTCCCAAGTTATATATACCTAATTAGTATGGGATCACGGGGTTTAAGCCTTTAATCGATCAAGAAGAAGAGATAATCACAAAAAAAAAAATAAACTAGACAAACTACCATGAAGACCAGAAAGAACATATTTCCAGTCAATATAATCGAAGAGAGAAGTTATGTAAGGATCTCCCAAAATTAATTTAATCGACGCTTTATAGCTTCTATGATTCTCCTACAATCTACTCACTTAGAAGACTGCGTCTTCGCACGCGGTCGTGTGCCAGCCGACAAATTTTCATTGAAATTTTCACACAATCTATCAATCAACTAGACCAGATCACCAAACACCTACAACATGTCGTCCACAGTTATGGGATCATGGGCCGATGCAGGCGATGAGTTTGCTGCCCCAGACATCACCGTCAACCCCGACGGCACCAAGACCGTCATCACCTACAGAACCAACGCCGAAGGCAAGAAGGTCAAGATAACTCAAAAGATCAGAGAAGTCAAAGTTCAAGAAAAGGTGCACCCATTGATCGCCAAGAGAAAGAACTGGAAGAAGTTCGGTAAAGAAATAAATAGTCCTCCAGGACCTGACACCAGTACAACCCAGCTCGGTGAAAAAGTCGAATTAAAATTGAACCTTTCATGGAAACAAATTGAAAAGGAAGAAGAAGAGAACAAGCAACAAAAGATGTCCGCCACCGTTGTTCAAACCGTCAGATGTAGAACTTGTGGAGGTGACCATTACACCACCAAGTGTCCATTCAAGGACACCTTGGGCTCCAACGTGGCCGAGGCCGATGCTGCCGCCGCCGCTGCCACCGAAGCTGCATCTACTACTGCTAGCGGTAAGTACGTTCCTAGACACTTGCGTATGGACGCTAACGGTAACTTGCCAAGCAAGGAGTCTCGTGACGACTCCACCACATTGAAGATCTCGCAATTGAACACCTTCGTCGACGAAGAGATGTTGAGAGACGAGTTACTTTCGTGGTTCGGTCCATTGCAAAGAGTCAATATTGTCAGAAACAGAGAAACTGGTGAATCCAGAGGATTTGCTTATGTATCCTTTGCCACTGAGGAACTTGCTCAACGTGCTTTGAATGCTTTGAATGGTAAGGGTTACCACTCGTTGATTTTGCATTTGGAATGGTCCAAGAAGAGAAAGCCATGAGTCATATAGTTGTATATTAATAGGTAACGCATTGATAGTATAAAAGCGAAGTAATACGGAGTATTACGAAGCGGGTGTAGATGTGTGAAAAGTTCAAAAATTCATCAACTAATACGCGTTGGAGTAGACATGTGAAAGGAACCAGCCTTGAGAATTATTACCATGTACTGAGAAGTATTAAGCGGTATTCAAATGTCTTAGAAAGTGTAAAGAAGTATTAGAAAATTAGACTTTTACGGGTATAATAAATTCTTCCGAATTATGGCTTAGGAAGTCACGAGCTGTAATAATATTCAAGGAGCGTTTGAATTGACAGATCTTTCGCAACTTGTCAAAATATACGTGATCAGAAAAAAACCCTACTATAAGATTACTGTAATGTCACTGGAAGGTATTAGATTGATTTCAAGCTGTACTTTAAGCTATCCTTTTATGTGACATTGAGTGATTCAACGTGACTTGAAATTGTAATTACCTGTATTTTAATGTGGCTTCAAGCTGTGATTCAAGCTGGATTTCGAGACTATGGGCTGAAATTAAATCTGTATTTTGATGTGATTTCAGGTGCTTTAAGTTAAAATGTAATTTAAGCTTACTTCAAAGTGTAACTTGAGGTGATGTTAAGAGACCTACAGATGACTCAAGTGACTTTTACGTAACTATATAGTAACTTTAAGGTACTTCACGCTACCTCAAACTGTACTTCAAAGTGCTTTAAAAGCGACTTTTAGCTGATAACTTGCTTTATTTTAACTTTAAGGTGTACTAGATTTAAGTTCATAGAAAGGTTACTTCAAGCAGTAAGTTACACCATAAATCTAACTATATTACAAGCTCTAATAACGTATTCCAACAAGGCACTTCAATATTAAGACAACTTTAAGGGCTCATGGTGACTAAATGGTGACGATGGCGGTGACTTCAGTTAATAAGTGGATTGTCGTACCTGACATGGTGCTTCACCATTGCACTCACCTTGAGGTTCAGGGTGTGAAAAATCCAATCTGGTTCGAAGCGCTTCTTATCGGAGAACAATAATTGCGTCTGATTGCAAATCCTCTAGTCTTATTTTGCGTCTATTGTGCTACCACATAATGCTACAATCACTTCCAGCCGTGCTTCGGCACTAGACGGAGCTAGGCGGATTCGTTTCCCGGAGCTGTGGAAAATTTTCGGAGAAAGTGCGTGCAGCTGAATTATCATTCAATGGGGGGACGACCACATCCAGAAAGTGTCCCGGAGCGGGACCAGAACGATCGATTGGTGGACCAAAAGAGCCAGCGCCAATCACCGGAAATGGACCTAGAGACGATTGTTACAAATAAAATACGTGCAAGATCGTCTTCCACCTCTTTGTCCTGGCAAAGCAGTTCTGAGCAATTTTCTGGCTAAAGCTTATTTGCGCTTTAGTAAGCTCGCGGGCTGCTATGGGCATCGAAGGCCCTGCGTGCGCGCAGCCAGGGGTGCTCGCGCCTACTCCGTGCAGGGCCGATATTAATTGTGTAGAGAGAGAAGAGCTATTGCCGAAGAGTGAGAACGCCGGTGCTTCGATATCATAGAAACTACTTGCAGCGGTTGGCATATTGTGAAAGTGACCCGCACGGCTTTTACGCGAATAAACTTGTCGTATAGAGTTTGTTCCCCTCCTTGCGTGGTTCGAACAAAGCCAAGAGTTTCAGGTAAAAGCAACGTCGGAACTGGCCTGCATGCCGCCACTCCCGACAATCACATCCCGTAGCTTACCAAATGGCGGCACCGAGCACCGCGTCATGTGACCCTCCCCCACCAAGTACTCTTCAGTATCAATAGCGGCTGGCAATTTTTGCCTTCATCTCCACCAGCTTCTCTGTTAGCGGTTACTTCTGTTGGCTTTTTGTTTCCCGTGTTTTATCACTTGTTTTACTGGGCTCCCTGTGTTTGCCCACTTTTCACTTCCTCCAATTCCCCCCATAATTACCTATTGTCCTTAGCCGCCCACCAGCAATTCCCAGCAACAACCCTTCTCCTTTAGCGATTGGCTCTGCAATGTCAGCTTCGCTAGCCACTCCACCACGGTCCAAGGACACACCGGCAACCCCCAAGAAGGGCTTTTTCAGCAAAATTCTCCGCAGAAACTCTCTCCGCTCCAAGGCCTCTCCGACCTCAAAAACCCCGGAATCTTTGGACCGAACTGCCAGAAGCTCACCATCCCCCTCGCAAATCACAAACTTCAGTCTAGGCAGAGATTCCAGTGTCGCCAGCAGCGGCTCTAAGCGCCACAGTTTCCCAGGATTTATTGACGATGACAATTCCAGTCTATACGACGATGATATTGGCGTCAATATCGATACCGATACCAGCTCCAACACCTCCTTCGGATCGCCTGGATTGAGATCCCAATCTCCCGTCGCCAGCAGTCTTGAAGACTTCAACGGAAAGATCCGGTTCCCATCCCTTGATGATCCCTCCATGCCTCTCGATTTCACAGCCATTCCCACCAACGACGACTCCCTGTGGGCCGGTCTCAATCGCGACTCCTTGAGATCCCCCAAATATATCAGAATCACCAAGAAAAATAAGCATAGCCCCAAGGCACTCTCCAATTTGTTCTTGGCTCAAGAACTCAACACCGAAGCGGATGAGGCGGATAAACCCGCCGCACTCGATATCTACTCCAGTGGTGACGAAGATGAAGGAGACACCACGATGTCGATCAATAACAATACGGACTCATCAAATTCACTTTCGGGAGACGGAAGCACCGCCAAAAGAAACCAGGGTGAATTATTTGTCCTTGAATTTAGCAGAGACGGTAAATACTTGGCAGCTGCAGGCAGAGATTCAACAATCAAAATCTGGAAAGTGATTTCCTCTCCTCTTGGAAGACTCGAGTCCAAGAATTCCGATGGCAATCATCGGGGTAAAAAGTCCCGTGGAAAGAGTAGCAAGATCTACGATGCCGCACCAGTGTTCCATCAAAAGCCATACAAAATCCTCAAAGGACATACCCAAAGTATTCTCACTTTAGACTGGAGTAAGAACAACTTTCTTATTTCGGGAGGAATGGATAGAACTGTGAAATTATGGCATATTGATAGAGATGAATGTCTTCAGACCTTTAATCATGAAGATTTCGTCACCTGTGTGAAATTTCACCCCAATGACGATCGGTTTTTCTTAAGTGGCTCTCTCGACAATCATGTGAGATTGTGGTCGATTTTGGAAGGTAACATTTCCTACTACAAAAATCTAGGAGACAATATATTGATTACGGCATTGTCTGTGACGCCTGATGGTGAACTCGTCATCATTGGTGGTTTCTACGGTACTGTTTTCGTATTGGAAGTCAACGGATTGCATATTCGACAAAGGGTGGATATCAAGGATAGATCTATTGTTCACCCATTTTTGCATAAAAACGGGAACAAAATCACAGGCATCAAAATCTTCGAAACAGCACCAGTCGGAAACAAAGACGACCAAGACCCCATTGCCAAATGGACCTATCTTATTTCAACCAACGATTCTAAAATCAGATTGGTACGGCTGGCCCAAAAGAAATTGGTAACCAGATTCAAAGGGCATACTAATAGCTCGTCCTCCATATATGCATCCATGACTGATGATTGTCGCTATATACTATCAGCATCTGAAGACCATTGGTGCTACGTCTGGGAAAACAACAATAGCATCATCAACAATAAGATTAAACAGTCATTGAAAGAACTTCTTGTTGAGAGCAAGCATCACATTAATGATTTGTCCCATAAGCATAAGAAATACGCCAAGTTGATTCAAGATAACAAACTCATGAAAAAATTACTCGAGGCAGATGAACAAGCCGAGCATATTTCCAACGAGAATAATAGTTATTCCGCATTCAATGCCCATAACTCCAAGATCAACGCCGCGATATTTGCGCCCGAGAGTACGAAGAAGTTGCTTGAGTTGTCCGATGACGTCATTTATGATTTGGTGAAGAGGTACAAGGCTTGCACTCAAGGGTTACCACCTTCTGAGGATAATGACAGATGTGGTAAGAAGTCGGCAAACCTTTTAAATGATGACCAGAACGGTAATATCATCGTTACCACCGACCAATATGGTTCCATAAGAGTTTTCAGACAGGACTCTGCGAGTAGAATCAGAAAACGTTTGGTTGAGTTGAGTCACAGACACAACAAAAACTATAGCCATGAAGACTTGGCGAAAACCACCGACAAACCTTTGAAATTAGAAATACCAGCAGTCAAAAGATTGGCCAAACATGGCAAGAGCATGAGTCCAAGTCATGAAGGGTACTTCCATTTCAAGTCCAAGCACAAAGGTCACCATGCCAACTCAAATGGAAGTAATGGACTTGAAAGTAGGATCGGCTCCATCAGAAGCAGTGATTATGCTTCGTCCAGTGAGAAACGGGCTCTGCTGACCCAGGCTCTGTCCACTCTAATTCTGAACGGAGCAAATGATTCATTTTTCGCGTCCAGAAACATGGGTGGTGAAATTGATTTGGACTTCAAGTGAATAAATATGAGAATTTCAAGTGATAAAAAATATGAGGATCCAGAATAGTATGAGAATTGCAAGTGCAATTAATATGAGGATCCAGCATGATAGTATGAGAACTTACGAGACGACTTTACACCATTCATCACAGCTAATATTTTGTGATGATTATTTAGGACTAAATAGTATATGCTCATTTATGACCGACATTCAGTAGATAAATATTCCAAATTTTCATTTCTCAACACTTTTGAAATAGCAGTTAGCAGGAAAGACTCTTTTCATCGCTACAAATTATCAGTAGATATTTACACACTGTAATTCTTAAATCAGACTGATTTAATCACTCTACTTAGCATTGCAATAATTTGATTAAACTCGTTGATTCACTCATTGCTTTGCTTTGCTCAGCAATTCTTCTTTTTCTATCGCTATATCTTACATTTATTAAACAGTATAAAATACAATCAACCAGACCAGTACTGATAACTCTTAGGCTTGATTGCGCTGATTGGCAATTTATCAATTTCGCTTTGATTGATTCCTTGGTCTTCATATTCAGAAGCTTTTCTCTCATCTGAATTTAATGGGTTTAATGACTTGTTGATTTCGTTCACTCTTACTGGCTTAACCAAATCATCCAAAAGATCAGCCAATTCTGGTCTTTGTTCCTTGATATTCTGTATCTTTTCATATTGAACCCATCTTTCGATCAAGACCTGCTTTCTTTCTAAGTTGAGCTGGTTCTCAATTTTCAATAAGTTATCCTGTAAAGTGTCCAATTTCTTCAACTTATGATTGAACTTCTCTAAAGTCAATTCAGTGATTTGGTTAATTAAATTAGATTGTTCAAGAATAGAATCTTGCAAGTTTTCGCTTGCATTAGCTTTGACAACATTACGACCTTCATGGTCCTTCACAATCTTCTTTACAATATCTGAGATCAAGTTCTCGTTTTTGAGGATTGGCTGATCTTTCTTTTTGGAGTCATCAACTATTCTATTCAAGAATTTATCTTCTATTGGTAATTGAACGAATTTGATTAAGCATTGTTCTCTGGTCTTGGTTCCAACATGTTCGCTGATTTTTTCCCATTGTCCATTGGCGTTAGTGAAAATAGATCCATTAGAGGTGCTCGACGAAGGTTCTAATGTTCCAAACATCTCAATACCTTCAAGCAACAAAAGGAGCTCTTGTTCTGACCAGTCTGCCGACTCGTCGGATTTCTGTAATCTGACAAAGTCAGTCGATTGGAAGTTCAGAGGGAACAAACCTTGGTCGTAACACAAATTGCAAAGAATGCTGGCGTTGTTTATCGTGGAGCTCGAGTTATGTGTGTAGGTTTTGATTCTCAAATTGTGATATCTTACGGTGGTAGCATCTTTTCCACAGATGTTGCAGAAGTACAGGACTATGGTGTTATTCTTGCCTGTGATTTTGCTATTGGAAGTGTTGTATATGTTTCTTCTCACTTCCATATTCAACAAGCTGGAGTTAGGTTCCTCCTTGACGATTGTTTTTTCAGCTGTGGTGGATGGCTTGCTTTCTTCGTCTTCCGACTTCTTGAAGTTTTCAGACAATAAAGGCAACAAGCCGGATGGTGTGTCTAATGTGATTTGGAAGTGGCCGGTGTATTGTGGCCCCACAATAGCAGGTTTTGTCTTTGGGTCGATTTGGTAGTTGATCAAGCCCCACTTCTCCAAGAACTGATGGACTCTGATGATGGAAGCCACGTCACCGGCCAAGTTTCTTCTGACGGCGGTAACGGTCAAGTATTCTATAGGGTTGATTCTGAAGACATTGACCATAAAGTCTCTTATGTTTTTGTAGATTTCTGGGGATTTGTAGGGTGACCTGGTAGCAATATCGGCGAAGAAATCGGGGAAGGACTTTTCTTCGATCGAGTGGATCGAATCCAAGCTGAACCATTTGGAGAAAGATGGAATGATCACATGAGCGCTTTGTTCTACCAAGTAAGCTCTTGCCTTCTCTTGAAACTCTTTCTTTATCTGAGTTGCATCGACGTTTGGTTCCTCCTCGGTGTTTTCACCGCCATTGACCGTTTGACCTTCTCCGTCGGCCGGGGCGACCTTGGAGTCCATGTCATGGTCTTCGGTCACGGGCGGCTTCGCTTCAGGTTCGAGGGACGACATTGGATTGATGGACTGATTGTTTGGTGAATACTTAGTATGTTTTGCAAATGCTGTTTTTTCGTTGAGGGCCCCGCACGACCACCTCAACAGACTGAACTGAACTATCTGAGATGTCGCTCAAATAGAGCTCGATGTCGCGAGACACAGCAGTGCGACATCTACAGCTTTATAGACGCGTTATTTCTGATTAAACTAGCTTGCAACCAACACGGTACCATGACTTCTGTGAGACCCAGAAGACTGGCCAGAAACACGTCGAAGGCAGACACCTACAAGGAGTCAAGTGACTCGGAGTCGGGATCTGAAGGCGAACAAAGCGATTATGGCCCAACTCCCACTACACGCCGTGCAAATTCTGCTAAACGGACTAAAAGCACCAAAAGCAGCAAATCAGGACCACCCACCAAGCGGGCCAAAGTAACGCGGACTAAAAATGTCAATATCGACAAGCTCGAAGCAGAGTTACCAGAAAACTATTTATACCAGGCCATGGCCCAACCAGATATCGATACTCAAGACTTAGCCTTGGAATGGATCGAATCCTTTGTGGAAGACGAGGAAGCGGGGGAGAACACCTCGGTCACTATCTTGATCAACTTTGTCTTACGAAGCTGTGGTTCTGTTTTCGTCTTTGAATCCCACGATCTCGTCAATTTGGAGTCTGCGGCAGAAACGGTCGGTGAACTTACCCTTCTTTTTGGTAATCAGAAATCACACAAGTACCCATTTAAAGCGATTCCAGTGTTCAAGAGTAATACCATTATTTTTTTCGAGGACTTGATAAAAGTGGCACATGAGAAGGGAACCCTTTACAGATATGGCGAAAAGGATGATGAGTCGTATTTGGCTTCACCTTTGATGAATCAGATCTTGACATGGATCTCTTCATTGAGCTCTTGCACTATAAGGCCCTTGAGATACGTCTCTAATTCGATCCTACTCAGTATCCAAAATCAATTATGCTACATAATCAGCAATGTTGTGGTCAACTTAGAGAAGACACAACGTCAATTAACGAGGACAACGCAGAAAAATAAGTCAAAACTTCAAACTTTGTCAAGAACGGTGAAAAGTTACCAAACCCAAAAAGACACCATATCCGAATACTTCAATGAAATATGTGATGTCACTTTAGGTCACAGATATCGTGATATCGACCCCATAATACGCCAGGAGTGTATCAAGCATTTGGGTCAAGCGATGTCCATATACCCAGATCATTTTTTCCAACCCACTTTCTTGAGATATTTTGGTTGGTTATTGTCAGATCCTTCAAGTCATGTCAGAGCTGAAGTCACGAAAGTTTTACACAAACTATATAAGAGTTCTTCAAGTTCTGGCAAGTCAAGCTCGCAACTTTTGAGCAAAGGATTCAGGCAATTCACTGAACGCTACAAGGAACAGATTATCAAAATGAACACCCTCGACTCTGATGTGAACGTTCGTTTCAACACTATCAGCATTTGTTGTGAATTACTCAAAATAGGGTTTTTGAATGATTCAGATTGCAATGAAGTCATATCAATATTCTTTCAAATAACTCGTGGAAGTAGCGAAAGCTCGAAATCCTTGTCCAAAACCAACAGTGCAAGATTCAAAGCTGAGGTAGGCAAATTCATTAGTATCTTGTGTGCTTCAAGATTATCTGACTGCACGGAAAAGTATAAGAAACTTTTTGAGAATTACCAATGCTCTTATTTTAATGAAGAGGAAATTTTGACAGTTCAAGATTGTTTGAAATTCAAGGAATTAATACAGATCTTAAAAAGTGCCGTCAGTCAGTTCTACGAAATTGAGCAGCAAATAGGAGAGATAAAATTCTCAGAACAGAAGCAAATGGCTGAACTCTACGAAGTTTTGTACAACATACCGACATTTGATAATAGCTGGGAAAAATTGATACGATATGCCTTACTTGATGTTGAACAATTAAAGTTCACCACTTCCGAAACTGATTCTAGTGTGGATGATTTGGAAGTTGAAGAATTCAGAAGAGTACTTGATCCATCCACCGAACTGGACAAAGACTATTTGCTTTACTTTATCGGAGGATCGGTACGCTCTATTCTATCGAAAAAAGAAAGCGAGGCTTCTAAAACGATATCAAATTTGGCTAATTATATATCATCTTTGCAATCTTTGTCGAAATCAAAACGCAGACTCAATGCATTCTTGTCAACTTGGCTTCTTCTTATTCAGTCTAATGAGCCATCGCATAATATTTTTACACTGTTCAATGAGTTCGGGCAACAAGAAGCTTACAATGATATCACAATAAAGTTGTTGAAAGACTTTCAAAACTATACATTCGAAGTTGCGAACTTGGATGACGAAGTCATGGAAGAGTACGATCACCTTTTCGAGAAATTATTGGATGGGTATAATAACTTGATAACGGAGGGAATCAATATACTCACTCCGGAGATTCGATTACAAGCTCAAAATCTTATTGCTGAGTTATTAAGTCAATTGAAAGAAACATTGGATTCTAGCGATGTCTTCGATAAAACGAATGATCAATTAGACCAAACCTCGAGTGATTTGAGTCAACAGAAAGCATTAATTCAGGTTGTTACTGAGGCGACCGGCCCACTCATAAAATTGCAAAAAATCGGAGACTTTGTGGACTTGAATGAGATCATCAAATCAGAATCGGAAGGCTTGGGAACTGAAGTCATGGGTGCTTTATATCTGATATTAAAGAAATTCAAAGTCCAAGTTCTCTTGGATTCATACAGTCAAAACTTTTTGCAAGTTGCTCCAGCACTTTTGAAAGGATTCAAAACAATATTAGACCTACTTTTGATAACGTCCTCATGGAATCTTGAGAAAGTGATAACTTTGAGCGAAGCTTCAAAACAAGAATCTTACGACATAGTTGAATTATGCGGGAACTTGAACGTTATTATTCCAACTTTGACTGAAAAAGTTGATGAATCACAAGATGCGCTTGGATCTATTGTTGAAGGCGACTCTAAATCCAAGTTTGCTCTTATTCAAGTTGTCACTAATTTCCAAACTCTATTCATTGCCGAGTTGATTGACTTCGTGTCCTCGCTCAAAATGTTCTTCGTGAAGCACAGAGCTGGAAACTCCTTCAAAAATTTTGATAGCTACTTCTTAGCGAAGGATACCGTTGGACTGAAATATGTGATGAAATTTTTCCCTGAAGAGCTTCAAAGTAAATTACTCGATTTGTTCTTATACAAAGAGCTAAGATTAGCTAACGAACTACAAGTGGAATTAGACAGAGGTGAGGAAGAGAATGTCAATATCGAAGATTTGATTCAGCAAGATGATGGAACACCCGAAGCAGAGCCCGAACAAAACCAAACTAGTATGTTTGAATCTGATGACGATATGGATGACGAAGAATCTGCGAATAATCAAGCTTTGAAGAAGCAAAAGGCGTTAAGCTACGAATTGAAACAAAAGCAATCCAAACAGAAAAAGATTTGGGCTCATGAAAAAGAATTATGCGTTTACACTCTCAAGATGTTCGCTCTAATTGATATGTCAATAATTTCTGAGTCTAACAATAATAGGATTGGACTTAATGCTGCGAAAATTGGAGGCGTCTTCGCCAAATTAGTTAATCAGCACAACGCACAAAACCCACTGAAAACCACGACTAATCCAGCAACACCGGCCACAGAAAATGCTAACGATGCGAGGGAACCCAGCGTCAACGAGGATGCCGATGATGGTGCAGCAGATGAACATCCGATGGAGGTGGATGAGATCAGTGCTCTTGAAGTAGAAGTAAGTCACGATACGTAGTAGTTACTGATATATGCCTAATGTACATCTTTTAATTGGCCCATTCTAGGATTTAATTTGAGTCAAGAATTTCCCCTTTGATTAGATAAAGGCTTCTTATACATTCACCAGATTAGTCTTCAGGTAAGGCTTAGCTTCGTATACATTCACTATAGTTGTCTTCGCTGCATGGCTTCACTAATGCGCACCATTTTACCTCGGAAAAACCCCATAGAGCCAAGAAATTATTTTTTGTGTGTCAGTTTGAAGGCTTTCAAAATATTTCACTGTCTCAAGCGTATGTACCTCATCGCAGCTATTGTCCTAAAAACACCAGGTGCTCTTTGTGGAATAATCTTCCAGTTACGCTAATTACGCGGCCTTTACTTGAAGTCTCTAGACAGTAGAATTAAGGACTTGTGGAATAGTAGAAAACTACTCAAGCATCTGTCAAGCTTCTCAGTATCTAGCCTCTTTTGTTGCGTGAAGAATGCTTGTTTAACCATCGCTGCATCATGCCTCATGCTGAACGACTTCCTTTTTTTTTTGTCAAAGCTTTCTGTTTGTCCCGCTTCAACTTCTCTTGGCAGTAAGGCGATGGCCCAACACAATATTTAATATATATGTACATGATGATAATTCACATTGACCTCTACAACTATTCAACTTCACAACGATGGTGAATGTTTTCAATGTGCAAATCTTCTTCGTGGTGTTCAGAGAATCATTGGAAGCAGTGGTGATTGTTTCCGTGCTTCTCGCGTTCTTAAAACAGGGTCTTGGAGGTGCATCCGAGGATCCTGTGGTATACAAAAAATTAGTCAAACAAGTCTGGCTAGGGTCGATTCTAGGCGTGACGGTATGTTTGGTGATTGGAGGTGCGTTCATCGGAGCATTCTATGGTTTGGGAAAAGACATCTGGGCCAATTCTGAAGACTTATGGGAAGGTATTTTTTGCATGATTGCAACCGTCTTGATTTCGATGATGGGAATTGCCATGTTGCGTGTGAATAAGATGAAAGAGAAATGGAGAGTGAAGTTGGCCCAGGCTTTAGTCAAGGTTCCAGAAAACAAAAAGGACAGATTCAAACTTGGCCATCTTACCAAGAAATACGCGATGTTCATTTTACCCTTCATCACATGCTTGAGAGAAGGTTTGGAAGGTGTCGTTTTCGTGGGTGGTGTGGGAATAAGTCAGCCTGCATCCTCGTTCCCAATTCCGGTGATTACAGGTCTTATTGCCGGTCTTTTGGTCGGTATGGCTTTGTACTACTCTGGTTCCACCATGTCTTTGCAGATTTTCCTCGTTATTTCCACATGCATCTTGTACCTCATTGCTGCTGGTTTGTTTTCAAGGGGTATTTGGTTCTTCGAAAACTACAGGTATAGTAAGTTGACCGGTGGTGACGCCGCCGAAAATGGTTCGGGCCCAGGAACCTATGATATTTCTAAGTCGGTTTGGCACGTCAATTGCTGCAACCCATTGAGTGACAGTGGTTGGGATGTTTTCAACTCCTTATTGGGCTGGCAAAATTCCGCAACCTACGGCTCTGTCATCTCCTACAATCTCTATTGGTTGAGTATCATTGCCGTGATCTTGTTGATGCTTCACGAGGAAAAGCACGGCCATTTGCCCTTCTGCAAAGATTTAACATTCGCGCAGTTGAACCCAATGTACCATATTAAGGGAAAGAAAAAAGCCAAGTTGAGTAAGGCGGAACAAGAAGAGTTGTTCCGTAAGGTCAAGAGTCATAAACTCGGAGTTGACTCTGAAGAGGGATCAAATGTGTCGAAAGATACAGAACTTAAGGAGATGACTAGTCCTGTGGAAAATACCACCCAGTCGACATAGATAACCTAATAGAATCATAATATAAGCGGAGATATACTCAATAATGTAAGAGAGAAGTTAGCTTACTCATATAGATTCAGAGACAATGAATAGATGCTAGTATTGGAGTAATTACTGTTGTAGTATGATTCGAGATATTGGGTGCAAAAATAAAAAAAGAGAACCCATGCCGGGAGTCGAACCCGGAATCTTTTGATTAGAAGTCAAACGCGTTAACCATTACGCTACACAGGCAGCTACTTTGATGATGTAACGGGAAATGCCTTCTATTCCTGTATATGTACTAAACTCTTCTAGTTCTAGTACCAATCTCTCACAGTAGCTATCTTTATGGAAACGCTTAGTCTTAACTTAACTTG
>JAJMGD010000023.1:0-156156 GCA_030568515.1 Suhomyces guaymorum
AATACTTAGAGAAAACCCATACTGCAATACTTAGAGAAAACCCATACTGCAATACTTAGAGAAAACCCATACTGCAATACTTAGAGAAAACCCATACTGCAATACTTAGAGAAAAACCCATACTGCAATATTTTTGTAGTGGGCTCAAGAATCACCACGGTTTTGGTATTTCCTCAGAGTGGCCATCGCAATTTTCTTCTGGGGATGGCTCTGAGTCAATTAGTCACAGGGACGTGATCAATTGCTTTGCTATTTGATACTTGTATCTCAGATTTTCGTATCCATCTCTACTCTCGAGTATATTTTCGTTATAGGGGCAATGGTTACGAAACTAATGCTTACCTGAGCACGCATATGAATAGTCCTTGTTGAAAACGTTCAACCAATTAAAATAATTTTGAACAACAATTCACACTGCTGATTAATCAGACAGTGAAAAATTCTATAATGTGCGTACACGGCGTACACGGCGTACACGGCGTACACGGGGTCCCTCATCACTTTCAGGGTCCGTTTTGGCCGCGCTGTCAATTTTTACGAACCGTTAGAGATGATCTGTTCATGGGAGCATTCATGTTATATAATATTGAAAAGCTATTCTTCATAGAAGATATTTCTCTCTGGGTTATGCGGCCCTGAAATCAGAGGCGAGATCCAATAATTGATCTAAATTTCGATATTCGTTCGGCTTGCTATCTTATCGCACGGCTCTCACAGCATCGAAAAATTAGGTTCAAATTTGCCGAATGCTTGATGCTGTAATAAAGTTTGAGCAACCTCATGCTTACTAATGGCAAATGAGATGCCTATATATCAACGGGGGTTGATCCCTTCGATAGTATACTTTCTGTAGACATCAATTACAACAGAAATTCTCAAGATGTCTTCAGTCGCTTTCGTTTCCGGTGCCACAGGATATATTGCCCAACATTTGGTCAAGCTTCTTCTTTCCAACAACTACAAGGTCATTGGATCTGTTAGAAGTGAAGAAAAGGGTAAGGCTCTTGCAAAGCAATTGAACAGTTCTGCTTTCTCTTATGAAATTGTGCCAGACATCGCCAAGGCTGGTGCTTTCGACGAAGCATTGAAGAAGAACACTGACATCACTGTCATCTTCCACACCGCTTCTCCATTCACCTTCACTGTCAACAACGTTGAGAATGATCTTCTTAAGCCTGCTATTGAAGGAACCAAGAACATATTGAGTTCTGTCAAGGCTTACGGCCAAAATGTCAAGAAGTTTGTTTTGACTTCTTCTTACGTTGCAATTGGTGTTACCCCAGGCCACGACTACAGTGGTGAGCTCGTTAACGAAGAGACTTGGACTGATATTGACTACGAAACCTCCAAGCAAAACAATCTCTTTGGTTACATCGGATCCAAGACTTTGGCCGAAAGAGCTGCCTGGGACTTTATTAAGACCGAAAAGCCACAATACGAATTCACAGTTGTGAACCCATCTTATGTTTTCGGTCCACAAGCTTTTGAAGTCAGAGATGTCATGAACACCAGTACCGAGGTTCTCACTCAATTCATCAAGCTTAAGTCTACTGACAAATTGCCAGAACTTGCTGGTGTTTTCGTCGATGTCAGAGATTGTGCTAAGGCCCATTTGATCGCCGCTGAAAAGCCAGAAGCTGTCAACCAAAGATTGATGCTTGTCACTGGTGGTTTCAACAACCAAATGATTGCAAATATTCTCAGAAAGGATTTCCCATCTTTGAAGGAAACCGTTCCAGAGGGTACTCCTGCCGCAGCCGAAGAAATGCTCAAGGCTAACAAGATGAAGCTTGACAACTCCAAGACGCAAAAGATCTTGGGTTTCACCCCAACTGATTTCCAAACTTCACTTCATGACACTATTGCTCAAGTCCTTAATTGAGTAAATGGGATTGAGCCAATGGACTTAAGGAAGAAATATGTATATATAATTTATTGGGTAAATGGATTTAAAAAAATCATATAGTTGATAAACGATTGAGTCAAGCGATGATGAACCTTAAAATTTTTCCTGCAGATTACACGCGCTTTTGCTGAAGTTTGAAGAATTTCGTTGCTTAGTCAATACACTAAGAATCTGAGGAATGCGAATTATGATCCACTGCTTACAGATCAGTGTTCATGACTTTCCTTAACCTCCTAAATTGGATTCATCAGTGATTCGTCTTATGTCTGGCGCACCTTAGCACCAACAATAAGTTCTTTCCCTAAGAATTTGCAGCCAAAATCCATATCGACTCTCCTTTCAGTACTCCAATAGAAGATCTTGCTAGCAAAGCCCATTAGGCTTCTGTAATAGTATACGTTTAGTCGAACCTCCACTATTGATTTATTATATGGTATAGCAGTAAAATATGGCTAAACTTTCCTACCCAGATTGCAATATTTGGGAATTTTGTTTGTTTGTTTTGCCCGTGCTCAAAATTTTTGGATACATAATTGCATTTTCACGTTTTTCCAGGAAAATATCTTAAAATGAAAATTAAATGTATCACTCCTATTTTATGTAGTAAGCTTTAAGCACATTTTACGACCAATCTTTTAATTGTTAACAACTAATGAGCTCTCAGATAAAACCCAAACTTCAACCATCAGAACGACGGTAATATTGGTTTCAAAAGCACAGCTACCTCGTGCTCAATTTTCTGCGGGGTTGCATTTCCGCAGTCTAAAAATTGTTTTACCAAAGCACATAACTTTAAGCAATCTAAGTCCGTGCGATTTGATGTCATCAGGGAATGCAGACCAAATTCGGAATGTGATACCCATGTTCAACGTTTTGAGTTTTGGATAGTGATTGAACAATTTCATATTGCACTATATGCTGAAACCATCGCTTATTTTAACCTTCCGCGATTATTTTGACATGCATCTGAAGTTTGCAACTTCCGGATCCAAGATTTAATTGAACCAATTAAAACACAACGTTCCCGGAGTTGTAGAATGATAACCCCGATAGCTATATAAAGGCACATGTTCACTCGAAGTTTTTACAAACAAAATGAAACTTCTTCCAGCCTTCATTACGTCCTTGTCATTGATCTCGGCTGCTCTTTCCGCTGCTCCTGGTGTTTGGATCAAAGGCAACAAATCATTTGATAATGAAGTTTCTCGTATTGAAACAACTTGGAACATTGCTGAGGGTGATTATCATGGATACTTCTATGCTTTGCAGAATTGGTTCGGCCATAAAGGAGTAACTTACATTGGTTTCCAACCTCAACCCGGTGAAAATCAACGTCTTGTATTCAGCGTTTTCGGGAATCAATCGATTCCCGATCATCCAAATTGTCACTCAGGTGCTGACTATACCCCAGGTGTATCCTGTGCCGTGATGTGGCCTTGGAAATTAGGCCGCAACTATACCACTGAAACTGTGAGAATTTCCCATAATGAAACCGATGGTAGCAATAAATGGAGAGGTACTGCCCGTGATGATGAATCTGGAGATAGTGTGGTCATCGGTGAATTCTGGACTCCTGCTTCATTTGGTCTCATCCAAACTGGTGGTATCGTTTTCGACGAAGTCTTTAGTAACGTCGCAAAGGGAAAATGTCTCCCAGACGCGGAATTTACTATGTACTGGCCAACATTTTACAAAGACAATGGCGATTCTTATGAAAGTTCATTAAGCTACTTCCAAATCCCTGGTTCCTTAAGAGACCCATGT
Source organism: Suhomyces guaymorum (assembly GCA_030568515.1). NCBI lineage: Eukaryota > Fungi > Ascomycota > Pichiomycetes > Serinales > Debaryomycetaceae > Suhomyces > Suhomyces guaymorum. The sequence continues at coordinate 3,671 of JAJMGD010000023.1, forward strand.
GCTCAGAAGGTAGGCATTCCAAATCAAAGAGCTCATTCAATTCCTGGTGGTGTTGTTATTGAAAATGGCAGACTTAATGTAACTAATAGTACTACTTGAAACATTTTATGAATTTGTTTGTATCGTGCCTTTCTTGAATGAATGCTGTTGAATCTCTATGATCTTTGTAAAAACTCTATTGGTTACGTTGATGGGTTCCCACGGCTCTCTCACATACAAAGATTCCTCTTTTGGTTTTAATTCCGGATTTTGCTTTGATTTCGATTCTTTAACATGTGCGAGAAAGTTTAAATAGGAAAAAAGAAAGAAAAGTTCACCCACATATCACATATTTCCGCTGTCTGCACGTGCTGTCTCAGATTATACTCACAAGCACCTCGAGGAGACATTTCAGCTAAGTTCGAACTCCGCGATTGTTGGGTTGAGTTGTCTGGAGATTGATGGCTTTTCAAGAAAAAAGGATGGGTTCTTTGTAGACTAATGAAACTTATATCGATATCATGCACTTTATTATTTCAAAGATATTTTGTTGAGGAAGCAATAAAAGCATTTTGGCATTCAATCATAAGGACGTCCAAATGGTTTATAGTAGACAGGCGTAACTGATCTCACATTAATCTGAATTCAGATTGTAATCCCTTGCTCCAGTACTTTTGCGGACCTCCAAATAAACTAGTTTTGAGAGATCGCCATAGTCTATAGATACCAAACGTTTAAAGAGTACAGGATTCACAGACTTTGTTTATGGTTGGACGAGGCGAAGCTTGCAAAGAATTCGCCTTCGATTTATGCGCTCCATAACCTCAAACGTAAATTGTGACAGCTAATTTGACAGCAATGACGATGAAAACATCCATTGGGCAAACTTACCTAAATCATGTGCATGTATTAAAGTAATCCGAATTTGACTGCGACGGCGAAAAAGTCGTTGTAACTTCTGCAAAGCGTAAGGTGGCGTACATCAAATGTACTTTTAGTCGATTGAGAACAATTTTGACAATTTATTTTATCTGATTGTACGGAGGCTTAGATAATTCACGCCAAGTTTTTAGATAAAGGCGCCACATGGCATACAAGCTCATCGCGAAGGTGTCAAAACTAGGGACGCTTGATCCCCTTTACTCAGTAAGCACTTTGATTACCTGATCAAAACTTGAGCCCGGCGTGTTCAATGTTGGGTAGCCTTTACTTTACAATCGCTTACTTATTATACAATTTGTCAGCTATGTTCCAACATGATTGTAGCCGGAATATTTGGTTTTGAATAATTATTTTTTACTAGAATTGGTGGATTTTGCGCGAAATACGAATTATTCGCTGTTTCACATCGTCCAGCCCTTCGATTTTTCCGTCCCCACACGTTTTTGAGTACGAGCAGTGAACAATATGCGGGGTTGGTTTTTCACCTATATGTTGGCCAAAGTCAGATGCTTACCAAAACCAAGTACCTTTAGAGTTAAGTAGGCATAGTTATAGCACTTGCGTATCGTAATTGAGCCAATATCAGCACAAATCTAGTCCAATTGGATCGGTTTGTGCCTGATTTGGTATCGTGAAAAATGATATGTCAGCATCTCTCAATTCATCTTTAAAGAATATTCCACGCACTCATAACGCCCCAGATTCTTACCACCTGTTCAAACGGGCATCTAGAGCCGCAGAATAGGAGTAGACGTTTCAATTGCTATCTATGTTTGATTATTAATTTATCTAACAATTGTAACTATATAAGTAGGGCAAGATGCTCCTCAATTTAATTATTCAGATCTTCATAAATCTATCAAATCAATCATAATGTCTCACGTCGCTTTCGTCACTGGTGCCTCTGGTTTCCTCGCCCAACACTTGATCAGTCAACTCCTTGAAAAGAACGTCAAGGTTGTTGGTACTGTCAGATCTGATGCCAAGGGTAAGAAGGTCGCTGCTAACTTCAACAAGGACTTCTCCTACGAAGTTGTCCCAGACATTACCAAGGCCGGCGCTTTCGACCAAGCTCTTCAAAACCACCCAGAAATCACCACCGTCTACCACACTGCTTCCCCATACACCTTCACCATTACTGATGTTGAAGCTGAACTCTTGAAGCCAGCCATTGAAGGTACCAAGACCATCTTGGCATCTGTTAAGACCCACGGTAAGAACGTCAAGAAGGTTGTCTTAACCTCTTCTTACGTTGCCATTGCTCTTACCCCAGGTTACGACTACGCCGACAAGGTCATCAACGAAGACTCTTGGAATGAAATTGACTACGAAACCGCCAAGCAAAACCCATTCTTCGGTTACCTTGGTTCTAAGACCTTCGCTGAAAAGGCCGCTTGGGACTTTGTCAAGACCCAAAAGCCAGCTTTCGCCCTTTCCGTTGTCGCTCCTCCATACATCTTCGGTCCACAAGCTTTCGCTGACAAGGAAACCATGAACTCTTCTACTGGTGCTCTTGCTCAATTCTTGTCCTTGAAGCCAACTGACGACTACCCACAACTTGTTGGTGGTTTCGTTGATGTCAGAGACGTTGCCAAGTCTCACATCATTGCTGCCGAAAAGGAAGAAGCTAACGGTCAAAGATTGATGATCATGTCCGGTGGTTTCAACGCTCAATTGGTCGCTAACGTCCTCAGAAAGGAATTCCCTCAATTGCAAGCTAACATCCCAGAAGGTAACCCAGCTTCTGCCGCTGAAATGATGAAGAGCACTGCCTTCGGTATCCCAGACAACTCCAGAACCAGAAAGATCATCAACTTCACTCCAATTGATTTTGAAACTTCTGTTCGTGACACCATCAAGCAAATCCTCTAATTTAGTTTAGGCTTATAAAACTATTAATGAAAAATTCATGATTTCAAAATGTAACTAACAGAGTTCAGCGAATATTAAAGGATGGCAGGTGATTGAAATTGAGATTACAATGCATGTTAGAGTTACCTTCATATCTGTCCTTTACTGTAAGGTTACTATCTGTTTCGTGCCATAATCAGTATTCTCAACTTTTCGGTAGACACACATTACTGGCGTAATTTCTCTTTAATTCTATGGCATCGATATACACGACTTTTCGCTCAGCCTCACAGGGGAGTTTGTAATCACGTTTCTTTTTAATTTCTTTCAGTAGAGCACACCCTTCTCTTTGAACTGAACGTTGTCAAATTTAATGATGTCATGATCATCCTCAACGTTTTTGCAACGCCAGTTATAGCTCTGAAGACTTTTTAATCTTTAGGATCAAGTTTCTGAGCAAAATTATTCTAGTTCAACTCAAGAAACGTAGAAATTTTATTCGGAGAGTTCAAATTCGTTGAGTCCAATCAGAGTGCTTTTCAAAATGTAATCACTGTAGCCTTATTCGATTTAATTCTTTGATTCTTGACGAATTTCTTCAAATGTGAAAAATTTTCGGACATATCGGTCTTTTCGGTATTCATTCTACAGAACTTATTCAGCATTTGCTTCTTCGCATTAGAAATTTGTAGACGCACCGAAGCTTCGAGAGTTTACTAATCGAGGAATTACGTAATGCGCTGCAGCATCTCATCTTGATTACCGATATTCTCCATATTTCGACCGATAACAACGGTCAATTGAAAAGTATAAATAAAGAACCAATTGCTCTTCTATTCATCATTAATTCAATCAATTAACCCAATACAATCACAATGTCTATGAACCAAGTCGTCTACACCGGTGCCGTCGAGGCCAACAACTTCACCAAGGTCGAACAAGGACCAATCCCAACCCCAGATGACAACCAAATCCTCTTGAAGGCTGTTGCTTTCGCTGCCAACCCAACTGACTGGAAGCACGTCGCCATTGGATGGGGTGGTCACCCAGGTGACATCGTCGGTACCGATGTTGCTGGTATCGTCGAAAAGGTCGGTGCCAACGTCAAGGACTACAAGGTCGGTGACCACGTTTCCACCTTCTTGCGTGGTAACATCAACAAGGAAAGAGGTGCTTTCTCCGAATACGTTGTTGCTGACCCAGTCACCACCATCAAGTACGAACACGCTTTGGACACCAAGGCTTTCCCATCCGCTGATGTCCCATCTGACTACATCAACAACTTCGAAAGAGCTGCCTCTGTTACTTTAGGTTTGGCCACTATTGCCGTCTCTTTCGCTCACGCTCTTGACATCCCATACGACAGAAACGTCACCTCTAGCCAATCCATCTTGATCTGGGGTGGTGCCACCTCCACTGGTGTTCTTGCTATCCAAGTCGCCAAGTTGGTTTACGGTTTGAACGTTATCACCACCGCTTCCAAAGCTAACCACGAATACCTTAAGAGCATTGGTGCTGACCACGTCGTTGACTACAGAGACTCCAACGCCGTCCAACAAATCAAGGACTTGGCCAAGGGTACCATTGCTTACGCTTTGGACACTGTTTCTTCCACCGAAACTTTCCAAGCCACCTACGATGCCACTGCTGACTCCAAGACCGTCGCTCTCGACAACTTGTTGTTCATGGATGCCAGTGCCATCAAGACCGACTCTGCCAGAGAAGCCAAGGTTTCCGGTACCGTCGTCTACTTCGCTGACGCCAGACCACAACCATTGGGTGGTGCTGTCCACAACGCCCCAGAAGGTTTGATCTCCAAGTACAACCACTTGTGGCAAAACGTCTTGCCACCATTCATTCCAAAGATCAAGGCTAACAAGTTGAGAATCTTGGATGGTGGTCTTAACGCTGCTAACGAAGCTTTGACTTTGTTGTACCAAGACAAGGTCTCCGCCCAAAAGTTGGTCTGGAGAGCTTAAGTAATTAGGAAATGATAATGTAAAATAGATATGCTTTGTTGATGAATACTTGTATTACCCACCAATTACTTGAAACAAATCTTGTAAATTTTACAGGACACCAAAAGATGATGCAGTCGTTTAAAAGAAAGGTTATGTGAAGAAATTAAGCTATTGAGTAATCTTGGCGAGGTTAGAAAAGCCACCATTTTTGAATTGCCTTTTTTTTTGCAACATTAGTTTCTTTGCAAAATTAGTTTTCATTGCAACAACGCGACTACGACTGCAAAAGATAAGGTCATAAATTAAAGGTATGGAGTAATAGAAGTATATAAATTTGACATTTAAGAAAAATTAAGGTTCATTTGTCATCTTTTCAAGCACTTCCCTTCAAATATTGGTTGACTGTCTCAACAACGGATTTCTCCAAGTTAATAGGTTCGAAACCTAAAATTTTTCTTGTTCTGCTATCGTCAGTCTTGAGGTAACGAGAGTTCTTGAGTGATTCAATTACTTTAGGGTCAGGCTTGGGTAAGGATTTGGCCAATTGAGGAATGTCCTTTCTGAGCATATCAACGATCAAATGAGCATTGAAAGGTTCGGTCAAGAAGAGAAGTCTTTGGTTAACGGCTTCATCACGTTCTGCTGCAAGAATGTGGGCCTTTGCAACATCTCTGACGTCGTAGGAGACACCATCCCACTCAGGAATAGTGTCATTTGGTCCTAACTTGGTCAAATTGGTAAGTGTTTCGACAGTCAAATTTTGGTACTTGATAGCCTGAGAGTCAAATGCGGCTGGGCCAAAAATATAAGATGGGTTCGTGACGGTCAATTTGAATGATACGTTCTCCTTCTTAACAAAATCCCAAGCGGCCTTTTCAGCATAGACCTTGGATGCAACATATGCATCAAATGGGGTATCCTTTGCATATTCCCAATCAATATCGGTCCAAGAATCCTCATTGATGCGATTCTTGTTGTAATCAAAACCTGGAGTGTACCCTACAGAAACATATGAAGATGTCAAAACAACTCTCTTAACATTTCTGCCTTTCTCTTTTATGGCTTTCAAAATATTGGTTGTTCCGTTCACAGCTGGGTTAAGGTAACCTTCTTCAGGATCAGTCTCGTTAGGGGAAACAGGGGAGGCTGCGTGGAAAACAATTGAGATTTCGGGATGCTTTGTGAATAAATCGTCATAAGCTCCTGGAGCTGTCATATCCGCAATTAAGACATACATGAAATTGGGGTTGTTGACGAGGGCTGCAAATTCTTCAGCTTTGGCTTTGGTTCTAACTGATCCGATTACTTTATAACCCTTGGCGAGCAATTGCACGACAAGATGTTCTGCGACGTAACCATTAGCACCTGTGACGAAAACTGTTTGAGTCATTTTATATGTTGTGAAAGAGATATTTGATTCTGAAATATCAATGGAGTAATTTGCACCCTCCTCTAGCGTATTTATGCATTTTCGTAGGGTAGCGCCGGATTATCATTAATAACAACCACTGAGATTTATAAGCGGGGTAGCTTACTAAATACCAGATTCAAACGTTTTGGAATCAAATAGAACTTTATGTGAAGTGATGCTACTTGGTGTACTACAAGGAGGGCGGCGGCAATCGCAATTAATAATCTAAGGTACGAACGAAACTTTAAATCTTACTTAGTAATTTTAGTGCGACTTAAACTTTGAGTGTCTTAGAAATCCGTAGCACGTATCGAACTTTAAATGTCTTAGGAATCTGCAGTACGAATCACACTTTGAATCTCAATTAGAAATATGTATTACGAATCAAACTTTAAACGCCACTTAGAAATCTAATCAATCTTGAATCCCACTCAGTAATTTGTAGTACGGATCGTGCTTTGAATGTTCCTACGAATCAACCATCAAGTATCACTGACGTCACCTCAACGCTTAATGCAACAGGCAAGTTCCAATGTACTGATTATTTTCACCCCTGAATGGTAGTTTAAAGTAAAGGCCAGACTGCAAAACTAATTTTTCACCATGTAAGAATATTTTTGATTAGTGAGCTCAAAAAAGAGAACCAGTTTGTTTACTGCTTGTCTAAGTAAAGAACAAAAGTTGAGTATTTGGTTGAAATGAATGTACTTCATTGCTAATCAATGTTGAGTATTTGCGAGTACTTTTTCAAGAAAATGATGAAACTTTCAATAAATGTGCGGAAAAAAAATTACGATATCATATCACAGGACCAACTCGAATAGATACTCAGTTCAAAGAATTATGCTAACCCATACTGCAACACAACACATTTATAGAGATACATCTAAATTGAGTTGGTCTATATACAGAGCGAATTTTTAACATTCAAGAAAGCCTGGTTAGCTCAATCGGTAGAGCGTTTGACTCTTAGGTTAGACATCAAAAGGTTGCGGGTTCGACCCCCGCATCGGGCTTCCTTTCTTCACTGCCTGGTTAGCTCAATCGGTAGAGCGTTTGACTCTTATTCTGAGGTATCAAAAGGTTGCGGGTTCGACCCCCGCATCGGGCTTACTTTTTAATTTTTGACACAGTTAACTTCACTGTATTCCTTTTTCTATATTAAAATATGATTATTCAGCACAATGATAATTTCCAGCCAAAATCATTACAGATATCTATCCAGTCAATACAGATGCCACCCTTGCTATTTCTGCGCCAGCTTTCCTTGACAATATGCCATATTCTCTTCACATTACCAACCTTGTAAGTCGAGTAAATTTTGCGGAATTTGTTGTCCAAGAACTTTCTATCATACTCGTTACAACAAGAAATGCCACAGATCAAAAGACTCATGTTAATACTGCCTTTCAAGATTGTCTCAATTAACTCATCAATGATTGTGAAGGAATTTAATAATAAATGTTGAACTTCACTGGCCATTGGCTGAACTTGTTTGAAGTACAATAGCAAATACATTTCGCAAGTCATTCGATAAAGCTCAAATAATTTCAAGTGCTGTTCCCTCTCTGCGTCGGTAGGTAATTGGCTAAGTTGCGATTCGATTGGTTTGCAATACTTGACCTTATTTTTGAGCTCGTCGTGCATCAGATCAATCAATTCAAGATGGCTCATTCTTCTAGAATGAATTTCAACGATATTTTTGGATTCTCCAGAATTCAATTCCTGATTGAGCTGGGTAGTTTCCATTTTGATTTTTGCATAGCCATTCATAATTTCACCCAAAAGTAGTACTATTGGCTGAATACACCCTTGGTAAGGATCGATACCATACTCTTCATCCGCGATACTTTTCTTTTTCTGAAAAATATTGCTATAATTACCCAAAGAACATCTAGTCCCATTGGTCAACGTTTCAGACGACATCACGTCATGGAATTGGAAATTGGCAAGTAAGAATTTGCAATCATTAGAGTAATCAAAATCTTTGATAAACTTTCGTACACCTCCATACGCTCCCAAGAGGTCACAACACTTATTGAAAATAGTATGCCAGTTTTTGGTGTCCCCTGAACATACCTGGATTCCAATATTTATCAAATAATATGCAAGTGTGACGAAATAATCGTATTTATTGGTCAATGATTTGTTGGCTGTCATTTTTGACTTTCGAAGGTAATGATTGACAATTTCATGATTGGATTCCTTATAAAATAAAGCTCCCCAAGCAGCCAAAGCGTTCAGAACAGATTCATTGGTAGCTGCTAATGTAAAGAATGTCTTTAAAAAATAATTGGACGATTTGGGACTGACAGATAAAACATTGGCGACATTACTTTCAAAGTAATTCAAATACATCAATCCAGTTTCGTCAAGAAATAAATTAAAAGAATTAGATGGTTGAGTCAAGATAGGAGCGTAGTTCATGAACATTTGTTGAAGTTCGGGATCGTTCATTATATCGAGCAAAGGCAGCTGAGGCAGAGCGAAGCCTAATTGATAATCTTGCGGCCGATCACGGTGGGATGAAAACTCTTTTTCGAGGTATTCCGATAAGGTTGGAGATTTGGTTCGCACGAGCTCCATGCTTGACACAGTTTCAATATGCGGAATGATCTCGACAAATCCGTTTAAGCTCTCCAGCTCGTCTTTACTTTCTGGTGAAAGGGCATCAAGCTCATTAAGTCTTCCAGCTTGTCCTTCGATCAGCTGAATTAGATCGGTAGGGTTCATTACTTCATCAACTTCAGATTGAGATCTATTGCTAGCTTTAATCTCGACGAGACCATAGTGCTTGATTTCCCAATCACATTCAAGTCCTCTTCTTTGACAGAAGTTGCAAACTGGACGAGCTTCGTCACATTTCTTCTTCCGCTTTCGGCAAGTTAGACAGCCAGTTTTAGATCTCCGTTTGATTGGCTTTTCGACTCTTGAAACGAGTTCGGGTCGAGTATGTTTGGCGTCCAAAGAGAGGGTAGCAAACATATTGGAAGATCTTGACTTGTTTGTTCAACAAGAACAGCTCATCATATATAGTAATATATTCTCAGATCTATAAAGCGGAGATTCCCCAGAGTTAGATAAGCGAGGCTTTTTATTGCCTGCGCACGACTCAGTATGTGATAGGGTCAGCCAGAGTCAGAAAGTCAAGAACATCGACAAAGGTCCACGAAATTTTACAAAGTACATACTCTTCCTGACTGTATGGATACTCAGTGACTGAAAGAAATGTTCAAGAATAGTTTCGGCTCAATAAAAAGTCTTTCCGGGCAGCTTTCGTGGACGGATCGGTTATTGCCATTACTCATCATCTTATCGATGGTGATGGGCATTTTAATATCCGTCTATTCGCCACATACAAGAATAGCGTTCGATTCATCTTCATCAATAGCAGGTGTGTCAGCTCCACTCGCAGCAGGTCTTATCGTGATGATGGTGCCACCAGTGTGTAAAATGGAGTGGGAAAATTTCACCACCTTGATAAGGCAGAAGTCACTTCTCTATCAAATTTTGGTGTCGCTTATCTTGAACTGGATCGTGTGCCCTCTCTTAATGTTTGGTCTCTCGTGGATGGTCCTCTTTAAGGAGCCAGAGTATAGAGAAGGAATAATAATGATAGGTATGGCAAGATGTATAGCCATGGTGATCTTGTGGAACGAATTGGCACTTGGAGATACGACACTATGTGTGATATTAGTGTTGGTGAATAGCTTACTTCAGCTCGTTTTATATGCTCCATACCAACTTTTCTTCTGCTACATCATCACTGGGGACCATCCGACTACCGGTGCCAAGTATAGTTTAGTGGCCAAAAGTGTGGGCATATTCTTGGGAATACCTATGGCTGGAGGTGTGCTTATCAGAATGATAGGATTAAAGACATTAGGTTCGAAAACCTTCACCAAAGTCAGATCTCGTTTTATTGATCCATGGGCTTTGATTGGTCTTCTATACACGATTGTGGTTATCTTTATCCAAAAGGGTAATGATTTCATCAAGAACATCGGTACCGCATTCCTATGCTTTATCCCGCTCGTATTGTACTTTGTGATCGCATGGTTCGGTACATTCTTTTTGATGAGACAATTGTCTGCAAAAATATACACCAAAACACAGCCTGTTCCTTCAGACGAGAACAAGCCTTTACTTTGCGGCTGCGAAAAGCAGACTTGCGGTCCTGAACCGGAAGAGAAAAAATTCAGAGGGATTTCCAGTTGCAGTGCCGGATACGGAGAGACCGCGACTCAGGCATTTACTGCGGCTTCCAACAATTTCGAGTTGAGTCTCTCGATTGCAATCTCCATTTACGGCTCCGGTAGTAAGCAGAGCATCGCCGCCACGTTCGGGCCACTTTTGGAGGTGCCAATCTTATTAATATTGACTGTGGTCTCCAGATTACTCAAGCGCCACTACATATGGCGTGACGAGGAGAATCAGGTCAGTTCTGACTCAATAACTACTATGGATAGCTAGTTGCATATCCAGCAGCGCTGATCTTTTTCGATTGCATATTACGGGGATTGAAAATAGCGTGGTGGGGAGCCACATGGAAAAAGTTCACCTTCTCACGTGCGTTCTCGCTGTTTCAACGGCAATTTCCGCGTGCGAAACAATTGTAGCTTTGGACCAGCATTACGTCAGACTTGGACCACGAATCTAACCCTTCTTATCGTCTCCCTATGAAAGCTCAATAGATTCAATCAAAAGTTTTATCTTTCTTATCAGTAACGAGGCTTAAACTTTCGGAAAAAGCTTGCTGTCAGGGGCTATTCTTGGCTTAATAAACCGTGTTTATTAGCCTGCATGAATCCTGCGACAACGGTTGCGAATCGATTGTCATACTGAAGCCACAATTCTGCGCAAAATGATATATAGGGCTGGCAGATCCATGTAGATTCGTTTCAAAGTATACAAATGGGCTTTAGTGAACCGTTCAAGCGGATGAAATGGGGTTTCATCCCCGTTAAAAGAGTGTTGGACGAAGACAGACTCGATGCCTCCATTGAGAAGAACTCCACCACGTCATCGGTCGCGAGCGAAATCAACATCGAACAAACCTCCGGGCCGGTGAACGAAAAGAAAGACGCAAACCTTGTTACCGTCTCAAATGTGCCATCTTCCACTTATGAGTATAGAGACGAAAAGGACCGGAAGTGGTGGAAATTCTTCGATGAGTACGAATACAGAGTGAAGACCGAGTCAAAGAACAGTCGTAAATGGTACAAATGGTTCCATGATGACGATACCGCCGCTGAAAGGAGAGTGATCTGGAAGTTGGATATGTTGCTCACAGTCTACTCTCTCATGGCATACTGGATCCGGTACCTTGACCAGACCAATCTTACCAATGCTTACATCGGAGGCCTTAAGCAGGGTGCTCATATGGAAGGAAATGACTTTGTCAATACCCAGGTGATGTACACGATCGGTAACATCATCTTCCAGATTCCCTTCATGTACATTCTTTATGCCCTTCCACTCAACTATGTCTTGCCCTTGGTGGACATCATGTGGTCTATCTTCACCATCGCTACCTATAGAGTGACAGATGTCCATCAATTGAAGGTGATCCGTTTCTTCATTGGTAGTTGTGAGGCCTCCTTATACATTTCATACCACGCCTTATTTGCCTCTTGGTTCAAGAACAGTACTGGAGAAGTTGTTAGAAGAGCAGGATTCTTCTACTTCGGACAATTTTTGGGCATTTTGACATCAGGATTGATTTCTGGTGCGATCGAAAGAAATTTGCAAGGTGTGGACGGTCATGAAGCCTGGCAATGGATTTTCATCATTGATGGTGTTGTTTCCGTTGCGGTTGGTATTTTAGGGTTCTACATGATTCCAGGAACTCCACAAGATTGTTACAGTCCTTTCTTAAGTGATGATGATATTCGTGTCGCGAGAAAGAGAATGATAGATGACCAGAAAGATAGCAAGCCTCGTGAGGATGTGATCAAGTACTTCTTCAATAAGGATGTTTGGAAGAGTATCTTCACTAGCTGGCCCATCTACGTGGTCACTCCTTGGTGTGCATTTTTATGGAATAACAATAATGGTTCTTCAGGTTCGTATGCCTTATGGTTACAATCTTTGAAGAATGCTGACGGAAAGCCACGGTTTGACGCTGGAAACCTTCAGGACTATACAGCTCTTACCCCAGCCTTGGGTATATTATGGTTGATCATCACCTGTTGCATTGCCGATTTGTTCGAGTCTCGTTGGGCCGCAATCACATTCTCACAAATCTTCAATATCATTGGAAACACAATCTTAGCAGTTTGGGATGTACCTGAAAAAGCCAAATGGTTTGCTTTCTGTTTGCAATATTTCGGATGGTCAATGTCACCAACTTTATACACTTGGCAGGGAGATATTTGTCGACACGATATAAGACAGCGGCAAGTGGTTCTAGTGCTAATGAATATTTTGGCTCAACAAACCACCGCATGGACATCTGTTTTGGTCTGGAAAACGGTGGAAGCACCTCGGTATTTCAAGGGTTATACCTTCACCGCTGCTGCTAGTTTGGCCACATTACTTTGGACTTTCGTGGTGCTTTATTTCTACAAGAAGCAGGAACGCCAGCGTGCCAGAGAGAACGGTATCATTTTGTACAACTCTGCCGTCGATCCCGACTTTGTTCCACAAGACTTCTCGGATAGCGCCTCAACCAATGAAGAGAAGAAAATTTGATGAGAGTTTTTCAATAATTAATTATAGACTAGAAAAAAAACATAATTAGAATAAAAAAACAGAAATGTAAGAACAATTAGGGATGAATGCATTATACTTGATGCACGATGAACCGCTTAGCGAAATCTTATTCAAGAGGCTTCTCTCTTCCTAATTCTATCTTATCATATTTCTCAATGTCGTTGATGCATTATCAATTTTAAGTTCGCGCGATGACGTCGCACAAAATTGGCTGCGAAATAAGGTTACAAAAGCTTATCTTATCTAAAATCGTCAATCTATAATGATACATGGTATAAAATTTTGAAATGAAATGCAAATTTCACAAAGCTGCCATGAGCTTAGGAGTTTGGTTTGGTTGTAAAAGGATATCGGAGGACTTGACTTGGTTGTTCAACTTGTAAACGGTTTGGACGTAACCGGCCTCGTTCAAGACCACGAAATCGGCATCACATCCGACGTTCAAGAATCCCTTGTCGTCTTGTAATCCAACAGAGACTGCGGCATTGTTAGTGACGGTCTTAATAGCTTGGGCCAAGGAGATTTCGGTCCACTTCATCAAGTTTCTGATACAAGCAGGCAAGGTAGTGGCAGCACCGGCCAAAGTGTCAGTACCTTGTAAAACGAGTCTGAAACCTTCCTTCACGATATATTGGGCATCCCATTTGTAAGTACCATCTGGCAAACCGATCAAATGCATGGCATCGGTGACCAAAACACACTTTTCAGGGTTAGACTTATAAGCCAATGCAGCCATCGATGGGTCGACGTGAACACCGTCACAAATCAAACCAAAATATGGGGTATGAGAGCCTGCAGTAGGCGAGGTGATAAGACCAACGACGCCGGCGTCTCTATGGTGGGGTTGGGGCATGGCATTGTACAAATGGGTGATCATGGTAGCACCATTAGCAATGGCTTTCAAACCAGTTTTGTGGTCTGACATGGTGTGACCGAGCGAGAACACAATGCCCTTTTTGCGAATAGATGGGATAAGGTCCAAAACTCCGGGAATTTCGGGAGCTGCGGTTAAGATGCAGACATTATCCAAAAGGTTCTGCGCACCACCGTAGACGCGATCCAATTGCGATTCACCCTTTTTAGCGTCCACAAAGGTTTCAACTGGGTGACATCCCTTCTTCTTGAGGTTAATGAATGGTCCCTCAAGGTGGGCTCCAAGAGAGTCAGTGCGCTCGGTGGAGCGCGATTTTTTGTAGAATGGCAACACTTTTTCATACACTTCTGGGAAGTTCGAGGTCACTGTGGGGCAAGTCGCAGTGACACCGGTAGACAAATATTTGGTCATAGCATCCCTGTAGTGTTGATTGAAAGCACGGATATCTTGTTCGCTCGAATTGGCATTCAAGTTGGAGAAGTTCAAACCGTAGATACCGTTATTTTGGATATCAATGAATCCCGGAGCCACGTACTGGCCCTTGAGATCCACCACGCTGGGCTTGACTCCGTCCATTGGCTCACAAATCTTGCGGGTGATATTGTCGACCCAGAGGTCAGTGTTGCGATAGACCTCACCGTTATCGATCAAGTGACAGTTAGTATATTTCGTGTAGCTCATGATTGTTGAAGAGTTCTCTGGTTCAACAGGAAAAGTTGTCGGAACAAGCGCTTGTTATGGGCATCATCCTCTTAAGTATGTCATCTCAGTCATCTGGCCTCACGGTAACATAAAAGCAACCACCCCCGCAATGCAACCGCACTCAGGTTACATTTTTCACACCGCTGCAACGTGCGCGCATACTGCGCGGCAGGCGGGTAGCTCGCGATACGCCTTTGGCGCGCACCCGGCCGATGTCACGTTGCACACCTGTACAGGGTGCACTTCGTGCACTTAGTCTGACCCCACCAAGATGGTTTATATAGCAGCCAACGCCTGAATATTCAAGCTAGCCAATTATTTCACAATGAAGCAGGTTTCCTTCACCACCACCGACGACGCATCCACCTACCTTGCCAACCACATCATCCGCCGCATCAACGACTTCCAGCCTACATCTTCCAAGCCTTTTGTGCTCGGTCTCCCCACCGGATCTTCCCCAGAAGGAGTGTATGCTAAGTTGATAGATGCCAACCGCAAGGGCTTGGTGACGTTCAAGAACGTCGTCACCTTCAACATGGACGAATACTTGGGTCTTGCCCCCACCAACGACCAATCGTACCACTACTTCATGTACAACAAGTTCTTCAACCATGTGGATATTCCCCGTGAAAACATCCATATTTTGAACGGTTTGGCCAAGGACGTCGATGGCGAATGTCGCCGCTACGAGGCCCAAATCCGCAAGTTCGGACGTATCCACTTGTTCATGGGTGGATTGGGCCCAGAGGGCCATCTTGCATTCAACGAGGCCGGTTCTTCTCGTGACTCCAAGACCAGAAGAGTGTCTTTGGTGGAATCCACCATCAAAGCCAACTCTCGTTTCTTCAACAACGACCTCAACAAGGTGCCAAAGTATGCTCTCAGTGTCGGTATCTCTACCATCTTGGACAATTCGGATGAAATCGCCATTATTGTCTTGGGTGCCAACAAGGCCTTCGCCTTGGACAAGACTGTCCACGGCCAGAAGAACGATCCTCGCTACCCATCCTCGTTCTTGCAAGACCACCCTAATGTAATGATTGTCACCGACACCGAGGCCGCTGGCATCAAAGCCAAGCTTTAGTTACGATTTATAGAAATCCATGTTATGAAAGAAGAATATAAGAAGAATGTAGAAAGATGAATATCAACGGAAAAGTAGGGAAATTAGTGAAAAAGTGGTTAATTTCATACTTGATGGAAAAATTAGTGGAAACTTAGAATGGTCGAAAAGTTTTAGCTTATGGGTGGTGGGAATGTGGAATGGTCGAAAACTCATAGTTTCTATATGGTGGTGAGATCATAATGCCAAATGGGCGTGAATCACGAGAGAGCTCATCTTCAAATAACTAAAATTGTGGGTTACGAGACCGAGAAATCTCGCTACCATTTTTTAAACAACGTTCATTTTGTATACCTTCTTCAATCAACCCATTTTACTATTCCGGTTCTGTGGTCTCAGTCTACAATGTGACTGTTACCTGAACTAAGCTTGGCCGGATCATTCCGCATTTGTAGCCCTTTCGCAGCAATTCGAGTACCGTAGTATTATACTGGTTACATTCGCGTAGGCTTACCAATAGAAAACCAGGACGGTTGAGTTACTGCGAATTCAGCATTAGACGACTAGTTACATTCTCTTTGTGCGCTTGGCGTGGCTTGGAAACGGTTGCACGTAATTTTGAAGGGAACGGGAATAACTGTCACCTGATTAGATAGAATTAGTGTCACAGGAATGGAAACTTCTTCATGGGACAAGATATCCTTAGGAGCCATTCTGGACTCATGAATCACACCATCCACAGTTATGGTCATTTAAATTGTTGAATACCAGTTATTCATCTTTCTTGTCAGTCCACTTTCTGAAATTCCAAACTGGTTCAGCCTCAAAATTTTTCCGTCTGAGATTATCCGGTGGTTGCGAAAGTCCCCAAAATTACGTGGCTCAATGATTTGTATACTGAAATTTGTTCTACAATTGTTCGTGAATCATGAATGCAATTAGTCTATGGCTATGTACACACGTGACGGTCCCCGTAGTCCTCAAGAGTAGTATGCAGCACCAATGGCAGCACCAATGATGGAACTATTATCCACGAGCTTGAAATCGACAGTGACCCCCAACTCCTTAATGGCGTCGCTGGAGTGCACGTAGGTGGCGATCAAGTCACGGTATCTGTGGAAATAGGTGATGACTGAGCCCACGTATCCTATATTGATGGCCTTATTGTGAAGCTTCTCGTTTGAGTTATGACTTTTAAGAAGTTTGATGAAAGCCACGATGGAAACGGCCACCACAAATGCAGCTCTTTCAATAATACTATTGGTGACGGTCTTGAGCACGGCCACATCTTCTATAGTGACGGCGTGATGAGGCCACGAGTACTCGTCAGCTAATCTGCTGGCAATAGCATGCGAATCGTCTGTTTGGGCAATGAAGCATAACAACTCTCCCGAAATACCATCGTAGACATTGTTGAGAATTGGTGCTAATTGTCCCGGACTCAATTCCGCAAAGATCTCCTTGGCGTGAATCAAATCCACCAAAACCAACCGCGTCAACTCGGTGAGGTATCTGCCGGAAGTCATAAGCTCTGTGGGTTGCAAAATGTTTTTGGCATGAGGGTCAACCGTCATGTATGGTTTGTAGTTGAACTGGAAGTTCTGGAACCGAGGCTCGATAATCCAATCGTACTTGGTTGTGAGGTAAGGTAACATTTGATCACCGAAGAGGGATAATTCGGTGTTGAAAAGGGTTTTGTTCCCAGAAGTTTCATTAGACCAGGTTTTGTCAGCATGAAGGGCAGGGGTGTTCTCAATCGAACAACACATGTTGAATCCGGTACCAAGAACCATGGCAAGTTTCATGTTAGGATCCAAGAACAGACCGGCGGAGTAGACAGCCAAGGAATCGTTCAAGACGATTTTGACGTCCACATTCAAGCCAAAGTCGGCCAAGGTGATTTCTTCCAAAATGGACTTGAGGTCGCGTCCGTACACGTCCGAGGCGATGGAGTAACCTTTACTGACGTGAATAATGCGGCCATTGTTGTGGGAAGTCGTTTCTAATGGGAAAGACCAAGTGATGCCGGTTTTGATTTTTTCCGCATCGCATGCAATCACAGATTGGCCCGCAAGCACCTCGTTAATTCTGGCAGCGATCCAACGGAAAAACTGGGTATTGATTGTTTTGAAATCGTTGGCGATGGTCCATTTTTTTTCGGTGATCACATGAACCCTAGACGCCGGGTCCGGGTTGGCGGACGGCACCTCGATCAGGACGACGGCGACCCTCAAAGTGGACCCACCCAAGTCGATGCAAAGGAAGTCACCGTACTCCTCACCGCTGGGGCTGATGTTGTAGTTGGGCAACATGGTGATGGCCGAGTTGTCCGCCAACAGGTGGGCGAAATCGTCCGCCAAAAGCGTGGACTGGGACGACAACACCGGGTTGTTGACGTTGTGAGTGAACTGGGTGCAGATCTTGGAGGTGGCACTCGAGCCGGCTGTACCAGACAAGGGGCGAGAGGCCATCGACCGCACCGAAGAGCCAGGAGACGAGCCTAGCGGAGATTCCGGAGAGGAAGAGAGCGGAACGACGCTTTCATCGATGACGCTTTTGGAAATGGCAGGGATGTTGGCGGCTGTGGTTGCGGCGACCGCGCCTAGTGGGCGAGGCACCGCGAGCGGTGATGTAATGGTAGGGCCCCCGATCATGATGGTGTTGGTGTGGATGCTAGGGCAGGGGCCTCGACTTATATAGGAGGAGCCGCTGTTGATGTTACATCGATTGTGCAGGCGGTGTGCAGGCCAGATCGACCCCGCCGAGGCGACCGGGAAAAAGCGAGTGTGTGCAGGAGTGGATATCCAGATTGCACTGCTGGGGACGAGGTGTTGCAGAGCAAATGACTAGAAGCAGACAGTATGCAAGATAGCGGGAAGCGTTACTGCATATGTGATGTAGGTGATAGCGGTGTCATCGTGCCATGGGGAATAAAGGGGACGCAATGGCGGGGTGGGGTGAGTAGTGAGCAGTGTCTCATTCTCACCATCGTGGCTAGTGCAACAGCTACAACTTTTAGTGTAACTTCAACTTGGTGCAACTGGCTACACAGTTGCAACGAATTCATTCCTACTACACAAGCGGCGATTCTGCTACACTGGCAGTGTCGCAAATGTCGTGGCTGGTACCTTACTGCCACGGCGCGCGCGGGCTACTGCACTGGGGACGACCCCACTGATTGTAACGACGTATATTATGTTGCATTTTGCAGTGGTTGCACCGCGCGGTTGCACCACCGTTTTTTTCACCTGCAGGCGCAATGCAACCTAATGGCCCCGGATCTTGGCCATACGAGCCCCATGCACATCGGCGGCATTCGTAGCATCGGCTCCCCTAGCTGGCCTATGGTGTTGTGCATCCCCAGGGTCCAACAACACCTCTCTCAACTTCTTCTTGGCCTGGACCACCGCCTCGTCCGCCATTCGCGAAACAACCACCATCGCCGGACGTAACATCAGCATCGAATGTAACGCATAAATTGCGGCCGCACCCACCAAAACTAACAGAAATAAGAATGGATTGCGTAACACCGTCGTAATCTTGCCCCACCCAAGGAATACGAGAAGGATATAGACGTAGTAGGGGATCTGGGTCACGTGCTGGATAAGCAGACGTTTTGTCTCCACAAACTGAGCATCGGCCTCCCGCTTGAACTTGGCCGCAACATGGGCGCGGTCCAGGCTCAGGAGAATCTCGGCGTATGCGGCGGTTTCGGTTTCGGAATCGGAATCGTCTTCCGAGTCGTCTTCCGAGCCCTCGTGATGCACTCCAGCCCTTTCAACTCTGGCAAATCCACCCTTCTTCAATTTGTCGGCGCTGTACGCAGGAACAACCAACCCTTCAGAAGTCTTGATTTCAGCAAGAATAGGCACCATTTCTTCGGCGTGCTTGCGTGCTCTGGCAAAATTGCTCTCCAAGTCTTCCACCTTTTGGTACAAGCGCGGCATGCCATTTTCATCGTATCTGAACCAGTCTTCGAATTTATCTTTCAATAATTGTAGCACACTCTCCTTGGTAATGAGTCTGTTAACCGTAGCATGCAATGCGATCCAGGCCTGGATCTTCAACTTCTCCAACCCTTCGTCGTTCTCATGGCCACTGGTGCCAAGGCCAAAATCGGCTACTGGACCTTCTCCAGCATACTTGGTCTTAACTTCTGTAACCAATTCGTGGAATTTGGCCATCACACGGTCCCAGCTCTTTTCGTCTGGACTGGCCAATTCCTTCTGGATCGCTTTAGTAAGTCCAGCATCGATTTTACTGGTTGCACGACTGATAATCGACTTCATTTCCACCACCTGTTGCTTGGCCACGGCATCGTCGATTTTCTTCTGGACCTCAGCACTTAATTCACTATCGTGGAATTCGCCGAGCGAAATTAATTGCAAGCTCTTGGTGATGATAGCAGTATATTTAGCATCGATTTCTTGTACGCTTTGCCAGAAAGTCTTTTCCTTTCTGCCCTTGATCTTCTTGATTTCCTGGGTGAATTTGGCCACATAAGTGTCCACAACCCATTTGGCATGAATATCAAACAATTCTCTGAACTTGGTATGAATCTTCTCCTTCAAAACCTCTCTCTTTTGCTCATAGATACCCTGGTTGTATCTGGATGCACTAGTGTCGTAGTCGCCAAGACACTCCTCTCTCAAGTCGACCATGGCCAACCCCATTTGCTCGTAGTCGGTGTCTTCGCCCGGGTTCTTGGCTTCAAAAAAACCGTGATTTTTCGTCAAAAACTCCTCGTAGACTCCGTTCAAAATCTCGTCACACTTGAACTTCGCCACCAAAATCTGCTGTGTAGGGAGGTCCAAGTCCTTGTTGTTGTCGATCTGGTCCCAGCAGTTCTCCGCGTACATTGTCCAGCCATCGACTGGGATTTGGTGATGATAGTGAGGCTTGAACAATTCCTTTTTCACCACCAACCGGTCTCCCAATGATTTGACATCCTTAATAAACTCTTCAGGCTGAAGAACCTTGTGGTGTAAAGCGTGGAAGTCGACGTCGAAAAAGTCGGAAAAACGGAGATGGCTCAATTCGGCCGGTTTGCTCAATTCCAACCACATTTTGTTCAAATCGGTCTCCAAAGTGTCGGCCAACGCCTTGAGCGGAGTGACTCCAATATGGTCTCTGATCACGATCAACAATAAGACCTTATGGTTGTTGCTGTGTTCCAACTTGGATTTACCGAAAAGCGATAAATTGACTTCGAAAACCGTCTTCAAAAGCCCCATATTGGCTCCCTGGTAGAGACCCACCTGGGTCTCCCAGATATTGATAATCAAGATTTCTGAGGTCGAAAGCGCAAACAAGGCTGCTTTTCTTTCAAAGTCCTGGTCTTCTCCTCTTTCTCTTCCGTCAGTACCCTCCACATCCATTACAAACACGTTTTCGGAGCGGGAGGCGGCCTTGGTGGTGTTCACCTCTGGTGAGATCGCCATCCAGATTCCCTTGGTGGTCTGCTGACGTCTTGATTCCTCCATGACGTCAAAATTGGTGTTGAAGAGTCGGTTCAACAAGGTTGATTTACCGGTGGATTGGGACCCAAACACAGAAATTATATGGTAGTCGTTCCCCACGATCTGTCCCGGAGTGGTGGCGCCATTGATATAGTCCATGAGCTGTTGGTTGAATTGTTTCAGCTCGTTGATCACCTGGATGGCGTCTTGGATATGGTGCTGGTCAATGGGGACAAACGAAGAAGAGGAGGAAGAAAGCGTGGGACTGACAGAAGCAGCAGCTTCGTCAGCCATGGTGGTATCGTCCACGTCCACATTGGGAGGGGGAAATCCTTGTTCGTCAGACATGGTGAAGAAGAAGGTTGTGGAGGGAGATTGAACCGTCACTTGTGAAGTTGGATGTCGCACAGAGGAGGGGAAAGACATTGTGGAATTGGAATATGGAGAAGAAAAGGAAAGAAAAGAAAAGAAAAGGGAGATTATGTGTAAAAAGAAGAATGGAGGTGAGTAGGGTGATAAATGTGACTAGATTATTTGGTTGGTATTTAAAGGCTACAAATTTTGGTGGATTTTTTATGGCTTCTGGAGTGGTTTACGTAGCCGTTGCTGATTGCGATGTCGCGCTCGATGTGTGGAGCAAATTCAGGTAAGTTGAAGTAGATAATTTAGTAGGAGAGGAACGATGTATATTTAATGTGGAAAGCACCCATGAAATTAATATTATTGAAAGTTAGACCACTTATGGTGCGGTTGGTTATTTCTCACCTTCTATTGGATATTTGAGTAGTGTTTCAGCTTTGGCTGCTTTGACGAGAGCGACATTCCATGTGCCAACGAATCGTGAGGGTCCCCGGATGTCGCACGGCAGAATCACAAGATCATCATCCATCCAGATAAAGCAATCCAGGGAATAAAATTCGCCAAAAATGGGTTTCTAGACATTGAAGTGGATTCTTTTTTATAGTAAGCTTAATTGATCCACGAAAAGTCTAAATTCTATTTTTTATAGTTTCTGTCAGTTTTTGACATTTTTAACATTTTTGATCGCTTTCCTTAAGATTCCAGAAATTTTCTAAACTTTCAATAGATATTTCTTCGTCACAATTACATTTTCGTTTCTTTCAATTAATTTCTTCATTCTTCCGATCCTATCAATACTGCATTACACCTCTCCTACAATTTCTCCTACCAGAATTTCTTCTGATTCTGCCTTTCTCTACAATTTTTCTTCCAGATAATCTCCTGTCTATTCTACATTTCTCTTCTCCTCTCCAATCCTTTCACTACTACAATCTTTCCTTCCAATTTTCTAAGTCTTTCCAGTTTTTATTCATCATACATTAGACCTCTATTACAATTTGTTGGTCAATTCAGGCACAGCTTCGTTCAAGTCGGCCACCAAACCAATGTCGGCCACATTGAAAATCGCAGCCTCCGGATCCTTGTTGATGGCCACAATCGTCTTGGAATCCTTCATTCCCGCCAAATGCTGGATGGCTCCACTCACACCGACCGCAAGATATAATTCTGGTGCAACCACTTTACCGGTTTGGCCAACTTGTAAAGAGTTGTCACAGAATCCAGAGTCAACGGCAGCACGAGTAGCACCCACGGCAGCATTCAACTTTCCGGCCAATGGTTCGATCAAGGCTTCGAAAGTCTCCTTATTCTTCAAACCACGGCCTCCAGACACGACCTTGCTGGCGGATGCCAATTCTGGTCTTTCAGAAGTAACTAAGTCTTCACCGACAAATTCGGTTCGGTTTTGCGACTCCACCTCGGCAACGTCTTCAGTAGCAACGGCGCTGCTGCCCAACTTGGCAGCAGCAAAAGCCGAGCCTCTGACAGAAGCAAGCTTCAATTTTTCATTAGATTTGACGGTAGCCAAAGCATTTCCAGCGTAGATTGGTCTGACAAAAGTGTCCTCAGACTCCACCTTGACAAATTCAGAAACTGGCTGCGTATCCAAAAGAGCACCCACACGAGGCAACACCGATTTACCCACGGCAGACCCTGGAGTCACAAAATGGGTCCAAGAATCGGACGATTCGAGAATCAGCTTGATCAATGGCGACAATTCTTCGGCCAAGTAATGGTTGTAACGAGCGCTTTTAGCCACCAACACCTTGGAAACGCCTTCAATCTTGGCGGCTTCTCCGACCACGGCTTCACCGTCGGGTCCTGCTAGCAAAGCGACGACGGGCTTACCGATTTGGGTGGCGGCGGTGATGGTAGAAAGGGAGGCAGGGGTGATTTTGCCGCCGGCGGTCTCGACAAACGCGAGGGTATCGAGCCTGGCGGCGGAACTGGCGAATGACCTGACAAAACGGAGCATCTTGGTGTTGAAGGTTGGAAAATGATTCATTTTGTAGGTGCGATCACGTGAAAATCGGTGATAAATCCATGGAAATTTGATGAATGGTTAAATTGGGTGGAATTGGGGGTTGGAAGTGGGGATCAATAATAAATGACTATAGGATGATATGTATGATTTTTGGAACCTTTAGAGTCCGTTTTGGAATAATTTGGTGGGATTCATCTGGCTGGGGTAAATGACCTGCATATAATCCAAAATGACACAAAGACCGTTCACATCTCCGCTCGCGGCCCGTTTGAGTCTTCCAACGGTCAAGGCACTTGGAAGAAGAACCCAGTCCTAAGAGAGTGTAAAACACGTGGTTGCTAAACTTCCAAAGACCGTTCTTTCAATTCCCTCAGAAAAAACCAGCATATTTCCCTTTAAATTCATTGACAAATCTGGACCAGTTCATTGGCTACGGCAGCCGCACGTCACGTGACCGATTACCACCATATAGTACCCCGGACTATCACGTGGCCCGGCTTTACCAGCTCCACCACCCACTTCATGACTGACCCTCTGAATAGGTCGATTGCGCTGGGCCGGTCCGCCCGCCAGCTCGTACTGGAACACCGCAGGATCGCCAGCCCCTCGCCTGCCCGTCATATCTCCACCCGGAGAGTCATTAATGATGCAAATACCAACACGCTTCCCGGGTATCCACGAGAACGTCAGCCGCTTTTAGAACAAATCCCCGACAACTTAGCGGCGCTTGCAAGCCCCAATAATGGCAGCGACTACGAGTCCATTTCCCATTCCAAAACGGAGTCCGACGCCGTTTCTGAAATCTACAAAAGCACGCCAATGGTGGCAGACGGAACGTCAACACTCATGGAGCCGCCAATCCCATCGGAAGGCCCCCACGACGGTCCAGGCGGTCCGCACGAGTACATACCCAGGGCCAATCATCACTGGGAGAGTTTGACCTGGGGAGAGATCTTGCCTTACTATTTACCGTGTCTTTCGTGGCTTCCTAAGTATGGGCCATCCTATTTCTTAGGAGACCTTATTGGAGGCTTAACCTTGGTCTTTTTCCAGCTCCCACTCTCTTTGTCTTACGCCACCACTTTGGCGCATGTTCCGGTGGTTTCCGGCCTCTACTCCCTCGGAGTTTCCCCCTTAATCTACCTTATCTTCGGTAGTGTGCCACAAATGGTGGTGGGCCCCGAAGGCCCAATTTCGTTGGTGGTGGGCCTGGCTATCGAGCCTTACTTGCACCATGCCAAGAAGAAGAATTTGGACCCTATGGAGTACGTGGTGGCCATCACTTTGGTCAGTGGAGCCACTTTGCTTGGTTTCGGAATCGGCCGTTTCGGCTTCTTGGATAACGTTTTGAGCGCTTCTCTCCTTAAGGGTTTCATTAGTGGTGTCGGTATCGTGATGGTGATCAACGCGTTGGTGCTGGCCTTGGGCTTGCTGGCACTACAAAAACATATCAGTGACGATCCCAACGAAATGGATATCCATTCTCCGTTCGACAAAATGCGCTTCTTGTACCAGCATTTCCAAGAGGCCCACTCATTGACGGTGAAAATCAGTTTTACGGGTTTCGCCCTTATCATGGCCGCCAGAATATATAAGAAATGGGCCTCTCGTCGTCCTGGTAAATGGAGCCAAAGGGCGGTTTATATTCCCGAAATCTTGCTCGTGGTGGGCACTTCCACCTGGATGTGCTCGTACTACCGCTGGAACGAGTTTGGCATCGATATCATTGGCAAAGTGCACAACGACGGCGTTTTCAAGATCTACAATCCATTCTCCAGAAAGATGTGGCCATTGATGAAACGGTTCGGAACCGCAGGTTTTTCGTGTGCCATGCTTGGATTTTTCGAGTCCACCACCGCCTCCAAGTCGTTAGGTTCCACCTACGACCTTCCTATTTCGTCCAACCGTGAATTGGTGGCCTTGGGGTTCATCAACATTGTTAATTCCTCGTTTGGGGCCTTACCTGCATTTGGTGGCTACGGCAGAAGTAAAATCAATGCGATTCTGGCGAAAACTACAGTTTCCGGTGCGATCATGGGAGTTTGTACCTTATTCACCTTATTCAATCTTTTGGACTATCTCTACTACGTGCCAGAATGTATGTTGAGTGTGATCACCGCTGTCATTGGTATTTCATTGATCGAAGAGGCTCCTTATGAGTTGTACTTCCACTGGAGAAGTCGTGGCTATAACGAGCTCATAACCTTCGGTGTAACTGTCACCACCACCTTATTCTTTTCAATCGAGGCCGGAGTGGCCGTTGGGCTTATCTATTCCTTAATCAGAGTGATTCGTCATTCTGCCGCTTCCCGGATCCAAATTTTGGGACGTTTCCCCGGTTCTAATCGTTTCCTCAACGCAGATGTCTTAACCAGCAATTCCAGACCCAATTTCGCAACCGCAGGACACCCCAACTTGGAATTTTTCACCGATGAAAACTTGACACTTTTGAACACCAATGCCCTCGAAGAAATCGAAGGATGCTTGATCATCAAGATCCCTGAACCGTTGACCTTCACCAATAGTAACGATCTTCGTTCCCGCTTGCTCCGGATGGAAAAGTACGGCTCCACAAAAGCGCATCCAGCCCTGAAGAGAAGCAGAGACGTAGCCATGACCCATTATATCATTTTCGACCTCCACGGGATGTCGGACTTGGACTCTTCAGCTGCGCGTATTTTATCGGACTTGTTGCAAGGATACCGTCTGCGTCGTATTCCTGCCTTTTTCGTGAGAGTGAACGAGGACGAGAAGTTGAGAAGAAGACTCTATGACTGTGGAATTGTCGATCTTTTGATCCAATGCTTGGAAGACGTGAATTACTTCACAGTTCAAAGAATGCTCACACACACCACGGGAACCCACGAGGACGGAACGCCTTTCGATGTGGATGACTCGTCCCGTATTCACAACTTGATCGAGAGCTACCAGGCTCCCTTTTTCCAGCATATCAGCGATGCCTTGAAGGTTGTGGACTTCTACGAGGTCAGCCAGCTTACACGCAGAAGCACCGAGTTCTTAGAGGTGGACCAGGCTGAAAGAAGATCCAGTCTTCCGGGAACCTTTGTTTGAATAGAATAAATAGATAGACAAAACCCAGAGACAATATAAGAACATAGACAAAACGAATAAAAAAATTTAGACAATAACTCAGAATTCAATACATTTCATCATTAAATGCTTGAAAAGAGTGATAGACTGTCACAGTTAGCATTTTCACCGAGCAATACTTAGTAAAACTTGAGAAGTGTTTCTATAAGAGATTGGCTATAAATCATATGTGCTCGAAGAATCAACCGTAAAAACTACAGTAGAAAAGTTCACAGTAGTAACCATTTTCATACAATAAAAATTATTCTACAAGTTACTACCCTATTAATTTCCACTCTTAAGTACTGCGACTTTTCACTTATCGGCCTACGCGTAATTCAACTAAATAATACCGGTTAGCACCTTAAACTTATACCAAGAATAAGATTCAAACTACTCAATTTCTCTCTCCCATCTTTCCCACCTCCTACATAACCACACTTTCCTCATTTCCACCTCTATTCCCCTCTCCAACCGCATTTTCGTGTCTCACTCTCACATCCCACTAAATACACCTAAATGCACGCTAAATAGACACGCTAAATCTCAGCGCGCGACACTGATATTTATCAACACCATCATGTCTTCCGAGATTCCAGGCGCCGACGATGGCGTCCAGCGTGAATTGACCATCAAAGAAGAGTACCAGCTCTGGCGTAAGAACTGTCGTTACATGTACGAGTTCGTCAGCGAAACCGCGTTGACTTGGCCCTCTTTGACCATCCAATGGCTTCCCGAGTTCACTGACAAAGACGGCGTAATTGACGCCAAATTGCTCTTGGGGACCCACACTTCCGGCGAGGACACAAACTACTTGAAGGTGGCCTCCACCCAAGTTCCGGGGCTTTCCAAGGCTCCAGAAGGTGCAAACAAGGCCAATTCCAGAATCAAAATCACCAAAAAGTTCGAGAACGCCTTCGAAATCAATCGTGCCCGTTACATGCCCCAAGACTCCAGCATCGTGGCTACCATCAACGGGGAGGGCCAAGTGGACCTCTACAATATCAAGGAGGACGCCACAAAAGCATACAGCCACTTGAAGCCCCACACTGCCAACGGTTACGGTTTGTCGTGGAGCGGCTTCAACAAGGGCCACTTGATGACCTCTTCAGACGACCAGTCTGTGGTCAACACCGACGTGGTGCTGGGAAAGCCAATTTTCAGTGTTTCGACCCACCAAGATATCGTGAACGACGCCAAATGGCACGTTTTGGATGCAAACTTGTTTGGTTCTGTCTCCGACGATAACCATACCTTGATCTACGATGCCAGAACACCCGAAAAACCGGTTGCCAGACACTATAACGCTGAATCGCAAGGAATTAACTCGATTGCCTTCTCGCCTTTCTCGCGTAACTTATTGGCAGTGGGAAATGCCAATTCCAATATCTGCTTATTGGATCTCAGGCGACTCACCAACAGCGACAAGAGCTCTGACGGCTTGCTACACACGATGATGGGCCACTCGGACTCGATCACTTGTTTGGAGTTTTCGCCTCATAAGGATGGCATTATTGCTTCCGGATCTCAGGACCGTCGTTTGATCATTTGGGATCTTTTCAAGATCGGGGAAGAACAACAACAGGAAGACGCCGAAGATGGGTGTCCTGAATTGTTCATGATGCACGCAGGTCACACTGGTGCTGTCTCCGACTTGAGTTGGTGTCCTTACAAGGAATGGACCTTAGGGTCGGTTGCGGACGACAATATCGTCCATTTATGGGAGGTGGGCAAAAGTCTTATTGACTCCGATAAGCAGCTTGAAATCGCAGATGCGGACTTGGAGTAACCAGCGGTGCTGGATGTATATTAGCCAATGAATGTATTATATGAAAAAAAAGAAATCAGTGAAATCATCAATTAAGACTTGTAGAATGGGTAAAAAAAAAAGTCAGAAATGCTTAAAGTTGAGAAGGGATGTAACTAACTCGGATAGAGTACTTGTTCATTTACATTTAAGCTGATTGGGGCAGAATAGTGCTACAATTAACTATTAATGAAGTCGAAATTATTCTACAATTGAGTATAATTGTAGTTAACAAACCGGAAAAATTATCACAATGACCGTTAATTAATAAAGCCCGAAATAGTATCCAATCAAGTGACACTAACAATTTGTGTCAAAGTGTCATATTTTGATATTAATCAGAGATGTGCGTTTAGAAGTCCACAAACCAATAAAGTAAACCTTCTCTATATTGCAAGAACCAAATGCGACTTCAACATAATTAAACCTTCTCTGGTATATTTTGAATAACTTAAATATCATCAGACTTTTCATGTAAAAAACCCCTGACTCAAACAACCCCACAAGAAGTGGCTTAACTCATCAATTATCTAATAAGGCTTACCTCTAATTCTATTTCCATTCAGCCCTGCTTAACTTGCATATGCATTCTGGATGTTTCGGTAGCCTTCGCGCGTGTTTCCCCGAGCTGCGCTGAATCACTGGTCCCACCAAATTACGAAAGGCTCGGCAGCACTTTTGCACCCCGCCACCGTTGTTAGCCACCCCTTCTGTCAAGCTATAAATATCCCGTCAAATCCACTCTTCTCCCTTGTAATTCTCCCTCCCATTTCCATCCTCTATCCTATTTTCCCTTCCTCCCCTTCTTTTCCTCTTTTCCTCTTTTCCTCTTTTCCTTTTCCTTTTCTTTCCTCCCTCTCTTTTCCTACTCCTGCCTTGAACAACCGCGGAAGTTACACGCTCTTTTTTCCGGACCCGACATCAAATTGCCATCACCAGTCCAGTCACCTTCTTCACACGACTGCTTCCCATCTTGATCCAGACCGCCATTGCTGCCTCTTCCAGCGTGAAATCTCCTCCCCAAACCCAACTAACAACCATTCGTGTATAAATATGTCCGATTTCCCCCCAAACTTATCCATAAGGCCCTTGACTATCGAGGACCTCCCCCAATGTCTCGAGTTGGAGGCCAAGGGATTCCCAGAAAATGAAAGATGCACCGAAGCCAAATTCCGCTACAGATTGACCACCTGCCCCGAATTGTGCTCTGGATTGTTCATCAGAGACTACGAGTACAAATACAACGCCATCAACTTGCCCGAAGTCGCCGAAAAGTTGAGTAAATCCCATACGGAATCTGCCGAAACAGAAGACGAGGAAGACATGGACTCGCTCCCCATCAAGTCCTCCGTCACCAAGGAGACCTTGGTGGGCCATATCATCGCCACCAAGACCTATCACTCCACCATCACCGACGCCTCCATGGAATTGCCTTCCAAAGAAGACCCTACCGCCGGCCACATCGAAAGCCTGCGTAATATCGGAATCCACGGACTCGTGATCGACCCAGAATGGCAAGGCAAGAACCTCGGCACCTTGTTGATGCACGATTACATCCAGAAGTTGAGTAACCAAGATTTGGGAGACAAAGTCATTTTAATTGCCCACGACCACTTGACCTCTTTCTACGAGAAAATCGGCTTCAACAACTTGGGCAAGAGCAAGTGTGAATTCGCCGGTGTCACTTGGTACGACTTGGCTATCGACTTGATAGCGGAAGAAGACCTCTAGAGAAACATTGGTGGAAAAATCAATTTGGTAAGAGGCTTTTAGTATTGAAGTCTGGGTTTTAGACCATTACGAGTGAAACTTGCAATGAAAAGTGAGGCTAAGACACTCCCTACACAGGCAGTAGGAGCTTGCGGACTGCATGCAGTCATCCAACTAATGGTTGTCCGCTATAGTAGCCAAAACTGATCAGTTTAGCTTGATAGGCGACTTAGATTCCCCAATTACATAATATATTACGTAATCCGAAATAGCTATACTGATTCACGCAACAAATGTAGGCACCATAATCTAAACACCCTTCACTCCGTTCTATCCCCCACCCTTTCTATTTTTTCCTTTTTTTCTTCCTTGTCATGGTCGCTGTGCCCGCTCCAATAAAAAAGGTCTTCGATACCTTCCCGCTCGTGACTTACCCGCCAGTGCCAAACAGCACACCACAAGGACTCGAAGACATTGCATCCACCAAATACTACTTCGAAGGACCAGTAACGCCTCATAAGTTCACCTTGGCCGTTCATAATGTATTCAGTTTCAAGAACAAGCACGTGCCGAGTGATCCCATCTCTTTGGGACAGGCATTGATCTTATGTTACAAGAATAAGTTGAAATTGCCCCGGGAGACCAGCGCTTCCTCAGAAAAGTCACAATCCAGCAATGCCATTGCCACGGTCTCATTTCATGCATCTCCAGATAACGAATTGCCATTTCTCATAGAAGATCACAAGGAATCTCGTAATATTCGTACATATACATCCATCAACCAGAGCATTCTCAGCAAGAACTTCATAGGCCAAGATCCCGAATTGGTGGCCATAAACAACCTTATCGACACCCAATTGTACGATATGTGGATTTCTGTCATTTTGAGTGAATCATTGAGCCCAGAAACCATTGGAAAACTATTCAATTTTTACGGTAATAAGGGTAAATTGGAGACTTTGGATTTATTCCAAGAATTGCCTAATTGGCAACAATTCAAGATCAGACACCCCGAATTATTGGAAACAGACCATATCAGTTTGAAAAACGGCATTTATTCAAGAATCCAGAGTTTCTATGAAATTGAGCTCGTACAGTTCAAGAAGACATTGGACCTCTTGATCGATTTTCTTGCCGAAGAAAAGGAGAGCCCACAGAAAACAATTATAGAATTAAAAATCGCAGGTTTTGTCGTGATTTTCAGCGAGATTTTGCAGGAAACGAAAGCTGGAAAGATTGTTCTGGAAAAGACTGAGTTTGTGAAGAAATGCCATCAAGTCGTGGAAAAATATTAGGGGTGATTATACCTATACACTAATCAGGGTTAATTGTACATAGAAAATTTCAAGTCAATATAGAAATTGCAGATAGTTAACACTTAGATGTGAGATGACTGTATATTTTATTTCTCGAACTGTATGAGATTACAAGAATGAATGGGAAATATCAAAATAAATTAACTACTCTTTCTGAATTTATTGAACTTTTCCTATTTATACATATCAACTAAACTTTCTAGTTCCTTCAACTTTACCTATGCAAAAGCTCCCTACTCCTTCTTTTCTTCACTAATCCTTTCCCATATCTGTAAATAATTTTGGTCCAAAAAGAGCATTTCTTTCTGTGATTCCTTCACCACCAAATCCTGAATATCCATCCACCCATTTTCTCTTTGTAATCCCACCGACCAGCGAAGCTTATCGTCGTTTCTATCAAGCTCCGAGCCAAGGTTCAATTCGTACTTAATACTACTGATCAACTTGTACATTATTGGCTCAGTAGCACCTTCCACGTAAGGCGAAACATCCAATTTTTCAGGCAAATTCACCACCGTTTGGTTCCCTCTTTTCTGGTCCCCATCCTCGATACCTCTGTCGATATGAAGGATAAGATGTGGTGGTAAAGGCTGTAATAACTGATACGTTTTGACCTGGTTAGAGTTACCAAAACTCTTCTTTCCGTCGTATTTTTCGAGCAATTCTTTCAAAGAAACCTCAGCGAACTTGCCCTCTTGTGAGAATACGGGATTGGTGGGCAAATCAAGGGTTAGCACCCAAAATTTGCTGGTAGTGGTTGTAACGTCTTCTTTGACGAATTCCACTTTTTTGTTGGCCTCGACGGTTCCGAGTTTCGAGGTATTGATTTTTATGGAGCCCTGGAAAGATTTGGACCACGCCGTTTTGGACGATTTCAAGCTTTTGCTCAATTGTGAGTGCAATTGGTTAAGTAGCCATACCAATAATTTTTTGGGCGAATTTTGGCTATTCGTAGAGAACACCTTCTTGCTTTCGCTCGAAACTACCAGGAGAAACTCCTGGGCCGAAATGTGATTTTTGTAAAGATGACTTGACCATATTTTCTGGACTAATAGCTCAAAACTGGAGTTTAAGCGGCTTTTCCGAGCAATTTTATCGTGGAGTTCAGCTTTATGAGACAACAGCAAGTAGAAATCACGGATAGAACCAACATGGGTGATTGCCTGAATCACCACATTGGCATAGTCGTTTTTCAGCATATTGTTTAGCCCCACATACCCTACCTTATAAACTTGTCTGTGTAAGTCATATGCCTCCGACGGTATCACATATCCCGGGGCGTACTTTGGTGCAAGCAATTCGGTGATATCCTTCAAAGAAGCCAATGCCTCTGGCGAAGTCACTTCGTAGTTTTCAGGAAGAATGTGGACACTTTCGTTCACCAAATTGATAAACACATGGTGGTCTACCGCCAAAGAATGCAAGTAAGCGGGCGACGACTTCGAGCGCCCTTGGAAGTACTTGCCACACACAAGACAGCAGTAGGGATTGACATCTGAGAGACTCACCAGACAGACCTTTTCGAAGTCAAAGTCGAGCACTTGTCTGTTGATGGTGTCAAGATATAAAGTTTCGGAGGGTTGGGATTTTTGCTTTTTGAAAGAGGATTGGTTCAAGTAGGAGGGAAGTTCGTCATCGGAGGAGTCTTCAATGTTAGCTGGCCGCTTGGAGACGGTTGTATCTGACATTGGAATGGAGTTGGAGTTGAGATGGATTGATTATGTAAGCTTCAAATAGATAACTTTCGCAGCTCAAGCATTTATGAGACTGAGAATTTACGAGGGTTTTATGAGAGTTCGAGAGTTTATTAAGAAATTCAAAGGATTCGGTAATGTTTAGTTGATCCAATGGATTTGATCTGTTGAATTAGGTGATTAGTTGGATAAGAATTTTAGGTCAGCACCGTTTTGGGTTAAAATAGCCTGGAATGGAGATATTTCACCACTTCTTTCATGATTTCAATCAGTTTAAATGTTTCCTACATTTCATCATTTCTTTCGATTTGGATTTTTCTACATTGTTTTCGTTATTTTCAGGTTAACCTATTCTATAGCCATTAAACATTTACTGAATTGCCAATGCATTCACGTTACTTGTCAACAACGAAGTGACGTTATCTTCGATCAACTTCTCGGCAGTATCCGACAAATGCTTCTTAGGGTCTTGTTTACCCACGTATCTGGTCTTTAATTGTTCTTCCAGCAATTCTTTTTCTTCTTGCACTCTTTGGTTGTACAAGCCTGCGATCTTGACCATTTTCTCGGTATTGTCCAAGTTTTCATGCTCCTTGTGGTTGTAGTCGACCAATTTTAAGCCCGATTGCCAGTTCTTCTTGTGCAAGTTCAAAAGCATATTAGTTTCGTAAGAGGTCTTACTGTAGTCGATGTTCAATGAGTAGTAGTGACGGTTCAAGCCATGGATCAAAGCCTGGATCGAAGGCTTGTTCAAGTGACCGACGTTGGAAGTGGTTTGACGTGGTTCTTGGCCCATCATCAAGGTGGTGGTGTCAATTGTTCTGAATGCATCAATCACAACCTTACCTTTAACCGATTGGATTGGATCCACCACAACGGCCACCGCTCTCTTGTTCAATCTTTCAAACGATTGCTGGGTGTTCACATCGACCGAGGATAACCAACATCCGAAACCTGGATGCGAATGGTACCATCCTACCACCATTTGGTCTCTTCCTGTTTGTCTCAACATATCCATCATTTTGGTTTGGAAAACATCGTCAACAGCCTCCACACTGACTCCGGTACCACTTTGGGGCATGGCGAACACATCAATCACATTGATGGTGAAATCGTCCACGAATTCTCCCAACATCAACCCCATGACTTCCATGGGCACACCGGCTCTGCAGTGCTTCAACATCTTTAACAATGCCAATGACGATATGTAGACGGTTTCGGCGTTATCTATGGCAGGGCCATCGTTCTGTGGTGGGGCAGCGCCGCCCAATCCGGCGCCGGATCCTAACAATCTTTGTAATCTCTCCATGGTGTTGTTGAGTCTGGTAGTTGCCACTGAATTTGGTACGTTGACTTAGCGCGACATAGTCTGATTACGTAATGGGATATTTGGTATATGATGTGAGTACTGAATTCACTCAATGATTTAGTTTATGGTAAGAAACAAAAGAAAACAGAGCCTGTTAGTAAGATTATGTGAATAATTATGTGATTGATTCCAATCTAGTCTCTCTATTCTTTGTCATCAATGTTTCTATAGGCTCAACGCTCTTTAATTCAAATTCACCCTTATATTCAAAAAATTCATCCTTCAACTTAAGCACCATCTTCTTGAACATTCATATTACACTGAGCTGCTATAATACCAACAACCCTCTCCTGTATCTCCTACCGCATCTCTCTCAATTCTTTTCATGTCCCCTTCAGCCTCGCTAATATTATCCATGAAAGATCTTCCTGCAGATACGCTCGCGATCCGCTATACTCTCCACATCTCACCATTCATCTCCAACAAATTCATCTCCACCATTTCACAATGACTACCGGACCAGCATCTTTGGTGGGCAAAAAGTACCCTGCTAAGCAACACGCCAGAAACGTTCAAAACCACTTGAAGCAAAGACTCGGCCCTCATGGCCAGAATCTCTCTTTCTTCATGTCTGGAGAAGACTTGGTTTTGCATCAATACTGTGACCAGACCAAGCCAATGAGACAGAACAGATATTTCTTCTACTTGTCTGGTGTGGACATCCCCGGATCTCACGTTTTGTACCAAGGTAAGAAAGACTTGCTCACTTTATACTTGCCCAACATCGACTACGAAGATGTGATGTGGTCAGGAATGCCATTGACTTTGGAAGAAGCTGGCAAGAAATTCGATGCCGATGAGGTCAAATATGTCAGCGACTTGGAAGCCGACTTGAAGAACCACGGCGGCGAGATCTTGACCACCGATATCAACGAGTTCAACAAAAAGTACCAGGCGCACTTATCGGCCGGAAGCAAGGACTTCTTCTATGCATTGGACGAGTCCAGATTGATCAAGGACGAGTATGAGATCGAATTGATGAGAGAGGCCTCCAGAATCACCGATAACTGTCATTTGGCCGTGATGTCGGCCGTCCCCATCGAGACCAACGAGACCCACATCCACGCCGAATTCACCTACCATGCGTTGAGACAGGGTTCCAAGCATTTCGCCTATGATCCTATCTGTTGTAGTGGTCCTTCATGCTCCACTTTGCACTATGTGAAGAACGACGACGAGATTGAACCAACAAAGAGATCGATCTTGATCGACGCCGGTGCCGAATGGAGCTGCTACGCTGCCGACGTTACCCGTTGTTTCCCGATCAATGGTGACTGGACCAAGGAACACTTGGACATCTACAACGCCGTGTTGAAGATGCAACAAGTCACCATGGCCATGATCAAGCCAGGCGCCAGCTGGGACAAGATCCACTTGGAAGCACACAAGGTTTTGATCGACGAATTCCTCAAGTTGGGTATCTTCAAGTCGGAGTACTCGGCCCAAGAATTGTTCGAGTCCAAGGTATCTGCCAGATTCTTCCCTCACGGCTTGGGTCATTTGTTGGGAATGGACACCCACGATGTTGGTGGTTACCCCAACTACTCTGACCCAGACCCATTGTTGCAATACTTGAGATTGAGAAGAACCTTACTCAAGGGTATGGTGTTGACAGATGAGCCTGGTATCTATTTCTCTCCATTTTTGTTGGAAGACACCTTAAAGGATGAGAACAAGGCCAAGTACATCAACAAGGACGTCTTGGACAAGTACTGGTACATCGGTGGTGTGAGAATCGAGGACGACTTGTTGATCACCGAAGATGGCTTTGAGAACTTCACCAAGATCACTTCTGATCCAAAGGAAATCACTAAAATCATCAAGGCCGGACTTGATAAGGGCGTGAAGGGCTTCCATAACGTGGTCTGATGAATATATGAATCTGAGGAAGTTATACAACAGTATAAGTGTATATGTAGTTGGCTGTAAATTTATAAAGTTTTTGCAATTAAATGGGAAAAGAGAGGAAAGGGAAGGAAAAGAAACCGAGGATTATATATGTCTCTAATTGTTTAAATTTCTTCAATTTTCGAAATAGAAGAACATAATAAATGATCTTTGTTTAGTCTATATGCATACCCTTACATTTCTCAATCGTTTTCCTATTCTCGACTCCCTTTTGCTTGGTTGTAAGTTTTTGTTTTCGCGCTATTTCGACACTGCTAATTTAAGCTTCCTTTTATGACCTGAGATTTACCGCTAGGGCAGCGACCCCTCTGGCGGTTACAGATGATTCCCTTCATCAACCTTCTCCCATGCAGACAATTCTTCAACTGATAAAAACACTCATTTTGCTCTCTGCCGATCTTTGGATATTTATATGACCCCTGGTCCCCTCTCCTGATTTATTCGCATTTGCTGCAAAACAGAAGAACCCTACAAAACAACACGAAATCTCAATTGAACTAGTGCTGCACCCAGAAATCCCAATAGAAACATCCCCAACAAGTCCGAGACTCAGTTTCTCGTTTTCAACAGCTTTTTGTGCCTCCGTTTCGTGTCTTCTACTGTTGACCGTATCGTCTCGTCTCTCCTACACGACCCACCACAAAAGCAAACATAAATTATTTAAGTGTCCACCTCCACGTTAACTCCACCAAACCCCAATTCTTCCCCCACAGGCATCATGGACGAAAACTACGACGTTATTGTGTTAGGTACCGGCTTAAACGAATGTATCCTCTCTGGTCTCTTGTCGGTCGAAGGCAAGAAAGTCTTGCAAATCGATAGACAGGACTTCTACGGAGGCGAGTCCGCTTCCTTGAACCTTTCTCAATTGTACTCCAAGTTCAAGCCATCGGCTCAAAAGCCGGAATTGAAGGGTAGAGACAGAGACTGGTGTGTTGACTTGATTCCTAAGTTCTTGATGGCCAATGGTGAATTGACCAACATCTTGGTCCACACCGATGTCACCAGATACATCGAATTCAAGCAAATCGGTGGAAGTTACGTCTACCGTAACGGTCGTATCGCCAAGGTTCCTTCTAATGAGATGGAAGCCGTCAAGTCTTCTTTGATGGGTATTTTCGAAAAGAGAAGAATGAAGTCTTTCTTGGAATTCATCAGTAAGTACGACGATGACGTTGCTTCAACCCATCAAGGATTGAACTTGGATTCCAACACCATGAACGAAGTCTACAACAAGTTCGGTTTGGAAAACGGAACCAAGGATTTCATCGGTCACTCCATGGCTTTGTGGTCTACTGACGACTACTTGAACGAAGTCGCTCGTCCAACCTACGAGAGAATCTTATTATATGTCCAATCCGTCGCCAAGTACGGTAAGTCTCCATACATTTACCCATTGTACGGTTTAGGTGAATTGCCACAAGGTTTCGCCAGATTGTCCGCCATCTACGGTGGTACCTTCATGTTAGACACTCCAATTGACGAAGTCTTGTATGAAAACGGTAAGTTTGCCGGTGTCAAGACCAAGGAAGGAACTGCCAAGGCTCCACTCGTGATTGCCGATCCAACTTACTTCCCAGAGAAGGTCAAGAAGACCGGTTCCAAGGTCATCAGAGCCATGTGTATCATGGACCATCCACTTCCAGGTACCAACGACTTGGACTCGGTTCAAATCATCATTCCACAAAACCAAGTGGGTAGAAAGCACGATATCTACATAGCCGTGTTATCCGATGTCCACTGTGTTGTTCCAAAGGGTTACTACTTGGCTATTGTCTCTACCATCATTGAGACTGAAACTCCACACGTCGAATTAGAACCAGCCTTCAAGTTGTTGGGTCCACGTATCGATACCTTGATGGGTATTGCTGAATTGTACGAGCCAATTGCTGACGGTTCCAGCGATGGCATTTACATTTCCAAGTCTTACGACGCCTCGTCGCACTTCGAGAGTACCACCGACGATGTCAAGGACTTATACTTTAGAATCACCGGTAAGCCATTGGTGTTGAAGAAGAGACCTAGTGCTGAAGAGGAAGAGGCCCTCAATGGTCTTGAATAAGTCAATTGACCCCAATCATCTTGAACCTCTTAGCTTCAAGTCCTTGATTAGCTTGAAGATCCCAATCCAGTTCAATTACGCCTCAGTAGCCTTTTTCTCATGATAATCGCCACTCATTTCACAAGATCGTCACTTCTATATATCGCGAATGAATCCAATAATGCCCCTATGTAGTGGCGCAAAGTGCGCGCAATCCGCGCAATAAGTGTGGTGGGGTAAACTGATCCCATTAATAATACATCAATTGTGGCTAGTATAAATTAGGATTATCGCCCCGCCAAAACGACAATACGCATCAATTTGCAAAACGTCAAACCTTCGCTAAAAGTCACAATATGAGCAAAACTGTCAAACTCGTACAAAACTTCGTCACCAAGTCTGGTAAGCCTATCACCTTCGGTACTGGTACCGGAACCAAATGGCAACGGATCAAGAAGAGTTCCGAGAACCCCAAAGCCATCACCGAAGATTTGGTGGACCAATTGGTGCTTGCATTGAAAAACGGCTACAACCACATCGACGGTGCTGAGGTCTACACCACCCACCCAGAAATTGCCGCCGCCGTCAAGAAGAGCGGGATCGCCAGAGAGGACTTGTTCATTGCCTCCAAGTACAATCCTGGATTCGGGGGGTTGATGACCGCGCCTTCCAAATCTGCCGCCGAGGCTATCAATCTGGCATTGAAAGAATTGGAAACTGACTACATTGACTTGTACATGATCCATTCTCCTCGGTTCACTCCAGAGGCCTCGCACGGTGAGACCGTTGAGTCTGCATGGCAACACCTTATTGACGCCAAGAAGGCTGGAAAGGTGCGCCATATTGGTGTCTCCAATTTCTCGCAAGAAGACTTGAAGAGATGTTTCGAAGTGGCCGGATCTAAGGAATTCTATCCTCAGACAAACCAGATCGAGTTCCACCCATACTTGCAAAACCAGTCAAAGGATATCGTGAAGTTCTGCCAGAGCCACGATGTTTTGGTGGAGGCCTACGGTCCATTATCGCCATTGTTCAGAATCAAGAAGGACGACGTCGTCGTGGAAAAGCATCCTTTGGCCGAACATCTCCCTAAGTTTGGTGAAAAGTACAACAAGACCCCTGCTCAAATCTTGCTCAGATACACTTATCAGAAGGGTATTTTGCCAGTGACCACTTCGGCCCAAGAAGAGAGAATCAAGCAATCTATTGAGGTTTACGACTTTGAGCTCTCCAAGGAAGATGTCGAGGAGATCGACCGTTTGGGCCAACTGTTCTTCTTCAGAGGCTTCTTTGGTGATGTCTACAAGGACATTGATCCAAAGTAATAGATGAAGAGCTTTTGGCGAAGACATCCAGATTGAACTATGAAGAACTTTAAGGATCGAAGACATCCAAGAACTCTAGAGAGTTCCTTATTTTATTAGAGAATTTAGACAAATAATTAAGTTAATATTAATTTAGACTATGCAAATGTATTAGAAATATAATAAATCAAATCTGTTTCAGAAATTAAATTGCACCAATTTGTATTAAAGATTTAAGTAAACTGTTCAGCTTGGGCTCGTAGTTGTATAGGAAATTTAGACTACAATAGGAATTTCATTCAACTTAAGCTTTTTCCTGGTATCAAACCAGTCGTCTCTATCATATTACCTTAGTATCATACATTAATTTCTATCAATATTACTTTTTATTATCAATAATTCTATCAATATTACTGTTTATTATCATCATCATTGGAACAACATTGAAGCTGCCATTTCGACATTACCATTAGTAGCTTCCAATGCCGCGATTGCTTCCGGTCTAGTGAACCCTAATCCCACAAGCTGGGTAATATCTTCGTCCTTGAATTTCGAGCTACTGTCATCGGTCTTTTGTCTTTTCGAAGCGGCGGCAGCAGCGGCAGCTCCAGCCAGCGAATTTCCTACTGGCGTAGAGTTGGCTGGAGTGACGGCGCTTCCATCACCAAAAATATTGCCCCCAAGACCGGATGGTCCTCTACCTCCTCCAAGTGGTTGTCCTGGTCCAGCAGAACCGAAACCGTTGACAATTTCTCCCTCAGACAAGAAGCTTGTTTCAATGTCTCCACCGACGACCAAAACGTTTCTTTCCAAGTCGATCACACATTTGTGTCTTCTCAATAAGTCCAAACCGAATAATAAGTCCACGGAGGTATCGAGAACCATGAACGATGCGGGTATGTCGACTTTGGAGTCTCCAATTCTAATTGGAGCACTATGAATTTTTCCCTTGATTTCTTGAGTTCCAACACCGCTGGCGTATCCCACAAAACGCTTATCGATTAATCTGGCGAGTCCAACTTTTTCGGCCAAACTGGGCGAAATAATTGTGCTTTGAGCTCCGGAGTCCACGAATGCTTGGACCTTGTGTCCATTGACCATGATGTTAATGTACAACATGTTGACTTGGGTGAATGTTTCTGGGGTGGTTTCGTATGCCAAATTGTAGTTCTCATCGATTTGTTGTTGTCTAATGAGTTCCAAGATTCTTTCTTGATTCTGAGGATCGTCTGGGTTTTCTCTCAACCGCTTCATTTGGTCGTTTGTGAGTCCACCATTGCCTTGACCGCCAAAACCGCCAGATTGGATGAGATTCTTCAGAAGGTTCTTGAACTCGGTTGCATCGTTCAAAGCTCTATAAAGCTCAGGTTGGGTGCGTTCCAACTGAGATCTGGTGGCTTGGTCATTCAACAAGCGCTGACGAAGACTTTCGATTTGTTCGTCCATCATGCTGTTCTCCTCGGCAGAAACAGGTGATTCTCTAGCCGTCAAGCTTATGCTGATCAAGTCGTTTTCTTTGATACCCGCGTCATCCAAGGTCTGTTTAGCAAGTTGTAAGCTCAATCCGTTGTGGATAAGCACCTGTTGATGGGGTTCGATCTCGGTTTCTGCCAGAAGATAAGCTTTGAAGTCTTCGACTGTGAGCGAGCCAGGAACGTCCACGAGGATGACGTTGCCTGTACTTTCTATCGATATACTGAGTTGCATCGTATGTGGTATTTCTCTAGTATGGCAAAATGAGCGGGGATGTTGATTCCTATCTCTATAAATTGAAGTATGGGGGACCTTGTTATTTTATAGTGTGGTGATTTGGCGTCTAAATGTTCGGTGGTGGCAAAACGCACCTCGATTTGGCCGCGCTTATAGATCAACAATTAGGAATATTAATAAGTGGCTCGATGGATATGTAATCATAAAGCCGAGCTTCTACACGCGTCGAAGACCTTCGATGAGGGGTTAGTTTTGGTTATGGAGTTTATACGTCACGTGGGGTCCTTTCAAGTAGTTGTGTTGGGGACTTTCTTTAGTGTATTATAAGTTGTATGGAGGAAATTTACAGTAATAGAAATGTAAGTCGATTTCGCAACTGCTCTTACAGATGAACAGATTTGTAAACTGTATATTGGACTGGGTTTTTGTTTTATTCCTGGTTTTATACTGATCAGTTATTTCTGAATTGTATATTGACTGCTATAATACATATGAAGATGGTCCTGTCACGGACCATAGATGATCCACGCAGATCTATGCTTTCTGATTCATTCTGATGAATTGGTCATCCTTATTACCACTATTCTTTAAATTCCCTCTTTATGACGTCTTCAACCTTAAAAAATAGTGAATTTTCCCTTTATGTTAGTTCTCCCTTTTGGTCGATTCTCCATTTTTGGTGTTATCTCCCTTTTTGATGTTTTCACCTTCTTTAGTGTCTTTGAAAGACTCAGTTTGGAACAATCATAGCGACTTGGCCTCCGTTCAACAACATCTTCTTGATGACCTTGTCACTCACTCCGTCGTTGGACTCCTCTGTGACGTTTTCCAACACCATGTTGACGAAGTCATCGAAACCCACCAAAGTTCCGGTGAACTCCTTTTCGTTGGTCATCAACACGCGAATCTTCTTGCCGACGCTTCTGTCGATAACTTCTAATGGTAAGATTGTTTGGGGCTCTGTGGTGTCTGACATGATGGATGGAGATGAAGGTGAGCGGACGAAATCGTTTTGGCTAACTGAAAATGTTTGGTAGCGACACGACTAAAGCGAAAGGGTGGGTGAAATGGTAGAAGATGGAAATGATTGAAGTACTAAAAAGTATGGATGTAGAAATTGAAGTTTAGTGGGTGCTATAATGAGCTTCATGAGTAGTTTAGAGATTGGTTGATTTTTTTTAGGTATATTTGTATACATGAATGGTGAGTTTCTAAATTCACAGATCTGATGAAGAACCTAAACTGTATATTATTTCTATAAGCACGACGCCGACCAAAAAGATATTTAAGGGTATTTTAAATTGAAATCTATGATTTTTAATTGTACCTATGGGAACGGACAAGGGGATTATTTACAGGTATTTGACCTGAAATCTGTGAGGCTTCACCAATTGAAAGTGTATAGAAAATTCCATGAGTCAATTTATCAGAATTCACGAATTAATGAGTCATTCAAGAATTAGCATTACAGAAAATTGATTCACTCATAGATTCACTACGCTCATCAATTCGTTCATTGACTTGCGAGCAATTTCGTATTGGAAAGCAAAACACCTGGAGATTCCGCCTTTGGAGTCTTTACCTTAGGGTCCTTCGCCACATTGGTGCGCTTATCTCTCCATCCATCAAAGTCAATCAACGCTTGCATACAACCCCACTCTGTGATCTTATTCTGAAGCCAAACCAAATTGACAGGCTTGGTCAAATAATCATTACATCCCGCCATCAATGCGTTCTTTTTGTCGACCGAAGAGTTGGAAGAAGCAGTAAGAGCCACGATGATCACTGGGGATCTGAAAATGTTCAAGTCGAGTTTTTCCTCGGGCTTAAGAATGGTTTGGTTATGATAATGCGAGTTTGTGAGTTCATGTTGGGCAAAAACACCGATCCGGTTAACCTTCTCCAAATGCCTGATTTCTTTGGTCGCTTCGATACCTGATTTAACAGGCAATTGAATATCCATGAGTACAAGGTGAAATCCTCCAGTTCTCCATTTATCGATGGCTTCCTGACCGTTCTTGGCAATCTGATAGTGGATACGATGCTTTCTCAAGAAAGCACCTAAAATAGCCTGGTTAATGGCGTTATCTTCCACAACCAATACAGAAATGGAGGGAAGGACTCTTTCGGTATTTGTATTTGCACTGGGCGATCCATTGGCCTTTTTCTCTTGCATCTGTTTGAGACCCTTTAAGTCCGTTTTTTTCTCTGGCGTGGTTTCTGGCTTCAATACACTATCAAGACTTCCCAAAGGTACTTCTGAAGTGGGCGATTCTGTTACAGGCGAGTTCAATTGATCGCTGAGCGACGAGGACTTTGCAAGATTAGGAGTAGACCCCACTGAGGCGTCTGTAAGAGAGTTAACGTCAAGTGGAGGTAAATTGGTCAACGATTTGTTGACTGGAATCGAGAAAGGAGACGAGTGGTTCGAGACTCCCACTCCAATATTAGTCAAATTTGTAGACAGCGATGGCGGAGACTTGAATGTTGAAGAAGTCTTCGAAATCAAGCTTTCATCGAAAGATAACCGTTTCTTACCATCCTGCAAATGCTTTACCCCGGACTGACTTCCCGAGGCCAATGAAAAGTTCTTGGGCAA
Source organism: Suhomyces guaymorum (assembly GCA_030568515.1). Taxonomy (NCBI): domain Eukaryota; kingdom Fungi; phylum Ascomycota; class Pichiomycetes; order Serinales; family Debaryomycetaceae; genus Suhomyces; species Suhomyces guaymorum. The sequence goes on from JAJMGD010000023.1 coordinate 47,519, forward strand.
CAAAAGGACAACCTGAGAGTTATCTGTGCCGGATGCATGGTTGTTTGTGGAGGAGGACGATCCTAATGATGGAATATCGGGTCCAGGAGACCTAGAAGTGGAACCTTGCAAACCCCTTTGGAGATTAGACGGTATAGGTGATTGTTTTGTTGTAGTTTCTGGTGATATGGAAAGGTCTTTGGTGCCGATAGACGACGAATTGAAGCCGTATTGAGGTTGTGGTTGATGGAAGCGTGGGCTGGGGTCAAAGGAGACGGATCCTTTGATATCTTCGAGGGTTGGTTGTAGTTTCAGGCCCAGTACCAGCAGAAACTGTGAAGGTTGTTGGCCCAGTACCAGAAACAGGGATGGTTGTTGGTAGTAATTGTATCCTGGATTTGATTGTGGCTGGGTTTGTGATTGTATGGGGTCGATCTCGGGTCCCTCTATAAGCAACGAGTCGTGCATCGTCATCCCTTTGGGGAAGTAGTTGTCCATGACACTCCAGACATTTTGGTCTGGTTCGAGGGTTATGACAGTGAAAGATGTCGACAGCGACAGCGACATTAAGGGAGAGTTGGGACTCCTGGAAACATCGGGAACTGAAAACAGAGGAAGACTCTTTTTGTGGGCAGCCATGCTGGAGGGCTTTGTCCGCACTTTGATGATGAGATCGGCCGGATCGTAGGCGCGTGCCAAGGAGTTGGGGAACTTGTTGATGATGGCCAGCTTGAGATCATCGACTATGTCTGATTGGGAAACGAGAATGGTGGTGGGGGTGCCGTTGGGCTTTTTGACCCAAACACGGCGGGACATCGTTGATGAGTTGATGAAGATGATGAGCGAAGCGAATCAACGAGTCAATGATAACTTGAGTCAATGAATACTTGAGTCAATGAATAACTTGATTTAGTGATGAGGCAAGCGAATCAACGTTAAATCAACCTGATGAAGTTGATCAATGTAGTAGTATGGAAAAATCGAGATATATTGGAATTGGACTTGTTTGAGTCTTCACAATTCCAGAAGTGGCTGAGAGGTAGTGCCTCTAGAATTGTCGGTGATAGTCGTTTAACAAACTTCCTAGGTATAAGCGCTTCGCTTTAACTGTTTTCAGGTAGTTAAACAAGGCGTCTATGGGATGATTAAAGGAGGGTATACCCAGCAGACAATGCCAACGTGAAATGCAGAGGTGGTAGTGTGGAGATGAAAACGATTCGATCTAGAGCCCGCAGATTCGAATAGAGACGTGGCGTAAAGTGGGATGTCTTACTTTGGTGAGTGCCACAAGCCAGATGAATTTTATTTGTGCGGTTGCTACTGCCGATCGGGGGGTCGCAGATTCTGGAGTGCGTGCACCGATAGGGGTGAGAAGCTGTCAAATTGGAAATAGTGGAAAGGGAGAAAAGGGAGTAAATGGGAGAGCAAAGAAGTATTATTGGGGGTGTAATTCCTCCTATTCGAATATTTTTAGTTGGGTTCTCTGTTCGTTTAGTTTTCCTTCGAATTATTGTCATTTGTGCTGGAGAATTGGAGGGTTTCGCGAATTGAAGTGAATGCTATCCTTGCATGAATCTCGCTTTGTGCATTTAAGCGCAGAACACAGTATTTGTTTAGCACGGTTCCACATCGCTTCCTTTGAAAAGCTTATTTGAGGAGATCTCTCCGGAATAACAGTGTGATTTACCCCCGGAAATGTGCCATAATTGGTCACGAATTGTGGTACCAAGCAAATAGATCCAGCTTGATTTGAAAAGTGGTGATGTGCGCAAAACTCAGCTCGTAATTGAATTGCTAAAATCATGCAGTGCAGCTCGTAGTTCGGTTGCTTGTGTCTTGCCCTATTAGGAATCAGATAATGCCTGATAACTATACTTGAGTAATAATCCCTTCTTAAGTGCTGCAGCCTTTCGCTTTTTGTCACCCCATAAATTTTGCAGTTGGGCTTTAAGAACTATTAATTCCACCCCATAAGTGCTGAAGTTCGGGTGTTTTACGCATTGTAACCTACTATTCCTATTAATTCTGCAGTTCGGGTGTTAATGATTAAATAACCAAGTTCACCCATTAGTTTTGCAGTTTGGGTGTTCGCGCTTAGATAACCAATTCCACCCATTATTTTGCAGTTCGGATGTTAATTTTCGGACTACAATTCTAACTATTATTGCGGGACGTTACTCGTTATCGCTATTTATCCGGTTTCGAAACCAGTGCACTATTAGTCGTTGTCTTAGCACGATTACTATCCATCTGAATATTCAATCAATCTCAGCTCGTTGTAAATCTTCCAGTTGATGAAGAGTCCAATATACCTTGGATTTTAGCTAGCACAACACTATCGCTTCTTCTGGTAACAATCTCTTCTTCCCTAACTCGCGAATCACTTCTGTTCACCTTGTCCTAGCTAGTTTGATAACTTCTTTTCACCTCTTCTCTAGCTAGTAGTGATAATCAACTCCTCAATAAATAGAGCCAATCATATGGGTTAGATTTATTCCCAGTCATCCTCCTCCTCCTCTTCGGATTTCTTGGGCTTGACCTCCTTGGCCACATCCACAGGCAGCTCATCCTCGTCTTCTTCGTCGTCCCAAGTGAACTCTTCATCGTCACCGGTAGCAGCCGCACCCTTCTTGTTCAACAATTCCTTTCTCTTGTTTTCGGATTCCTTCAAACGGTCATCGTGCACGAAATACCAGTACCAGAACTCGTTGTAAGGAAGCTTCACAGGCACCAAATCGTTCATCAACTTGGTCAATGTGTTAGGGTACTTCTTCAACAAGTCGGCAATTTCAGCCGTCTTGGTGTCTGCATTGAATTCCTTTGCTTTCTCGCTACTCTCGTCCAAGTAGAAATTGGGGGAGGTGTGCAACTTGAAGAGTTCGGTGTCGTATCTGCTAGTGCCATAGATGTCATTTATGGAAAACAACACCTCTTCCTTCTTTGATTCTTCCTTTTCTTCCAGCTGAGGAGCAATGCTCACGATATTGGAGAAGAAAGATGTGAACAGACTCACGTATTGACCTGCTTGCTTTTCGACTTGTTCAAGCTTGGTATCCAAGGAGTCCAACGCGCTGTTGGCTTGTGTCTTGAAAGATTGGAGTTGTTCGGCGTTGATTCCCTGACTGGCATGCTTCAATTGATCCATCAATTGGTTCTTGTGCTCCTCCAACTTGATCTTCTCTTGTAATTCATTGGCGTGGGTTGAGGCATTGGTCCATAAGTTTTGAAACCGGTGCTCAACAGCGGCGTACGCCTTGTCGATTTCCGATTCGAGTTTCTGGACGGTTTCCTCTGTTTGGTCATTGTGGTGTGTTTCGGTTTCTCCCTTCTCAGCCTTTCCAGGCTCGACTTGAGGCTCAATGAATTCCATCTTGGCTGGTGGTGTGACAGGTCTGTTAGTCTCATTTAGATACCCCGTCGGTAGATGCACACCAGCCAGCGCGTAGGAGGCTCGTACTTTCGCGAATCGCTAACGCACCTAAAAGTTCAACAAAGCCCCGGGAAGTCTGACGACGTTTTACAAAGTAATGGTGATGGGGCTTTCTTCATCGTATATTTTTTGCCCAGGATTTTGTAATTACAAAAATAGATGAAAATCACAGAATTAGAAAGAGCCAAAACTGAGAGCATTATTAGGGTAGCCATCATTCTATTATTAATCTAAAAACCTAATCATTTTTAGGACATCCCGCATAATCAATTTGGGGCTTAAGTATCCAACTTAGCTAATTTGTTTCAGATCTGAATGATTCCCTCTAAGGAGTAATCACTACAGAATAAAAACAAGGAACAGCACAATCTAAGAAAGCTGTTAATTGGACTATTGCAAGAACTAGACGTGCTAAGAAATACGCTGTGGTCCCATTTTGCGCCCAGACGGCAGACTTTTTCAAAATGCCTTTTTTGGCGTAATAGCATGCGGCCCGCGATCGACACTATTGTTAGTATCGGGATTTGCAGGGCTAATAACAAGCATGAATCACCAGGGGTTAACCCCTCTGGCGTTTGAGCCGTCATGATTACAGATGCCCAATTCTAGTACAGATCATATTAATAATGACATTTCTCTAAATGTGGTAGTGAGTCTGGAAAGTTCGCCCATATAAAAGCGACCTAATGCCTCTGTAGTGACTCTGCGTATCGCAATTAATTTGAGTATGGTCAATTTCGCCCGAGAAGCTGGCTTCATCGAGCGGTTCTTCATCTATCGTAATACCGAACATGCGTTCCCCAACTTCAATTGCACAGCCAAATATAATCACCCTTTCACCAAAGCCCAACTTTCGAGTGCTTTAGCAAATTTCTTGAAGCGAGACTCGTGGTTTGCAGCCAACGCGTTCAAGAAAAGTTCAGAGCCGGACTCAGTTACCGACTTGAAGGATTGGAACATCGAGACCCTCGAAACCATTCGTTTTGAGGATGTGGTGACCTACGAACGTATCGAGAAGTACGATCCGCATTTAGTAAACGAAACCAACCACATCGAGTTACCAGTAAACATCAATTTGCCATTGTGGAGGATAATCGTCTACGAGACTAACGATGACGAGCAGTGGGTTTGTATACTTTTCGATCATACTTTGTCAGACGGTATGTCCGGGATCCAATTGCACAGAGACTTGTGTTTGGAGCTCTCAAAAACAAGTGCGACAGAAATAACTGAAATTCTCTTTGACAGAGAGAAAAACGCTGAGTTCATGCCCGAAAACCCTCCACCACCAAGGGAGTTCTATGATTTTTTCAAGGCCCAAGTATCTGATATTGTGGAAATTATCAGCAGAATCAATGCGCCAATTCTTTTTAAGTCCTTTAAGTATTTGTGGTCCTACTTTGATAAGTATCAGCCTGATTTTTTTCGCAATCCAATGTTTGACATGAAACAAAAGAAATCCGGAGTTTCTACAGATACCACCGTAAGATGTATCAATTTAAGTCCTCAGGAAGTGCAAAGAATGACCAAATATTGTCGGGAGAATAAGTTAACAATCACCCCATTTTTACATGCAAGGTTTTTGCAAAGCATGGAGGATCATCTTTACAAGGCAGTGGATGCAAATCAGAAATATACCACCGACTCGCATGTTGCAGTCAATTGTCGGAGGTATGTTGCCGAAGAAGGGCCATTCCAATATGGTAGTTTCCTCACCTTCAAAGTCTTCGAGACTCCACCAATTCTTGGACATGTGAAGGAGTTTACCAACTATCTTCAAGCAACTCTCACTCATGCCGTCAATACTGTCACTGCACCTCGTTTCATTGGCTTATTCGCAACTTTAAACTATAAAATGTTAGAAGCGCTTGGAAAACACGCCCAGAGATGGACCTTATTGTTCTCAAATCTTGGTTTAGTCGAAAAGACCGGTGAGAAATACGATATTGAGAATATGTATTTCTGTCAGACTACTGGAACCAACTCATTTATCTCCCTTTGTGTGGTTTCAACCGAAGCATCGGGAATGAACCTTATGATCTGTTCGTTCCAAGAGCTTGATGATTTGCAAAACAGTAAAGGAAGTGTGATGGACCAGTTGACTCAAGACTTCAAAGCGCAAATAACTTTAGACCGAGATTGAAGCGCTCAAAAGACTTGGCGCATCTGCCTCACTTTTTGATTAGCACTTATTTTTTAGTGCATTTGTCTCACTTTGATTTTGATAATTAGTCCTTTACTGTATTGGTCTCACTATTTTTAATAGCAAGTCTATTAAGAATGCATTTAATTTAATCTAATTTCTAATAAGCACTTATAATTCACGGGATTTGTCCCCATCTGTTTGCTCTCTCTTATTTTACGGCATTTGCCGTAATCTATTCTCTGTGAGCCACTAATTATTTACATGTGTCGCCGATCTTCGCAATCTCTTCTGCATTGCTTTGTCCACATTACACTTTTTTAGTCAAACGTTAGGGATACTTACAAAGTCACTTGTGGTGAATCACTTGATTACTCATGTAATTATGACGGCCGGAGCTAAATGGGCATATCACTCCAAGATCAAATTGAACTGAAGAATTGCGTCCAAATGCCAAGAAGAGAGCGATGTCATCTCGTCAAGAGCCCCTTTCTGTATGCACATCGAGGCCTTATGCAGGTATTCTTTTCTAGACACTAATATTGTCCCTTTGGTTCCCGCACAATTGATCCCGCTCGGAGGCTCCTTAAGTATGGAAACTTCGCTGCACCAGATAGTCTGAATACGAGTTTTTCGGCTTTTGTGGTAGAACATGTAAAATATATTGCTTCTGTGCATCAACCTCGGAATGAACTGAAACTGTATGGTAGACACCAATTCGAGCGATCGGTGATTCATGCTTCCTGTGGAAATTGAACCCCTCACCGTCGTGAGTTGTATTTTACGCTTTCTTAGCTTGGCGGGGCTAAAGTTGTCTTAGGGGGCATCTCATCATTCCATGGGTTTTTTCTACAGACCTCAAAATGTCGTTATACTTGACATGATAGAACTGTTTTATCAACACCCTCGAAATAATATTTCTCGCTAAATCTGCACAAAATCGCCTTGAATAATAGGATCAGCAAGATTGATCGTCTTCAAGGGACCATAATTAGGTCCCGATTCCTAGTCAGATCTAGTGAGATCCATTCAAGTAAACGTTTATATCCCGTTTGCCATCACGACCAATATTTTCTGGGGTTCAATTGACTAGTTAACCTTATGCTCAAAGAGCAAAGCGAGTTTCAGTTGAAGGCATTGAGCTGCATGAGAGATTAATTGAAGCATATAAAACAACGAATCTCCCCCGAGTCAACTTCCCGAAAAATTTCATCGCAGGCGATAAGATGGTTAATCATTCCAGAGAAGCTGGCTATTTCGAACGTTTCTTCACCTTCCGAAATGTGGAGACTGCGTTCCCAAACTTTAATGTCACAGCTAAGTACACACAAAAGTTCACGAAGAACGAGCTTTCACATGCATTAAGCCAATTCATCAAGAACAACATCTGGTTTACTTACAACCTCCATAAAACAAGTACGACTCCCGATCACAAGACCCACTTTAAAGACTGGGAAGTGCGAGTACTCGAAACCATTCGCTTCGAAGACGTTGTGACTTACTCGCACATCGATGAGTTTCACCTCGACTTATTGGAAGAAATAGTTCGCATCAATTGCCCCGTGAATGTCAATTTGCCATTATGGAGAATAAGGGTATTCGAAACGAAGAGTGGCGACCAGTATGTTTGCGCCATCTTTGATCATATCCTATATGATGGAATGTCGGGGATCCAAATTCATAAGGATTTGTGCGCCGAGCTCTCGAAAGTGAAGGAAAATACCTTTTTAGACACCATTTTCGATAGAGAAAAACTGAGCAAATATTTGCCCGAAGAGCTCGTTGAACCCACCGAGAACTATCATTTCTACAAGGCCACAGTATCAGATGTTGTTGAGACTGTGTTTAAAACCTATCTTCCAGTAGTATTCAAGGCCTACAAGTATTTACGTTCATTTAGCGATGAATTTCAACCTGATTTGTTTCGAAACCCGGTTTTCGAGCACACACAGGGCGAGAAACCGTTCACAACCAGTACATCCTTGAGACATATAAGCTTGAGTGTTGACGAAGTCGAAAAGCTTAGGCAATATTGTCGCGACCAAGGATGGACCATGACTCCATTTTTGAACACTATCATGTTGCAATGCTTGGAGGAGATACTTTTTCCCGTGATGGATGGAAGTAAAAAATTCAGCACTGAAACATACCTCGCAATTAACACCCGGAAGTATTTCCCGAAAGAAAAAGCATTCCAGTATGGTAATTTGTTCACTTTCAAAGTCACAATTTTGCCACCAATAGAGGGCCGGACCCACAAATTTATCGACTATGCACAGGAAGACTTGAACGAGACCGTGAAGACTGGCTCAGCAAATAGTTTCATCGGACTAGGTGCCCATTTGGACTACGGATTGATGGAAAAACTCGGGAAAATAGCACCTCGTTGGACCGTACTCATGTCCAATCTCGGTCAGGTCGAACCGACTGGCACAAAATATGACATTGAAAACGTCTTTTTTACACAGACAGTGGGTACCAATTCCTACACCTCGCTTTGTGTAGTTTCGACACCAAGCTCGGGAATGAATATCAGTTTGTGTTCGCTCCGTGAGCTTGATGAGCTTGAGAACGACAAGGGCAATGTGATGGATCAGGTAATGAGCGAATTCAAATCTAAAATAACCCTTCAGAAATAACCATGCTACGGTCCAGAACTACCCTTTTGTAGCCAGGCTTATGATCCATTATTTTTCAATAAGAATCAGTGGTTACAACTGATAGTACCTTCCAAGAACAACCAGGCTTAATTCCAAATTACCCTGCACTAATAGCCAGGTGATTGTGGTAGGATATGCTTTTAACTGGCGCATACTTATGTAAAACTTACGATAATTGTTGGAATATTATTTATAATCGACGTGAATTTTCAGATATACAATTCTTACACGTTATAGTATTATTGTTGAACGATGTAAATTTTCAGGTGTAAAATACACGTTACAATATTCACGGTATTTCGATAAAACTTTCATCAATCAGCTACATATTCACGGTTGCTCGAACAACTCTCAATATATCTTTCAAATTTCGCAATTTAAACATTCAGGAGTAATCGAGTTTTGCTTGGCTTGGCACCCACGTATTGTTCGTGCTATCGTATAGGCAAATATTAATTAAATAATAGTCGGGAGCTCGCTTTCCTAATTACACAAAGTTTGAGCGTTCGCAAATTACACTTAGGCTGATCCGTGGGCGATTCGCGAGTGGGGTTTACCAATAATGTGATCAGATACTGTTTTGGTAAGTCAACTGACTTGCACAGTGGAGGGGATCTAACAGCGCTTCTATCTAATACGATTATAGCCAGCAAAGCGTGAAAAGCTCGAAATTTTCACCTTGGTGGTGAATTGTACTCCACATTAGGCAAACGACGCCGAGGCGAAATCTCGGTAGTTCGGCGATTCTTCTTGCGTCCGCCAGCATTGAAGACTTATCATTTAACAAATCACTTGCATGAGAATGCAACAAGAATTTGGGGGATACATGTAAGGAGTGGTCACCCACATATCAATTACTGCAACAATAGAACGGGGCACAAAGGATGGTCTGTTGGTAAGACACCGCATATCCGCCCTCAGCAAATTTTTCTATTGTCATCAATTGTAAGCGATTATCGAGAGGGGCGCCTCAATTTGGGAGTGGTCCTGGCTCTTTCAAGCAGATACTTAGAAAAAGGAACGAAAATGCTAACCAGACTCGAGTATATATAGAAACTCGTTCAAGTGGTTTTAGTGGCTACATGCTGTGTCTCCGACTTGTGCGTTTCAGTTCGACGGCACTCGGCGACGCCTACTTTGTGTTGCTTGCAATATCAGGGTCCTTTGCATGGTTGGGCACTTGGTTGCTGCCCCTTGTAAAAGTAGCGCCATTAGTAAATTACGAACGTGCATGCACCCGTCGCAGTAACAGTAACTTCGGTATCGATTCTGTCTTGCGAGACATTCCAAGACACTAAGGCCCAAGATGGGTCGGCCCTGGCTATGTAAGCAGAGAGACCTAGCTACCAATTTCACCCAAAGATCGCCCTCCACTCAGCCTCCCAAATTGTCACCATTCTTCCGCATTGTGGTTGGCGTTGTAGGGTACTCACATCCGCATGTCAAATTATCCCTTGATGCGCTCCCGAAAGTTAGTTCGGAGGTTGGAAGCCCCGGAAGCGCGATCAGATCTTAAATTCTGTCTGCGACTAATGCGCCTAAATACGTCAAAATATGCCCTTCGGCTCAGTTGTGGAATTTACATGCAGCAGGCTTTGATTGTTGAGTTGTCCACGGCAATTCGGGTGGGCATGTAGACCGGATTAATGTGGGAGCTAGCGGGGCTATGGTAATAGGATTCACGCCCGTTTTCTTGTTATAATTCCCCTCTTATATCTATGTATTTGGACGTTTTCAAGACAACTAACAAAAGATTTTCCAGCTTGCTAGCTTCATTTCTTTAATTTTTCATCTCAGTTCCTGTTTAATTTCTAGCTTGCTAAAATGGTTGAGACCTCCAGAAGAATCGGTTACCTTGAGCGGATATTTCTTTGCCGCAATGTGGAAGCCATGTACACCAATTTTAATATTACTGCAAAATACAGCAGCAGGTTCACTTCAGCACAGCTTTCCAACGCATTAGCCACAGTGATCAAGAAGCATGTTTGGTTGACATACAACTGTTTCAAACTCAGCAACGAAGAAAATAGCACTACCAGCTATAGAGACTGGGAAGTCAGAACCTCGGAAAAGATCAGATTTGAGGACGTGGTGACTTTCAAACAAGTTCCATCTTTTGACAAGGAGATTTTCAATGAGATCTCGGACTTGATACCTCCAGTGGGGGTGCCTAATTTACCATTATGGAGAGTGGTGGTATACGAGCTCCCTTCTGGTGAACAATACGTCTGCATCTATTTCTGCCATATTCTCTACGACGGGATCTCTGGAGTAAATATTCATGGTGAGATCTGCGAAGCATTGTCCTCAGCCACCAGAAATGAACCAGTTGAGTACATTTTTGATATCCAAAGAGATCACGCGTACCTTCCAGCCGCACCAGCTCCTCCAGTGGAAGATGACGGGTGTTTCACACCCACGGTTGCCGAGCTTCTTTATGCCAAGTTCGCCCTGATCTTCCCGCTGGTAGTCCAGACCATGGGCTATATTAACTCATTGTTTTCGGGGATGGTGCCTAATCTCGCCGAAAAGCCGATTTTCAAGATGAAGGGGGAGATCTCGGGCACCGATTCCAAGTTTGCGGTTGTCAAACTCAATGCAAATTTGACGGAGAAAATTCTTTATTTTTGCAGATCCCAAGGCATCACTTTGACTCCATACGTACAGGCGATTGCGTTGGAATGTATGGAAGATCTTATTCTTTCAAGATATGACCCAGAACGGAAGTTCAGCACCGAAACCGCGATGGCGCTTGACGCAAGAAGATATATGCACACTCGCCGTGAATCTATCATCGGCTGCAATGCTACCTTGCAGTACTTTGTGTTACCCACAGTTAACGGGCGCACCAGTCAGTTTATGCAATACGTGCTGTCTTCGTTGAAAAAGACGATCGCCGGCAAAGGAGAGGAAGTGATGCATGCTTTGGGTCTCGTCAGGTACCTTTCCCACCAGCAATACATGCCGATTCTCAAGAAGCCCACTCGTTTCACCTTGTTGGTCTCCAATGTTGGCCGTGCTGCGCAAAGCAATAGCACCTATCATATCTCCGATCTTTACTTCAGCCAGGGCGTGGGGTTGAGAAATTATATGGCGATGTGTATGGCCGGATCCAATGAGGGCGGCTTGAATATCGTCTTGTCCTACATTCCTCAATTTGAGGAATTGTACGAGGGAGATCAGAAAGTGATTGATCTTTTTGTGGAAGAATTCCAGCAAAGACTTGTGGATCATATCTCGAAATGAACTGGCCATAAAGCAAAGAGTTATAGACTATTTGATAACAGAGTTCAAATTATAGCTAAGATTTATCGATCATCTCCGAAAAATGGACTTCTCTGCAAAAACTTATAGATCATTTCGGGGAAATTAGAGAAGGCCAGAACAATCCAGATATCAATAGATCACTTTTCTAACATTTAGAGGACAAAGGCATTTCTCGTTCATTTCAAATTCTTGATGCGATGTACTATTTTCCATGGGTGCAAAAAATAATGCACTCCACTTTTCAGTTTCCCATACTTCCGAGGCTACTGGTTTAGCTTATAGACTCCGCGTTTGGCGTGATTGACCCGTGCTTTCTCGTGTCAGCTCATTTACGAAGTTATTGTCATTTTTCATTTGGTGTCATATTTCACAATAGTCTTCTATTTCTATATCTAAATTTCAAGATAAGTTTTGTTTAGATTACGCGAAAAATATTTTCCGTCTATTCTATAATAATAAATGCTACTAAATTGTCTGCTGCCCAGTGAGATAAGTCTCCTGGGCCAACTCCATACCGAGCTGAGCAAGTTCTGATATCGTTTCCAAAACTTTGATGCACTGCTCTCTCACCAAAAGGTCGTTATCATTATCCTTGGTGTAATTTAAAAGTGTTACAACCTTTTCTCTATAATTGCTTGGGAAGGGCACATTCTCCGACTCCGATGTGCCGAGAATCAAATCATGGATAAGCACAATAGCCGACCGTCTCATGATGGCACTTTCTTTATCTGTTTCCAATTGTAAAATTCCGAATGCACAATCGAGTACATCTTCCAAGTGCTCAATAATTCCAAGTGGGTTCATTCTACAGCATGTTCCTAGAAGCGACATGCTCGACATCCGGATTCTGTTATCCGCTTTCTCCTTGTCATTCGACAATCTGATCACCGATAGCATTGCTTCAACAAGTAAGATGGCTGTACTACCTGCAAATATTTCGTAATTGGTTTGAATGTAGCCTAGTAACGCTTCACCAATTTTGAGTCTCTCGTCCACATCTGTATCATTATTTTTATCAAGATAAGTGTTCACAAGTATTTCAATGGCTTCCTTAGGGTATAAGTCCATCAAAACTCTCAATCCTTTGATCACGTTCAAGTAGATATATGGCTCTGAATCTTTGAGCTGGACTAAATGAAGTTCAATCGCGAAATCGATGCTGACGACGGAGCTCTCCAGTTCGATTAATTGTCTTAATAAGTGTAAACCATGGGCTCTGATTGGAACCAATGGATCGTTCAAGGAAGTTATGGCTCTCTTGAGGATTTCTGTATCTTTGTCTTTTTGTGTGGAAACTTGAACTCCTCCCTGCAATATTGTTTTGATTCTATCATGGAGAGCCCCGGATGGAACCTTTACGCTTTCGGGCTGATCACTCGTCTGTAACTTCTTCAACGACTTTTGTACAGACTTGAGTAGTTCACGTCCTTCCTCGTCAAAACTAGGTGTTTCTGAAAGAATGGCAGAGAGCAACTCTAGCACCACAGGAAGTGCTTGATGGAATACACTCAAGTCGTAATCATCTTCGTCATCTGAATCAGCTTCAGTATCATGCGAACTAGTATTTTCAGCCCATTTCATCTCAGGGTTGAGGAAATCTCTGACGATTTGTAATATGTTTTGTGGAGTTTTGGCCAAGATGTCTTTGAATTTGCTTCCAATTCCCTCAAGGAGTCTCAAGTCAATCAACATGAAGAAATCTGTAGCAGTATCATTACCAAGCTGTTCTTTTGGATTGAGCCACTTGTTGAGTAAATGAAGAAACAAGTCCTGTATTAAATCATCATTAAGCTCACCCAAAAGATCGATGAAGTACTCACTGTACTTGTCCAAATTTTGAACGAATTTGCTCATCTCCGCACCGGAAGAGACTCCCTTTTTCAATGACTCTATTTGCACCATGCTATTTGGTCCAAGAGTGTACTCCCATGACTGTCCTCCTTCGGTTAACAAGTTTTGTACTATCACATTCAAGCCAGTAGAGTGGGCTGAATCTTTGGTACTACCAACAAGAGTTAAATAACTTATTAAAATACCAGTGATAGCCTCATAAGATTTCCCATTTTTGCGAAGAAAAACTAAATAAGACCACAAGGACACTAGTATTCTGCTGAACAAATCGTGACTGATGTCAGTTTGAAGCCCTTTCTTGCTAAGAGATATTAAAACATTGATATTATTGTTCACTTCTGTTTCAGATACGAGAATTCCTTCGCCGGAAGATGGGTCAAATTTTGTCCATATCTTCTTGAAAAAGAAGTCTTGAACCACCCTTTCGTTTTTAAACCGAAGTTTTTCTATTATATTTCCGACACAACTGGTAATTGTTGGCTTATTAATATTAATTAATAATGTGTAGCATTGCTTACTGATATTTTCGAAGTAATCCACGGTTGAAATAGTTGCTGGTTTTTTCAAGACTATATTGGCTACTTGGTCCAATTTCTCTAACGTAACATCATCGTTCTCTCTCAAGCCCAAGACGAATTCAATAAGTGTTTCAAGACCGTCTCCTTTGGGTGCACTGTAGTGGAGGGATGTCAATTGCTGCATGACGAATGCTTTGAAATATGGTGGTGATCTTGTGGAAACAAGTAATGTGAAAGTTTGGAACAATTCATACGTTTCGGGAATCAGCAAAACGCTCTTGAAGTTTTCAAAGAGTCTCTTCTTGTCAAACCGAAAATGTGGACATGTTATCATAGCAATGGAAAGGACAAGATAGTCCGAATAGCCCGTTCCCTTGATTAAGAGTTGTTTGACATCTGACTCTTTGTTCAAAATTATGCTCAAATTTTCGTGTATCAATTCAATTAGTTTCCCGTGTGACTGATAGGGGTTAGAAGTGGATCCAGCTTCAGGTTTGAGTTTTTCTACTCTCAAATTGGTGGTATTGAAATTTTTCAATTGTCGTTTTTCAATTGGAATACCGATACCAAAAGTGTTGAGAACAGGGTATATTCCATGAATTAAGATGCTGACGATAATTTTGCTGAATGTCTGGATATCATGCAATGAGATCTTGATAAGGTTTGGGTGGTCAAGCGTATTTGCTTCCGATAATTCTTGGACTTCTATAAGGTCTTCGAGCATTGATTTCACCACTAAAAAGCGTTTTTGGTAGTCCGAACTGAATTTATCAAAGTCCGTACCATTCTCCTCTATCCACGAGTTCTTTCTGTTGATTTTCTCTTCTTTTTGCTTGCGAATCGTCTCGTCCTTTATACCCTCACCGGTTGTAAATATTCTTTGGTACAAGACATCCAATGTAAGTTCGTCCACCTTCCCCTCTAGAACGTTTTCCAAATACCTGAATTTAACATCCAATGGCTTGTTGCTCACATATTGTGGCTTATTGAGACCCTTTCGTTGTGGATATACTTCCAGAGCCTCTCTCTTTACCGTAGTCTTTTTCTGTTTGACTTCAAATGGATTCTTTCTAGGCTTCGTTTTGGGAGTAGTTGCAGTGTCAGCATCCTCAATAACTTCTATTTTGGGCGGCATTCTTCTATGACCCCAATCCTTAGGACGAAACTCAATGGTCTAAGGTTATATTTAATTGTTGCATAACTCTTGTGAGTTTGCCGCTAGATCAAATACCGGTCTTACGTAAGCGCTGACCCATCGCAGCGCATCCCGAAAAAGATTGAAGCTAAATTGACATCGCTATCTTCAATACACTCAAATCCCATTAATAGCACCAAAAATGGTAGAATTAACACAAGAGGAGATGGACGCCGTCATCTACGACGCCAGAGAAGGCGACTTGGCCACTCTCCGCGAAATTTTCCAAGAAATTGAACCAAAGACCTTGACCACCATCAAAGACGACATCACATTCAGTACCCCAATTCACGCCGCTGCTGGTAACGGCCACTTGGACACTGTGGTCTACTTGTTATCCATACTATCCCCTGAAGACGCCGTCAAGATGGCAAATCAGACCAACGAACAGGGAAACACTCCTCTCCACTGGGCAGCATTCAACGGGCACCTCAAGCTTGTGGAACTCTTCTGTGACCAATATGAAGCCGATCCATTCTTGAAGAACGAAGCTGGTCACGATGCCATCTACGAAGCCGAAAGCAACAACCAAACCGAAGTTGAAACCTGGTTCTTGAAGAAATTCAGTGTTGAAGACGGATTCAAGGTCGAAGAAGACGGCGAAGACACCAAGATCACCTACAAGCCAGGTCACGAGAGTAAGGAAGCCGAAGAACAAGCCAAATTGGCCGCCGTTGAGGCTCAAACTGAGAAGTTGGAGATCTAAAATGTTGATATGCGCATTGACTCTTAACTGTGGACTTTACTGTGATTGAAACGAAAAATCACCAAACACACCGTGGCAACCGTGTGACTCCAATGCTTACTGTCTGAAGCTTTATCTCTCTTCTAGAATGGTCAGTGGCGATAAACCTGAGTCATGACCCCCTGTATATTAAACTAGTCATACAAGTAGTGCACGCACCAGTTTTTATAGAGTAAAAAAATTTTCCAAATTAAAGATATTTCAGCATAGTAAAACACTGAAACCACTTATCAACAATCATGAGTGATTTAGGATTTGACACCACATTGAAGAAGAAAAAGAAGGTCAAGAAGCCTGAAGAGGCCTCCGCCGGCTCCCCAGCCCCAGAAGCCGCCACAGACGACATGTTCTCCGGAATGAAGAAGAAGAAAAAGTCCAAAAAGACCGAAGAATCCGAAGAATCGCCAGCACCAGCTGACGATGACTTGAGCACAGCATTGGGAGACCTTTCCATCAAGAAAAAGAAGAAAAAGTCCACCAAAAACCTCGACGCTACTGATTTCGAGCAACAGTTAGAAGAAGCCGGTATCGAAGAAACCACCAATTCCGCCTCCCCTGTTGAAGAAGAACAACCAGCTACCACAGAACAGGGATTACCATACGAATCCTTATTGTCACGTTTTTTCACAATCTTGAAGACCAACAACCCCGAGTTGGCTGGAGACAGATCCGGTCCAAAGTTCAGAATCCCCCCACCAGTGTGTCAAAGAGAAGGTTCCAAGAAGACCTTGTTCGCCAACGTGCAAGAAATTGCCACTGTTTTGCAAAGAAACCCCGAGCATTTGATACAGTTCTTGTTTGCCGAATTGGGTACCTCTGGTTCGATCGATGGTGAAAAGAGATTGGTGTTGAGAGGTAAGTTCCAACCAAAGCAGATGGAATCGGTGTTGAGAAGATACATCATCGAATATGTCACTTGTAAGACATGTAAGTCGATGAACACCGAGTTGAAGAGAGAATCTGCCAACAGATTGCATTTCTTGAGCTGTAAGGCCTGTGGCTCTACCAGATCGGTGTCTTCTATCAAGACTGGTTTCCAAGCCCAAATTGGAAGAAGAAAGAAGATGTAAGCTGCATATAGTGTATACTTATAGAGTATCGATGTACAATATTGGAAAAGTGTAGAACGAATTGATGAGCGAAGCGAATCAATGAGTGAATCAAATGATTAAATAATAAAAACCCTTCGTGAATTAAGTGGAAGGCTCGTGGATTATGAATGAAATTCGTAAAATGTGTTTGAATTTCAATCCGTCATTAATTGAGAGAAATTTCTACGATTGAACCACTGGATAATCTTGAAACTTTCCACTATCAGGATTTATCGGATCATCCAGAATTCTCTATTACTGTCGAAACCTAAATTCTAATTTTCTGAGCTATCAGTATCTTTGATCTATTTGGAACTAATCGATCTTACCAATACTTTCATCAGCGAGCAAGGAATGCTACTCTGCCTCTCTATTAATCTTCCTAACTCTCTCTGTACATCTTTCAATTCACTTCCCTCTCCCATTCTTACTGCCTTCTTCCCGCTCTTTAAAATCTGAGATTATCTCGTATTATTTTATTATTATAATTCTAACATTATCATCCTTATCTAATTGTACATTCTTACTCCACACTCGAAACTATCTTCTTCAATGGCGAGCACCACAAGCTCACTCCGTCGTGAAGAATCATATAGTCTAACACCTCTTTTTTGATGGGTTCTCGGGCTTCTCCTCTATCGATCGCGTGCAATAGTTTAACAGCAACGGAGTGCACGAATGCCAAATGCTGCTGGGAGAGGCTTTTGATCTGAGTAGCGAGTTTCAGCTCGTAGTGTGCCAGTTCCCGTTCGGGGAGCTTATGAGGTCTAAGGAGAACCTGGTGAATGAGCTCGCAAACCTCGTCTGGATTATACGCCGAACAACCAGAGCTAGAGTCACTAGAGTCCGCGGGTGTCATTGGAGTAGCCGTGACTGTGGCCGTAGGAACAGCAGTTGGAACGGCTCCAGGAGCAGCCGAAGGACCAGACAATAAAGGAAGCCCATTAGTAGCTGTAGGGACCGCAGTGGCGGAAACTGGAGCTTTCGGTGGCGCTGTGGCGCCAGCTCTTGGTGGTGCTATTGGTGGTGTGAGTGTTGGCGGTCTAGTAAAAGTAGGAGGCGCCGTTATCGATGGCTTTGGAGAGTCCATCGTTTCACTCACTAGCGAGCCTTGCGATCCACTCGCGGAATAACCTGAACTCATATCACTCAATGATGTTCTCGAGGAGCTTCGCGTGCTATCTGGCGCATTTGCAGCTCTTCTGGCCCGGGCTTTTTGCACACTTGTGGAGCTACTCGTCCTCGACATCATCACCGGCGGACAGTCATTCCAGCCTTCGATTTGTTCTCCCCTTTGGTACTTTGTGAGGGTCATGCTGGCGGTGTGGTTGTGACGGAGGTAGTGGTGGTTGTAATTGTAGATGTGTCTATTCTGGGGCGATCCAGTACGTAACAGCGCGCCGCGCGCTTAGTGAAACGCTATTGTTAAGGAAAGGTGGGGTGAATTAATGGGATTAAAAAGGATACTGAAGATGGTCGGTAGAAGAGATGGTTACTGCAATTGAGAGTTGGAACTTGGCATGGGCTTAAGACGTGTTGGTTCTATTTTTTTCGATATGGTTGTAGCCATTTACTTGGCGGTGAATATGTACAGAGTGGTCACGTTCTTACACGTGCCTTACAACGTGACCGTCTCTGCTCTATCTATCATCATCTGATCACTAAGATGTTGCGCAGTTGCCACCACCATGTCTTTCGCCAAAGGCGTTCTCTCTGAAGAGCAGAGAAAACGTATAGTATGTTACTTCGTTCCAGTCCCCAAAATCTCACTAACAATTAGGAAGCCAACCGAAAACGAGCCTTGGAAAGAGCTCAAAAACGAAACGGAACCACACCAGTCGCAACCAACGCGCCAGAGCCTGTGGCTAATAAATCCATAAATGCGCCTCTTGCAACCACCTCAATGAGCCAGATCAGGAATGGGTTCCATTTACCGAACGAGGAACCTAGCTCGAAAAGATCTCGAGTCGATTTAACTCCAGAACAGCGAAAACGGATTGATGAGAACCGTAATAAGGCCCTCGAAATCAGAAAGAAATTGGCTCAAAATAACAGAGATGCCAGTAACACTGCTCCAGCACCAATTTCAGCTCCAAACACCGTCACAAAAACTGCAGACGCGTCAAAAAAGTCCAATCCTGGCTCGAAATACGAAATACCGTCTATCAAAAGAAAGGATTATATTGAATTTGATTTCTCCACGTTGACCGATTCTCGTGGTGGTTTCCTCAATGATCAGGCTGAGCCTGAGGCTACTGCCGAAAGCACAAGCTTGGAACAATGGAAAGAGAAACAAAAAGAGCATTTACTAGTCAAAGATTTACCACCACCAATCGATATCGAAAACGCCCCGAAATGCGAAGAGTGTGGCTCATTAGAGATCGATCCTAATTTATTCACAAACTTTTGGCAAGTCAAAGCATGTCGAAGATGTATAAAGGAAAAACCAGAGAAATATTCGTTGTTAACTAAAACTGAGTGCAAAGAAGATTACCTTCTCACAGACCCTGAATTGAGAGATACGGCTCTATTACCAAGAATTGAAAAGCCCAATCCTCACGGATACTCACGAATGCAATTATTCTTGAGGTTTCAAGTAGAAGAGTTTGCCTGGAAAAAATGGGGTTCTTCAGAGAAATTGGATGAGGAGTGGGAACGAAGAGAAGCCATGAGAATCAAAAGAAGGGACAAAAAATATAACGATCAGCTTTTGGAAATGAGAAAAAAGACAAGAGCCGAGGAATATACCAGAAAATTGAGAAATGGTCAAAGCTTGGGTGATAGACATGTCCATGATTGGTCCGCGCCACTTAGCATACCAGGCGAGGAAAATATGGTTAAAAAACGGTGCATTGATTGCGGGGTGGAAACAGAAGAATTGGTCTTCAACTTCTAGATTCATGATGACGTTGATGTAAGTTTAATGAGATATGACATTCTAATGTAATTTGCTAGTAGTATGATAATACAGTAGTCTATCTGTGATATGAATCGAGACTTTGCCGCAAACAATAATCTGTTCGGTTCATCCTTCAGATCGGATTGCCGCAAACGATCTAGAAATATTTCCATACTGTGGCGAACGCGAAACGATGAAAAACGAATCGAATTGAAGGAAACTCGAGAAAATAGAACTTGCGATATTGACGAAAGCTATGTAATTGTAAGAGTTATGTCAACAACTCCGATCCAGAGACAAAATCCCTTCATTTTCCTCAAAGCAACCAGTAGCTTCGCTTCTTTTCGCACCCAACAACTGAAATTTTATTGGTGCCATACTGGGTCGTGCGCGCGTCGGCTCTAATGGAAGCCTGTGGAAAATTCGACACCCTCAATCGTCGAAAATAGTTGCAACAAAGTTTCAGCATATAAATTAAAGACCCGCTGATTTTTCCACTTGCGAATTTTCGTTCTTCAATCACTCTAAGCAAAGATGTCTGACGCTAAAGCCGAAACCCACGAGTTCACTGCTGAGATCTCTCAGTTGATGTCCTTGATCATTAACACCGTTTACTCTAACAAGGAAATCTTCTTGAGAGAATTGATCTCCAACGCTTCTGATGCCATCGACAAGATCAGATACGAAGCTTTGTCTGACCCATCCAAGTTGGAATCTGAACCTGAATTGTTCATCAGAATCACCCCAAAGCCAGAACAAAAGGTTTTGGAAATCAGAGATTCTGGTATCGGTATGACCAAGGCTGACTTGGTCAAGAACTTGGGTACTATCGCCAAGTCCGGTACCAAGAGTTTCATGGAAGCCTTGTCCGCTGGTGCCGATGTCTCTATGATCGGTCAATTCGGTGTCGGTTTCTACTCCTTGTTCTTGGTTGCTGACCACGTTCAAGTTATTTCCAAGCACAACGACGACGAACAATACATCTGGGAATCTAACGCCGGTGGTAAGTTCACTGTTACCTTGGACGAAACCAACGAAAAGTTGGGCCGTGGTACCGTCTTGAGATTGTTCTTGAAGGAAGACCAATTGGAATACTTGGAAGAAAAGAGAATCAAGGAAGTTGTCAAGAAGCACTCCGAATTCGTTTCCTACCCAATCCAATTGGTTGTCACCAAGGAAGTCGAGAAGGAAGTTCCATCTGAAGAAGAAGAATCTACTGAAGGTGAAGACAAGAAGGCTAAGTTGGAAGAAGTTGACGACGAAGACTCCGAAAAGCCAAAGACCAAGAAGATCACTGAAAAGGTCACTGAAAACGAAGAATTGAACAAGACCAAGCCTTTGTGGACCAGAAACCCATCTGATGTTACTCAAGAAGAATACAATGCTTTCTACAAGTCCATCTCTAACGACTGGGAAGACCCATTGGCTGTCAAGCACTTCTCTGTTGAAGGTCAATTGGAATTCAGAGCTATCTTGTTCGTTCCAAAGAGAGCTCCATTCGATGCTTTCGAATCTAAGAAGAAGAAGAACAACATCAAGTTGTACGTTCGTCGTGTTTTCATTACCGATGAAGCCGATGAATTGATCCCAGAATGGTTGGGCTTCGTCAAGGGTGTTGTCGACTCTGTTGACTTGCCATTGAACTTGTCCAGAGAAATGTTGCAACAAAACAAGATCTTGAAGGTCATCAAGAAGAACATCGTCAAGAAGTTGATCGAAACCTTCAACGAAATTGCTGAAGACCAAGAGCAATTCGAAAAGTTCTACACTGCTTTCTCCAAGAACATTAAGTTGGGTGTCCACGAAGACCAACAAAACAGAAACGCTTTGTCCAAGTTGTTGAGATACTACTCTACCAAGTCTACCGAAGAATACACTTCTTTGTCTGACTACGTTACCCGTATGCCTGAACACCAAAAGAACATTTACTACATCACTGGTGAATCTATCAAGGCTGTTGAAAAGTCTCCATTCTTGGACGCTTTGAAGGCTAAGAACTTCGAAGTTTTGTTCTTGGTTGACCCAATTGACGAGTACGCCATGACTCAATTGAAGGAATTCGAAGACAAGAAGTTGGTTGACATCACCAAGGACTTCGAATTGGAAGAAACTGAAGAAGAAAAGACTCAAAGAGAGAAGGAAATCGCTGAGTTCGAACCATTGACCAAGGCTTTGAAGGAAGTTTTGGGTGAACAAGTTGAAAAGGTTGTTGTTTCCCACAAGCTTGTTGATGCCCCAGCTGCCATCAGAACTGGTCAATTCGGCTGGTCCGCTAACATGGAAAGAATCATGAAGGCTCAAGCTTTGAGAGACACTACCATGTCTTCTTACATGTCTTCCAAGAAGACCTTCGAAATCTCTCCAAAGAGTGCTATCATCAAGGAATTGAAGAAGAAGGTTGAAGCCGACGGTGCTGAAGACAAGACTGTCAAGGACTTGACTACCTTGTTGTACGAAACCGCTTTGTTGACTTCTGGTTTCTCCTTGGACGAACCATCTTCTTTCGCCGGTAGAATCAACAGATTGATCTCTTTAGGTTTGAACATCGACGAAGAAGAAGAAGTTGAAGCTGAAATTGGTACCACCACTACCTCTTCTACTGAACCAGCTGTTGAATCCGCCATGGAAGAAGTCGATTAAACAAATCTCACGTGTAATGTATTTCTTGTTCTAAATAGTTTTGGGTTCTCTATATTTAAATTAATATCAAGGTTAGAGTAACGACAAATTTGTAGTCATAAATTGAAATTTGCAAATGGTAAGACGTCTGAAAATATTTATGGCCAGAAGTGTGTCTGACATTAATAGTCGTCACTAATCAGACTGTCTTATAACCTGTAGAGGCGCAGTACAATAAAAGGAGTTCGTAAATGAGGGATCTTATTGAATTAACAGACAAGAATGGTGACACATCAAATTCTGCATGACGCCTTCTCTAACTAAATTGAAACGAATCAACGCCACTAATTTGGCAAACATTGCATAATGACAGCTTTTGAGTGTCTGCATCAGCCTCGGGGCTTTGCCTCGGGCCTTTCTCCAAGTGCACGCGCTTCTGGCTGCAATCAATTTACTAATCCCATTTAAATCTTAGTGATTCAACCTGACAAATTTTACGCCTTTTTCCGCTATTTAGTCCTTAGCCGTGCATGTTTGACGTGTCTGAGTAGCAAATCTCTGAAGATCCGCCCTTCGTTGCGCTCTGGGCCTCACCATAAATGTCACCAACTCAGGTTGCACTATTATACTCGAGTCAAGCGAAAAAATTACGAATCAGGAAATACTCCGAGCAGACGAAGCGGCCCATGTGGCCAACTTTCACGCTACAGTGAATCCATAATTGACAACTATTAAGAGTCCTAGCCAACTATTAGTAACCCTTAATGTGTCTTCCAGAATTTGTTGAAGTTCTTCGTCCCTGTCCCTTTTCCTGGACCCTCGCCAAATTTCACACTGCGTATTCCGCTCATGAGATAATGTGCCCCACCCAACGTTGCTCGGACTGACGCACATGAAAGCAAAATCGTGAAATCTATAAATCTCAAATCTCGAAGCCGTCGTTTTTTGGACAACTCCCACCATGGGTCTTTTCATTCCTCCAAACAAGTTGGAAAACTTGCGTTTGTACAAGTACTCCTCGGAAGATCACTCCATCATCTCCAAGTACATTCTCAAAACATGGTGGAACTATTTCGTGCAGATTTTCCCCATGTCCATGGCGCCTAATGTCATCACCCTCCTTGGCTTGGTCTGGGTCTTGGTCAATTTGTTGTGTGTGTTCTACTACGATCCATACTTGAACAGTGGTGAAACCCCAAGATGGTGCTACTTCTTCTACGCGTTCGGCTTGTTTATGTACCAAACATTTGACGGATGTGATGGATGCCACGCCAGAAGAACAGGCCAGTCTGGTCCCTTGGGAGAATTGTTCGACCACTCCATCGATGCCATCAACACCAGTTTGGGAAGCTTGGTATTTGCCTCTGTTCTCAGAATGGGCTGGGGCAGATTGCTCTTGTTGTCTCAGTTTGCAACGGTTTGCAACTTCTACACTTCCACCTGGGAAGAATACCACACCCACACTTTGTACTTGTCCGAGTTCAGTGGTCCCGTTGAAGGTGTGTTGATGATCTGTGCTGTCTACATCATCACCGGTGTTTTGGGCCCAGATATCTGGAACATAAAGTTGATGGAATTGGACTTGTCGTCAATTGGTATGAGCAGCCAATACGAGATTTCGAGCTCGATCATCTACGTGGTGATCGGATTGGGCTCCTTATACTTCAACATCATTTCTGCCATGAAGAATGTGACCAAGTACTACGAATCCAAGTCGAAAACGTCGGCCAAAGCCAAGATTGATGAAGCATACTTAGGGTTGATTCCTTTCTTCGCTTACTACGGTCTCGTCGTTTTCTTCGTCTGGATTTACCCAGAAGTTGCCTCCGAAAACGGTTTTGCTTTGGTCTTGTCGATCTGTTTCACCATTGCCTTCAGTGTTGGTAGAATTATTTTGGCTCATTTGACCCTTCAATCATTCCCCTTCATGCAAATTCCAATGTTCACTCCTATTGTTCAAATTGTTCTCGCCCAGATCATGATCGGTCTCTACGGCTACAACAGACAAACTGTGTTGCAATCTGTCAGTTGGTTGGGACTTGGAGTTACATTGGGAGTTCACAGTGTTTTCGTCGTTGAAATCATCAGTGAAATCACCACTTATTTAGATATCTATGCCTTGTCGATTAAGCACAAGAGAGCATAATAGACCATTTATCGTCAATAAAGAGAATAATTGATAGACTATTAAAATGAGAGATTAAGCATAGAATGTAAGTAATGAGAAAGTTACCTATAGACTATTGAATAAAGGAAGAGTGAAGAGCTTGACTATGAAGAAAGAACAATTCATTCGAACTTTATCTCAATCAAGAGGGTAAACTTCCGGGCTTTTCTTATCAAGTATCAATCTTCAGCTCTGGAATAAAATTCGATATTTATCATACAGGAATAAAGCTTCCGACTTTTATTGACCGTCGTCAGATATAGATACATAAAAAGATCATTATAGATTTGAGCCTCGCAGATCTCGACCACTCGCATCAAGTATGTACAAGAGAACTCATTAAGCAGCAGGCTTCTTTTCAGCGTCAGCACCGGTGGCCAACACGTCTTGTGCACCTGGTTGTAAAGAGAGTTGGTTTTCCATCTCTTGCAATTGAGTTTCAGCCAAAATGGCCAATGACAATGGAACACCCAATAACAAGGCAGAGGAGGTCAAAGCCCACAACAAGTTACCGCTCTTGTTCAAACCGGCGTTGAAGTAAGACTTAATGGTTTCGGTGGCAGAAGCGAGCTTCACTCTTTGTTCTGGGGCGATTATGTCCTTCAAGGCAACCACTCTGTCGTAGATGGTTTCGTTTTCGTAGTCAAAGTCATCCTCCACATCGGATTCGCTGTCAGACTCGCTGTCGCTGTAGGATTCGGTCTTTGGGACGCTGGCTTCAGTCTTGCCGAAAGCGGCGTTAGATTCGTCGTCGATTTGCGTTAACTTGACCATCTTAGTGTTGAAGAGTGAGAGGTTGCTGGAATTTTTCAATAAAATTTTTTTGACGGTCGCACGTTTGGTGGCTGTAAAAAGCTACTGCGAATTGAGAATGCGAAAGAGTGGGAGAGGAAGGTAGTGATGTGGTATTGGAGGAGGAATGTGATGATTCTGCTGTGAAAGGATACTCAAGATATCTTCATTATAAACGCTTGTTATTTGATGTGGAAGCTGGAGAATTTGCCTAAATGTTTTCGATGTCAGTTCTTTGTAAGCAGCAATGGCAATAGACCCTTTAATAACTTAGAAGAGAGAAATCTACTTTGAATAGTGTAGAAGAGATGTGTCTTCACTCATCATTCAGTCGAATTATGTAAGATTTGAAGTTCTATTTGAGGATTTTACGGTTGTTTCGCTCTTGTTTTGTTAGATTTGCCATCAGATAACAGAGATTCGAACCTCTTTTCCTGCGCAGCCCGCAACCAATGGGTGTGCTCGCAAATTCACATCTAACTACATTGGGGAAGAAAAAGTTAACGATGAAACTCCATTCGAGCATTCTTCTTCGATACGCTACTGTCCTTTCTACGTAAATCGCTAACGGTGGGCTTCGCGTTGCAAGCTAAATTTATTGAATAATTGCGAAAAATTCAATTTTGTGCACAAAAGTCTAATTTGTCCGGTATTTGAAGAATTAAGATAAATGTAGATTGTTACAACATAGTTTTTCGTGCAATAAGACCAAGGGCCTTTTGACAAATTATTTGGACCAACTGTCTAGTCTAAACTCCGAATTTGCCTCAACATAATGACAGTTCCATTAAAACAAGCACTATTGTAGCAAGATTTATCGTAGGTATATCTTAAATTTCTATAATCTACACTTCTGGTTCTTTGAGTTCGTTCATTGCTGAATACA
The DNA here is from genome assembly GCA_030568515.1 of Suhomyces guaymorum. Classification (NCBI taxonomy): domain Eukaryota; kingdom Fungi; phylum Ascomycota; class Pichiomycetes; order Serinales; family Debaryomycetaceae; genus Suhomyces; species Suhomyces guaymorum. The sequence goes on from JAJMGD010000023.1 coordinate 73,761, forward strand.
AGGAAGCTTAGTTCCAAACACTACTAAACAACTACCAATAGATGTCCTCTTCGTCTGCCAAACTCAACAATGGAATATCCTCATCTTTGCTAATTTGGTAGCCAATGGATTCCATTTGTTTGGGGTACTTCCGTACGTTGTAGAATTGAAGCAAAGCTCTAAGAGAGATCTCCTGGTCATAGGAATTGTTGAAATCACTCTCAAGATCCATACCACTGAGCCAGTTGTCTTTTAAGGAAAGAGAGGTTCTCAAGTAAACACGAGAAATCAAATCCATATTCACCGATTTCCATTTTCTACCTTGATATGGCACAAGTTTCTTGAGGATTTTAAGAATAGGAAGAGTGATCGAATCATTTTCATAATTCAACACAATCATTTTGTATAGCTCTGAGGGCTTCAACTCATTGAGGGTGAATATTCTTTGAGTGATATTGGGGATCAAGATCTTATTTGTGATCTCTAATATGTTGGTAAGGATGAAACAGAAGTTTTCATTGAATTCAGTAATGTAGGTGTTACTAACACCATCGTCGTTGATGATTTTAGGTAAATGCAGAATTGTGGATTTGTTGATGAATTTGTAGCGATGATCAGAAGGGAATCGGTTCAAGCAATTATTGAAAAAATCGAATTTGGGCAAATGAATTTTTGGATTCATGATCTTATTTTGGTTAATCAAGACCTCATATTCACTAGTTCCCTCATCCCTATCAGAGCTTTGAAGGTTGGAGTTGTTAAAACTTCTGCTCAAATAGTCTAAGGATAAACTGAAGAACTGCTGATCAAACAACAAGGACGTAAGATAGTGGGATTTGATGATATGACTGATTTCGAACCATTTAAGCAATTGTATCACAATTGCGGATGCTGCCTTGGCTGTAATTTCCTTCACATTAATGACCTCAAGTTGCAGCATGAGCACAAATTCAATTTTGGATTTGACCTCTGGATCAAAGCCCCCGGCGGCATGATTAAGACACGAGGTTTCTGGGTTCAATTCCAATTCTGGGAAGTTAAGATTGTAATCAAGTTTGTTTGCCTTGATGGTTTCAGTCAAAACTTCAACAAATGTGTTCAATCTGATCAAGTTTTTACTGTACAACTTTTCGACCCTGTTCATGGAGCGAGCGATCGATTCGTCAAAATCTTCGCCATTTGCTTCTTTCGTTTCTTCAGAGTTGCCGTTTTGGTTGTATTCTGATTTATAGCCCCTTTCCTGCGTCATGAAGCGTTCTCTTTCCTCCCATAATCGTTTGTCAGAATAACTTTCGTAAACCGAATCCTTGAAAATTCTATCCGCTTCCTGGATTGCCAAGGGAACTGTCGCGTTATTCTCGAGGTCTTCCGGTGCGTTTGGGTAGATGAACGGCATTGCCTGGTTGATTTGATATGATCTTCTGATTTTTTCTCCTCCCGACATATAGTCTGAAGCCACTAAGTTAGGAGATGGGACAGGTGTGGCGAGGTGTACTGATTGTGTAGGCAATTGACCGAGAACGGTATGTGCTTTGTAGGTTCTTGGGGTTTCTATGAGGTTGGATAAAGAATTAGAATAATAATTCAATGCCATGTAATCTTTGTACTTTTTCTCGATTGACTGTGAATATGTATGCTGTGATTTGTCCACTGATGATTGCTTCTTCTTGGTAGAATTGGCCTGGTGGTCTCCTTGATCTAACGAGTTTATATCGCTTGGAAGGTTTTCTAATTGATTGATTGAGTTTGTATCGCTTGGAAGAGTTTCTGGATGCTGCACCAGGTATAATTCAGATTGAGTTGATTCGTCTTCTGACTCATCAAGCGACTTTTTGATTTCACTGAAATCAAACGTCTTCAAATTTGGAGTTTCGTACAACGGGTACTTATCGAGCACATCTTCTTTGAAAGCAAAATAATCCAATGGGGAACATGTGAGTTTGTTTGATGACGAATCTTCACCTTTTTTGTTGACAATGTTGTATTTTTTGTTCAAGTAGTCATCGCACAATTTCAATAGTTTGGAATCGCCCATCTCCAACAAGATTAATTTCCAGAACATTAGAAGCAAGTACCTAGCTCTCACTGGGGCCGTAGGGTTCCATTTCCAGTGCTCAATGACGGCTAAAATGGATGATAGCAAGTCCGATTCATCGAGATGCAGTAAAAATTCGTTTTTGTCCACGGTTGGAGATGTTAGCGCAACATTGATCATGAAGTATACAATCGATAGCACTTTGAAGTAATTTGCCTCCGTTTGTAGATTGATTTCGCTTTTGGAAGGAATTTCTTTTTGCGAATCAGTTTCTGTGGAAGAAACTGTTTCGTTAATTATGGTCTCAAAGAAAGACTGAAGCCAATGGATCAATGGCCGGTATGCAAAGTTGTTGATGAGAGCGATATTATTCGCAGTGATGGATCTTGTTTGTTCAGATCTATGAAGTGCCAGAGCGTAGGAGCCGAAAGCAAAGTATACCAACAGATCAAGTGCGTTCTGGAATTGTTCATCATTGGCATTAATACCCGCTGATCCCACGATCTTCAAATACTCCTTCAAATTGATCTTTTCAGCTTCAATGCTCTTCAAATTGGCAATTTGCAAAACACTCAAATCGTTATAGGTGAACCATTCACTCAATTCTTGATCCAACGGCGCGTAATCTTGATGCTTATAGTTCAAATGCGACTTGTTCACCAAGAACTGGTAGTTCATGGAGCCATTGGCGCCTTCGCCGTCCTGCGCCAGATTGCTTGATTCATCACCAGAATGGCGCTTGGAGTCGTTTTGTTGATTGGTCTTAATTTGTTCTGCTCTTGCATTCAACTTATTCTGAAACGTCTCGTCTAGTGAGGAGGTTTGGAGTTGCCGCTGGGTGATGGCATCGGGGTGATCGATGATCTGATCTTCCAACTTGTCGATCAGAATGTGTTCATCTTGCATTGTGGTTTCCAGGCATAGAAGAGTGGTAGGGCCAAGATTTCACACCTAAGTACGATCCGCCTTGTATGGTAATGTTGCACTAAACGGGTATGTACTGAGTGCAGGATGATAATAGACCGATTAGTGTGAGAAATAGTGAAATATATGGACATAGAGTGAGAGAGAATTTAGATGGGGATACGGGGGACTTACACGGTAGACTAGAGTAGTAATGGAAGAAATTGACTGTTTTTAGACTGTTTTTACGGGGTTTATGGGTTTATTATTGCTAAGTATGATAGTGTGTTTGTAGTGGTGGTTATGGCCTGCACAGTACCGCTAGTGTGACCCAACTCCGATCAATATCCACTGGTGGTGTCTGAGATCAGGGTGGGGTGTCACGTGCAGTGCCACCCAAGCGTCGAAATCGATCTGAGCCGGTCCAATCTAGCGACTAATCAGGGCCCTAATTTAGCATTCTTCCCGGTCATCACGCCTGTATTATAGAGTCGTCATAGAACTCAGCATCACCATCCATTTGCTGGTTCTTCTCTCCTATCAATCGTTTCAATCCTTGCATAATTCCTCAAGCATTTCCAATCTATCCAATGTCTCTCAAATCTTTCAACCAAGCCGTCAATTTGAAGGTTAAGGTCACCACCTTGCTTGATCAGACAATCTCCGGGTACATCTATACATTTTCGTCACTGAACGAAGTCTTGGTGCTCAAAGTGCTGAACCACGAGGCAAAGAAAACCAACCCTAAAAGCGATACTTATAGAATCATCAATACCTCATTCATAAAATCCATCCAGGTGATGCCACCGTATCCCAAGAAGGGCAATAACTCCAATATAATAAACAAGCATATGCAGGTGAATTATGTCGATATTCTGATAGCTGACCTCGAAAAGTCACTCAATCAGGCCATTCTGAATTATGAACCTGCCCCAAAACAAGAACACTCCAGCAATAATCAAATCACGAATAATTTGCTTGATAGACTTAAGAAAAAATTTGGTCCAGCCCAGGTCAAAAAGGCGGGTGCCGATATCATTTTATTTAATGAAATAAAACTTTCCAAGCCATACACTTTGGCTAAACTCACCGGAAAGTCCACTCATACCATCGAAGTGCAAAATGCTTTGAAGGAGTTTTGGTTGGAAAACAATAACGAGAAACGTGGTGGTTAAATAGCCATGGAAAAATCATATATTCCAAAATATAAGCAAAGTACTCGCTTTCGAACACGAAAGCTCTCTTTAAGTTAAACCTAGCTAGTAAATTTCGAGCATATTAAAGCTTTAGTTTTCTCTCTTCATAGCCAGTAAATTTCGAGAGTGTCAAATAGCTTGATCCCTTTGTGAGCAGATCCATTCAATCCGTCTAGCATATCCCAGGTTAATTCGAATTTGTACGGGCATTCCCCATTAATCCATACCTTTTTCTTCTCGAAGTGAGGATGGAACCAGGCATAACACCACTTTATAGTGACACGGACCTCCCGATTTGGAATTGTCACTGGGTTGTAGGGCCTGATTACCCCCAGAGTATCCGTTTTGTTAAATTTCAAAAGCTCGACAACTTTACCGTCTTGATAAGATTGAAATGAAATATCACCTACTGAGCTCTCACCCCCACCAATAATCTTAATTCCGAACAATGACCTTTCGGGAATAGAAAGACTTTTGAAGTACTCCAAGCGCTCCTTTCTTGAAGAGACGAGGAAGGCATCCCAATATTGAAGAACACGGACTTGGGACTTGATGGAGACTCCAGCTCCAGTAAAGGATTTCATTCTTTTGGCCCCAAACCAGTCAATGGTATCCTCAACTGTCAAATGACGCCCGTTTTTATTATAGTGGTACATCAAGTAAGCACAGACAATTGTTCCGGATCTACCCTTTCCCTTCTTGCAATGAACAACTGCCAAACGACCCTTTTCAACCAAATATTCATCAAGCTCCTTCACAACCGCGAGTATCAATTCCATTGGCGGTGCTTGGTGATCAGGAAACGGATGTAAGGATACTTTTTCACTCATTGCCGAGGTATAAGCTGGTCCGTTACAACGAAGATTCCAAATGTGCCATTCTGAGTGATTCAGACCTAACCACAGGGTGAGCTCATTGATCAGAAAACGAGCAAAACTGGTTATGAAGCTGTCAGAAGGACTTGCACAAACCACCAATTGGTCTGTGATGAACGAGAAGTCAAAGTCTGGCTTCTCATCTATGGCACAAACCTTTGGGGAGGCAAGTATTGAGCGGATAAGTGTTTTCATAAATGGTTGCAAAAGATAGCGCGAAAAGCGTTGATAAACAGAAAAAAGGTCATGGAAATGTAACCTGTCAAAGGAAAAAATCCTGTAAATAAAATAAGACAAATAGACGAAGGAAAGACTCTTAATTGATGGCAAGTGTGCATGACTTCAAGCAGTCATGGTAGAGAAAATATTAGCGAGTTACAGGTTCATCTAAGGAGTCACTTTCTGACATAATATCCTACAAGTATCTTTAAATACCAATTTTATAACAAATATATACAATCATTGGCGACCGCTTAAAAGCCACCAAGGGAGGCCTGCCTAGTATGGCATAGCACCGCTTTGTTGCATGACCTCGGCGATCTTCTGGGTCAATTGAGGATCGTTTCTGATTCTCTTTTGCATCTTGGTTGCTTCAGCGAAGGAGGTGGCTTGGACCTTTTCTTCGAAGTTTCTGGCCAAATCGGTCGATTCTTCGAACAACTTGATGGCTTCGTCAACGTTTTCTTGTTGCAACTTGATTTGAGCCAAAGAAAGCTTGGCCAATTCAGACTTAGGGTCCAATTCACAGGCTCTGACTAATAATTCTTCAGCTTCTGGCATTCTTTCAAGGCTTTCTCTGGAGATACAGGTGGCCTTGTTGATAAGTGGCAAGCTACCGACGGAGAAGGTCTTCAAGCTTTCTTGTAATCTAGCAGCAATATCAAATTGTTTGCAGGCACCTTCGATGTCACCACGGTCGGCCAAGATTTCACCATAGTAAGTAGGAACTTCAGGAGAAGTGGCGAACTTCAACTTGGCTTCGGTGAACTTTTCAATGGCAGCGTCAAACAAGCCGTTCTTGTAAGTTATACAGGCCAATTGGATGTAAGCATAGACGTTTTCTGGGTTCAAAGACTTGGCCTTGGTGAAGTTGATTTCAGCGTTGGCCATGTCGCCAGTAAGGTAGTGCAATTGACCCAAGTGGTAGAAGATGTCTGGACATTCAGGGTCCATTTCTTGGGCCCTGGCGAAGTCCTTGATGGCATCATCGTAAGATTGTTTGTCAGCATTGATCAAAGCTCTAAAAATGTAGGATCTTGGTCTTGGCTTCAAGGCAATGGCCTTGTTGATACCGCTGGCGGCTTCTTGGGGTTGGTTCTTCAAGAAGCTGAAGGCAGCAGAGTATTCCAAAGCAATAGAGGCAGGACCGGCGGAGGGGGATTCAGGAGTCAATTCTTCAACGTTGTAGGCTTCAAGAGCTTGGTTCAACAAAGTGTCGGCTTGTTCGTATCCGTCTTGAGTATTGAGGTTGATGTTGACCAAGGCGTCGTACAAGAACTTGTCAGCACCTTGGGAGTCTTCAGAGATACCTTCAGGGCTGGTTTCTTCGACGAAGGCGCCGAAGAATGAGCCGATGATGGAGGCAGATGGCAAGTTGAAAGTCTTAGGCTTGGATTCCACGATCTTGATCGAGTGCTTCTTCAACACTCTTTCCAACACTTGTTCGATCGACTTGTTGCTGAAACCACCGTAGATGGTCAAGGCAGTCAAGTCGAACATGGCGTCTTCGTAGTGCTCGAGAATCTCGTACGAGGTGGCACGACGCAACACACACTTGGTGTAGTCTGGCTTGATCTTGATGGCTTCAGTGGTGTCCTTGATGACGTTTTCGTGGTCGTTCAACGCAGCGTAACAGGCGGAACGGTTGGAGTAGAAGATAGGGTCCTTCTTGATCTGCAAGGCAACGGTGTAGTAAGCAATGGCGTCGTCGTAGTTCTTGGCCTTGAACTCGTTGTTACCGTCTTCCTTCAAAGCTAACGCCCACTGTTCCTTTTCGGCGTCGCTCAAGGCACTGATAATGGCATCAGTGACTTCTGGCAATCCCTTGTCGTTGACAGGGTAAATGGTTTCGGCCTTTTCCTTCTTGTCAGGGGAGGCAGCGGTATTGGCGGAGTCGTCTTCCTCGGACTTCTTGCCCTTCTTCTTCTTGGACTTCTTCTTCTTGCCGGCTTCAGGAGCGTCGGCAACGGATTGCTGGCTCAAATAGTAGTATGCACCGGCAGCAGAAATACCGGCCAATGCGGTGACCGCAATGAGGGTACGGTTCCTGGCAAAGAAGTTTGTAGTGCTATCAATCCCACTCATCGTTGCTAGTTCTGTGAATCGCCTTCAAACTTTTCTCAAGTTTTTCACTGGCCGGTGGGCGAGCCGGTGCACACGTGATCGCCAAGTACGATACCACAGGGTACAGAACTCGGGTAATCCTACTTTTTCCGGGGAGAATTTACGATGGAGGGGCTACGCTGAGATCAATTGATTCTTGGGCATCGATATGCTATCTACGTGCGTTTGACTGGACCTGTAGACATATCTGTCACTCCTTTGTGGACGCGGCTGCTTCCCCTGCTTGGTTCCATGATTGGGTCCACATACAGGAGCGAATCGCAGGGCTCGGCCCCGAGTTTCAGAAGTGCCAGAAGTGTCAGAAGTGTGAAGCTAGGAATGAAATGTCGAATAAATTAAGCATAAAGTCATTCGACACCGGAATGATGTCTCTGACCGAGAATAAATAAGCATAATGTCGTTCCTGGAGATTGTCTCAGACCAAGAATAAATAAAGCATAAAGTCGTTAGACACTGTATAATGTTCGAGTGTGTCTGTATTTTGATGAACATTTGAGTCAACTTAATGGCTCAATTTTAATGAGTGTGTTACTTCCACGAGCTTCAGCATAGTTTAGTAATTAAATGCTAGTTCGGGATGTAAATGAGGGAGACCTGAGCGATCTTCAAGTACTAATGAATAATTGAGGGATACTCGGCCAATTTGGAATTACCGATAATTAATCGAGGAAGAGCCGGTCGATCTTTAACTGCACTGACTGACAAATAGCCGAGGGTCCAATCTCAATTGATCGTACTGATAAAAGTAGACCCAACTTTCGGTAGTCGGTTTATTCAAGATTATTGTAGTAGTGCTCGTGCTGCTCGTATCGTCTTCTTGCCCGCACATGTTCCGAATCGTCCTGATAAGAGCTTTCAAGCACCACATCTTCATACGTAGGAAGAAGCAGCAGTTCCACCGGCTCGCTCTTTTCATCGCGAGGAGCCGCCAAACTAGAGTTCTCGGACGATATCGAGATATTTGCCTTTGAGTTTTGTCTCAATGGCGGTGTTGGAGGAGGTTTCTCGCCCAAACTGGTCTTGGAGGCCGAGTGAAGTGAGCTTGTCATCGACAATCCGCTCAACACTTTAATGTTAGGACAGCTCAAGTCCACCGTCTTGACCTTCTTTTTCCATTCATGGCGATCACGGAAATCATTCACCTTCTCGTTGGAAATAGAAGCATCAATGAGCAAGGTGTATTTTCTGGTGATGTTGCACGTCTTGAACGAGGGCGAAACATGGTCCGGTACCACGCAATTCGCAAAATATTTTTGCGGGATCTCCAATTCGTAAACGTTTCCGGGCGCACCGTTGGTACTGGTGGCAGACGCCGATCTTGTTTTTTTACAGTGCATCAAGTCAAACTTGATGTTCTGGTAGCTGTTGTCGCAGACATTGATGATCTCTTCGTGTTGGCCGTTATGGATCGCTTGTGTGGGCCCGTCACTGTGGAGCACCAGGATGTAGGTGGTAGAAACTAGCTTGATGACTAGTTTCTGAAGATAGACCACGCCCAAGCCATTACTATCTTCGGGACGGCCATACTCGGCTAAAGTGTACCTCAGAGGTTTCCGCTCCGATACGAAGAAAAGACGGAATGATGGCGGTTTTGTGGGAATGAGAAATGCTGGATGGCGGAAGCGCACCTCAAACGAAAAGGGAACATCTCTGGACTGGATTTCAGGGTAGTAGGAGTCGCCGTTGCCTTTGGAGGTTGGAGGACGAGGCGTGTTGGGCAATGGAGTCGTCGGATCGAAAAGTTTGGAGAAAAAGCCCCTTTTTTGATATGTGGGGGTGGCGGGTAAGCTCTTACGATCGTTAACCTCCTGAGGCATTACCACTCCTACGATCTCGGGAATCCTGTCCCTGAACACCAATTCTTTGCGGACGAAGACCTCACGATAATCTTCGGGATTTGGAGGCTGGTAGACTTCGTGGTCCAAGGGAAGGAAGATAAATGGATCGTACGCTCTCAAACTGGTACTCAAAAAGGACGAGCGCTTGCAAGTGACCTTCATGAAATATTGCACACTGGCGAAGTTACGGATTCCACCAAGCGAAGGAGGCAATTGCGACAGGATGTGGTACTCTTGCTGAAGCTGGCTCCTCCCTCCGGATGAAGGCTGTCCCGTGAGCTCCAGCATGAACAGCTTGGCAAAGCCGTTCACCATGCCTCGACCAGAACGCCCGTTGGTGAGAGAGAAATCGAAGTCCTTACTGATCTGCACCTTGTTGGTGATTCCTTGAAGTTTAACACATGAGCTGTTGAGCGGAATTTTGAACTCAAAGGGATAAGTATAGTTGCCTGGCGGCAAAGTGAAGTCTTTGGACAGGGACACTTTGCGGACATTTTCGGGTGGAAACACAATGGAAGCGTCGTAAAGCACTTTGTGGATATCGTGGATGCTTTTCCTTTCGGTCTTGTTCTTACGGACCACCGGAATCAGTAGCTGCGTTTTGGCTACACCTTCAAGCTTGACCTGAATATAAGAGAGCGTGATGGGTTTGGTGACCACCAAGGTGACCTGGCCCTTGATTAGGTCGTAGTTGGTGAAGGTGCTGGTGGCGGAGCGGTCTATCTCCACTTTGACGTCGTAAGCACCCATGGTGATTGGAGAATTGCGGCAGGATGGCTCTCACTTATAAGCAGTAGTGATGCTTATCTGCGGCGACCCCAGGCTTGGTCAGCGCTGACGTAAGCGCGAGCCAATTTTTTTAGCCCCAGCTGCGGCTGGGCGAATTGATGGCGGTCATTTGCCGTGGTCACCGCACTTTGCTCTCCCGCTTACATAACTCTTCTCCGATGTTGCGTATTCTCCAACGTTCTTCACGTCCCCAACTATACAAACGTTACTACTCGCAAATGTCTGCTCCTGCCACCACCCAGATCGAAATCTTGCAAGAAGGCTCTGGCGCCAAGCCAAACGTCGGTGACTTGGTCACCATCCACTACACCGGTACCTTGGAAAACGGTAAGAAGTTCGACTCTTCCAGAGACCGTGGTAAGCCATTCCAATGTACCATTGGTGTTGGTCAAGTGATCAAGGGTTGGGACACTGCCATCCCCCAATTGACCGTTGGCTCCAGATCCAAGTTGACCATCCCAGGTCACGAGGCTTACGGCCCAAGAGGTTTCCCAGGTTTGATTCCTCCTAACGCCACCTTGATCTTCGACGTCGAATTGCTTGGTGTCAACTAGACCATGAGGCAACAAAATATGTTGATATAGCTAAAATAACGATTCAGTTACAGGATAGAATGTAGCCATTGAGTCCCTGGAGAGTTCCAGAGCTCCAATGGAAGCCGATGCGGACTTGATTTTCAGGGATCTCAAGAAAATGAGGTTCAAGGGATGTAGATGAATCTGGCCAGATGGCAAGATAGAGGGATGTAGAGTGATCAATTGAGGAGGTAGAGGTTGTTTAAGGGGCCACGACTCCAATAGATGTGTTGGAGAGAGTTACGGAGGTGTTTTAAGGCAGAGAGTGCCATGTACTTTTCGCCCCATAATATTTGTATAGAGATTATAATAGAACTGTAATGATAGATTTCGCTACGGATGAAGCTGGATACAGTTTCGATGGTGTTAAGATGGTGGAAGTTCTTGTCAGTTGCACTTAAGGAGTGATAGAATCGGTACTTTTGTCAAACTGACGTGTTCTCACCCTGTATTACTGTGGCGTTTTCAGCCACTGGATAGTGAGGTAGAGTAACTGAGAAGATCTTTCTTCAGGTGATTACAGCGAGATTATGTATTGAATAGAGAAATTGACTCTTGTGGGGCCTAGTTGATACTTGTAATAGTTTCATACTCGGGTTGAAGAGCTCCTGGAGAGTTAAGTTACTATATGTTCATTAGAAGAAAACCATTACAATATATGGGAGATCGAGCATCAATTCTCGAAGATCCACACTTTTAGTTCCAACCTTCAGCGAATTTCCATCAATGTTAATAACTTATCAATCTTAACCATCAATGAATCAATTTCATAGACTTCTCTAAGTATAGCAGTATGGGTTTTGTAAGGTTTGATTTTATTTAATTATTTCTATCTATTTCTCATTATTTTTCCACACCAACCTATTCTCTCTCATGATGATATCACTCGAAATCAGCAAAGGTTGCAAGCCTACCTTATACTGGACATCATACACTCTTAAAGTAGGCACTGAGACCCACTGGCTGCTTTGAAAGTGGCCATAGTACTCCATAACCTGCTGGGAGAAGGGAAGCACCGGGAATGACAGCTGTTTCAAAGGTATCATATTTCTATCATCTTCGAAAGACCATCCTTCGCCTTCTTCCATTTGAGTGGTGAAACTGAATATTCTGAAGGTAGGATTTTCGATAATGTATTGGACCTTGGCAGTAGTTTCATCCAATGGCTCCACGTTCACCAAGACTCTAGGATCGGACATTGGAAGCACAATCTCCACCTCTTCTGTACTAAATATGTTGGTGAGTTCATTTCCAGCTCTTCTCCAGCGCACATTCATAGAAACAGTAACGGCTACGTTCCGGTGGGTATAGCCGGTCTTACTTCTTATGACGACCAATTGCTTAGCTTTGTTATTGGAGTAGGTTGATTCACCCGTTGGCTCCACAAGCACTTCAGCATTGTTAGGTTTGACGGTAATTTCCGTGTCCACAACCTCAAAAGAATTGTCTCCTTTGGTGACAGCTTCCGAATTAGCCTTCTCTTCAGTTGTCTTTTCTTTCATTGTGACATTTGCTTCTTTCATACTATACTCTACCAGCCAGATTCTTTGGGCGACTGGCATCTTGTTGTTGGATTCCAGTCCATCCTCTATCACAAACGGAGAAGGCATATCCTGTCCATCTGTTCTGCAACGAGGACAGATCATACAACTACTCTCGAAAGGACGGGACAAGATCGGAATCTCAGAGGACCCGGTATGGTATATCGACTCATTATCATCTTCGTCCTCGTCTAAATCTCCCGTCTCTTCGGAAACAACGGTCTTGAAATCAAGCACAAGCTTGGCTTTTCCTTTCAGGAAGTCCACATTCGGCGGACTGAGAATATTTATACTCAAGGAGTGGGTCTTTTCATATGAAGAGTCTGTGATAGAGCCGTGTAAGTTCAAGGCCACGTCATCTTTAAGGTCATCCCAGCTGACCTGTGTGGTCACATCGATATCCAAGTCGTTTTCGTCCCATTCAACCTTGGCTGACAATTGCACCGCTAATTTCTTATACTTGACCAACTCGTTCTGAGGGCTCCGGTACTTCACATTCACTGGAATCACGATTTTCTCGCCCATGAATAAGTTAGCTGGCAATTCCTGCGTTATATCAACGCTAAGGTCGGGTTTTAAGGGAGAGATTTTGATGATACGGGAATTTTCAGTGGTTATTCTAGACCATTTTCTGGCCATTTGCTCGAGCTTAGTTGGTGACTTTTGGCCCGGAACTGGATTGTAGAGCACGTTATGATGGGTGGAGAATGAAAATGGATTAGTTTCGAGGTCCAAATCTTCCTTCTTGGTGATCTGGATCGATTTACCACCACTTTTTATCGAGAGCTGGAGATTGGATGTGATGCTTTTAATCTCGTACAAGCCCGTTTTCTGGAAGATTTGATCGAACTGTAAGATTTTGCATATTCCACTTGAAGTGATTTGGTCAAGATAAGTGCTTCCTGCGTAATGATGGCTATCTTGGGACTGAATCTTGACCTCATCAAAGAAAGAAGAATTGAGAGACAGATCATTCTTAATTGTCACTGTTCGTTTACTTCCTTGCTTCCCGTCCAAGCGGAAAATAACCAAATCCAACAGTTCCACGCTCAACTGCACTTCCGTGTCTTCTGGGAAGAATTGTTGCACCACGCTAACGTCCAAATTATTCTTCAAGATCACTTGGGTGCGACACTTGTCGAACATATATGCTTCTTGGTTATCTTTACTGACAATCAAAGCATCATAATCGAGCCAGTGACCTCTGGAAGTGTCCTGATATTTGATATCTTTGGAAGTATTATCTTTGGCTGGCTCATTAATATCAATATCTGACTGAGACTCCACTTGGATCTTTTTTCCGGCTTTGATAAACTTACTGAAACTAGCATCTTTCGAGACGATACCCAATTTCAAAACGTTCATCAATTCCTCCTTAGAATTCTTGAGCTTGGAGTGGCACATAATCAACTTCTGTAACATGAAAGTGGCCACCCCTTTCCATTCTTTACCGCCGGAATTTGCAAGTGATGTCTCATAGAATTCGATTGCCTTCTTGAGTGAGTCCTCATCATTAAAGGAATAGTATTCTTCTGCAACGAGCCAATTAATGTACAGAATAAATGAGAGGGACTCAATTTGCTCGTCGGAAACGGCCAACGGCAGCAGTGCAGTTGAAGTGACTGAATTTTCGAGTAAATCTATAGTTTTATTTTTGAGAGCTTCCGGCGAGTTCTTCTCGAATAAGTATGCATATTGGTTGGATTCTACCTGGTCCACTTTCTTGATATAGTAGACGGCTTTCAAAAATGCCAACGCTGGGGTGGTGACGATATCGTATGAATAATTGCCAAGGACCTTTAACCCACCGTAATAGGCAATACTTGAGTTATATGCTGGGTTTTTCGACAGGATTTGTAGATTTTTGAGTACGGAAGAAGGCACCATTTGCATTAATTGGGCTAGCCATTCGTATTGTTTTGAGACCCAGTTATTATTGTAAGTTCTCAAGCTAGGATCATCTTCAACCCATACCACACTTAAGATATTGGCAATGTGGGTCTTGTGTTTTTTCAATGCAGTAATGGGGTCTTCCAACGAGAAGTATCCCCTCACGATATGGAAGGCAATAACGTCACAGAGCTGACGGTACTGAGCATATAATTTGCTATCGTGCTCTGAGATCGTTTTCAAGGATTGGATCTTGTCGTCAAAATCGTCCCGAAGAAGCTCCACCATGTTTTGGTACGATAACTCCAATAATTTGAGTGCTTGCTCGAGGTTATGGGGGTTGGCCAATTGGTGGATCATGGCTTGTTTGATCAAGTTTCTTGTTTCGAGCACTCGAGGACTGATTTCGATCTCAGACTCGATTCCTTTGGTTGAGGGACAGGTATAGTACTTGTTGTTACGTTGCTTGATTCTGTGTTCGATATTGGAGTAAAATTCAACGGCTGAAGACTTCAAATTGGAGAAAAGCGTGGTAACAACCAATTCGGTATCTCTATTCAAAGTCTCTGGAGTGTTATGGAGATGCAACAATCCTGTCAAACGTGGCAAGTTGGTCATATTCCGCAAATAATCAATTCTTTGGTCGGTATCGGCGCTTTCTGACTGGGAAACGAGAATCACCACGAACTTGACATTATGGCCATGGTAGTGGTTTTTGAAGCCATTGATCTGGTTGACAAGGTCAGAATCGCCCTCTGAGTCTTCCGGAAGAAGCATTGCTTTTATATAGGCAAACGGCATCGAATGGTTATACTTGACGAACCATTTCTCAGAGAGGATCCCATTGGGGAACAAGTCGGATTCAAGGTGGAATGGCGAGAGAATGGAGTGTTCTTCGGGATTGGACGACTGAACCGGAAGCTCAGGAATCCCCTCTGATTGCTTGATCACTTCCACCAGGTACTTGACGTTCAGAAGCCGGTTTTTGATGATGGAGTTGTCCCAGATCTTACCATGGATATTGAACTGTGCGGTGTGTTTAATGAAGGATTCGGCCACCGGCGTTTGTTCTAAGGGGGTGGTGAGCTCGAAGGTGATGTGCGGAACCAATTGCTGGATTAGTACTTTGGGATAGTACTCCATGGTGAAAAAGCCTGGGTCTTGGCAGGTATTTGGTGAGCCTGGTGCTCTTTGGTGATCTTATCGCAGGGTTGGAGCCAGATGTCGCATAAAACCGCGACAAGTGTCGCTCAGAAGGAACTGGAGGGAGAATAAGGGGAATTAAAAGGAGATTTATAATGCTAAATCAAGACATATCAATAGCATAGAAGCTATAAATTATTTGTATAGATTATCATAAAATATAAATAAGCTAAAGTAGACTGCCTTTTACTATAGATATCATATTATTCCCACTAAATTGTCCCAACCTCGATTTCCGGGCCGGTGCGCACATCTGAATCTATATTTCATCACTAATCTCACTAATCTTTCATCTTTCACTCATCTACGATGTCGGATCCCATCAACGCCAACCCCACCATCATCGATGTCTCCAACCTCCCCACCAGACTCGGCAAGGACACAAAGGCCACCAACCAGAACGCCGAGTTGGTGCAAAGAATCACCTCCTTGTCTCTTCTCACTCCAAAGCATAAGCGCCCATCCACTCCACCTCAACTGATCCCTGATCTTGTTTCCGATGTGGACATGGACTCCACTGAGGATGAACTCGTGGAGAATGAGGACGACGAAGAGGAAGAAGACGCCATCGATGCCCAGGAAATCTTCGATCTCATCGCCACTATCTCTGATCCAGAACATCCTTTAACTTTGGCCCAGCTCGCTGTGGTCAACTTACCAGATATCACCGTCACCCCTGGCGCAAATAAGCTTACCGATATATCTGAAGTCCTCATCAAAATCACCCCTACCATCACCCACTGTTCTTTGGCCACTTTGATCGGTTTGGGTATCAGAGTGCGCTTGGAAAGATGCTTACCACCCAGATTCCGGATCAGGATTTTGATCAAGGAAGGAACCCACCAGTCGGAGAACCAAGTCAATAAGCAGTTGAACGATAAGGAGAGAGTTGCTGCCGCCTGTGAAAACGACCAGTTGTTGAGTGTGATACTGCAAATGTTGAGCACTTGTAAGTAGAAAAAGAACAAAGGAAAGAAAAGGAGGAAGCAAGCAGAAAAGCAAACGACTAGGGAAACGGTGGAAGTATCATATTAAAGAAAAAGGATGATTTACAGGTTGAACCTTAGGATAATCGGACGAATACACCAAGGATTTTACCACTTGATGAGTAATATCTCGGTAAAGAGTTTACTTGATCGGAACTAATCACCGTATTATTATTGAAAGCTTCTTCTATTAGTATCGGGGACTCCCGTAGTCATAACGGAGCTTCATTATTATAGTATTGGAATACTCTCATAATATTCGAAATCTCCCATATTAATACCTCTCGGACTTATCGAGTCTCGCGGTTGACAGTAACTTTTCATAGTCTATAGTAACTAATTATTACATTATATCGGATTCGCTTGTATTAGTATACATCATTATAGTGCCGTAGAGCGCACCTCAAGTAGCTCCAAATGCTATGGACTAGTCCGTCGCTTCATAAGAGATTGGGTTGGCTTGAGAAGATCGGAAGTTCATGCCCGTTCCACATAAAGGAACAGACTTTGAATGACATGATCCAAAAGAGAGCAAATACGCTGAAAGGTCTCTAAATTCAATGAATAACAGCAAATGGAAGTGCTCTGAATATCATGAAAATATATGTTGCGTCATAACATGGTCATTCCAATATTGTTCATCAACCAAGATCAAACCCTTATCATCTTTAATTTCTAAAATTCCTTCCATCCAATTGTCACCTCGTATTGTACACAGAAGATGCTCTCAATTGAGCATAGTCCAAGATCATTTGCGATATATCGATAATAATAAATTTTAAGACCTTCTTCTTCAAGAATTCGATAAACTTAGTGATTCTGAGATGATTGGGACCATGAGCTGTGTTTGCTTTTAGCGCAAGGTTGACAAGCTGTTGAGATACATCGCTTAGTTTGCTTAATTGAACATAATAGTCGTATTTGTGTTTGCGGTTTTCAGCCTTTTGCTCACGAGTCAATATGGTGATGGGAGGAGATGGTGGTGTTTGTTGAAGCATTCTGGCCTCGTTGATATCCGAAGAAGTCACGAAATAATTCGAGCTATCTCTTCTTCTCGATGCAGTAGATGAATTGGTGGTGGTAGTGGTACTTATGCTATTTCTATTGCTATAACTTGAAGGGTTCGAATTGGTAGAATTCATTGAGCTGGCAGATTCACGGTGTTTTTTGATCTTATTGTATATTCTTGATTTTGCAAGCAAACTGTTGAGAACTTGCTGCTTTTTGTGGTCTTCTTCGGTAGTCGCTGGCTGTTCGGCGCCTCCGTTAGCTTCGTGGCCCATCAAAGCCAGAAACCGTTTTCTATGCGACGTTATTTCCCGAGAAAGCGCGGACACCCGCTTATTACTGCTTTGAGAAGCATGCTTATTGGAAGTCGAAGTATTAGATGTATTTGGAGTCGAAGCGACGCTGGAACTGTTTGGGCCCGAGGTAGAAGAGCCGTATGTTTTTTGCGAGTTGACAGACGATTCGTTGGAAGCGGTCCGTGCGATCGATCTGGTATCGTCCAAGACGTAGTCTTCGCCAACCGAAGTTCCGTCTTCGTCTTCCTCTTCACGGAGGGAGACTTCTGGAGGGGTATAAACAGAACTAACCGAGGCTCTTACCGGGATATCGTACACCTTGTATGCAGCGAGAAGTTTATCGTAGTAATTAAGGACCAGGTCGTCGAAAACGGGGTTTGGCATGGATAACTCCTTTTCGATGGTGGAGTTGAGTTCTTGCAAAACCAGAGTTTTGATTTTGATATCACGGACGACGATATCGTCTTTGAGCCACAAATCGCTAGGAATGGCGACGTCTGGTAAGCCTTCCAACGAGACGGCGTTTATATCGGCTCGCTTGTCGGGGATTCGAGCATGGCTGGAAAGCACGGTATCGGGTTTATCCAAGTTGAGAGAGCGGGTCAAGAACTGCCATATGAACGAGTAGTTCTTGGCCTCGATCGGAATGGATAACGAGAGCCGCTGGAACTGGATATCGGGATCTATGCCCTGTTGTGATTTGTTGACGCCAATAGACATGACGAGGGAAGGAAAGAATGAGATGTGGTGGTGTCGAGAAAGGTCAAGATTTAAAGGTGAAGATATCTAGTTGGGGACGTGTCTGTTTAGCCTTAAGGTTGTGGAAATATTGGTGGTGTCTATAATCGTGAGGTAAACACTTCTTACACGGCTACTCTCGCCTAGAAGCTTATACGCAGTCTTGCTTGCCTAGCGCCACTTCACAACTGCGATCAAGGTGTCAAACAAGGGAAGGAAGAGGAAAGGAAAGTGACGAGTTCGGTGCCGGTTGAAGACTCAAAGGCTGGCGGACCACTTTGCGTAGAGTTGCTAAAAGTGCACGGACGTTCGGGCGAGCATTTGAAAGTCTCTGCCCAGAGCCGGTGAGTTGAGGCAGTCTCAGACAGCTGGAACTAGCCGCGGCACTAAGGACTAAAAGCCGGAGGATTAGATGCCTGGGGGCCATCAACGGTTTCTGGCAGGGCTGCTACTGGGTGCGGAAGGGCGGCAGCAGGACCCCGATCTACATCGAATGAAATCGGTCAAGTTTCAAGTGCAAATGGAAGGGTCTGACCATGCCGGTTGTTTCTTACACGGAATGAGTAGACGCGATATCGCGTTTTAGCGAGACGTTGCGTCCCGATCGAGTAAGCTTTACGAGGTCGTGCGGGGGAAAGTCCAGAGATACTTAACACACTGGGGATTTCAAAAGAGTTTGGAACAAACTTGAACGTTCTACTGTTCTCCGGATAAGCTTAGATATGTGAGTATATTTCTTCCAGCTTTTTTTGGAATTGTCCACTCTTTTACTCTTTCCTCTCTCCTGCCGCACATTAATTTTCTCACTAATTCACACTAAATTCGCACGCCAAAATCACACCCCATTTTTACACTAATTCGCACACAAAAATCACTCTAAGTTCACACTCTAAATCCTCACACTCTAAATCCTCACACTTTATTTCAGACTTTATTTCACACTAACTTTACACTCAGTCGCGCACAAATTCATTACATAAGATTTTGCTCCGAAGACAACAACATCAATGTCATCTATCATCAGACCACTCGTGGTAAAAAGGGCTGTGGCGGCCTCGCCGCACCTCAATCCGCTCCAATGGTCCGACAACCACCAGTTGGCCATCAACAACGACACCCAAATCACAATTCTAGAGCCAAAACTCCCCAGTCTAGGCAGTGCGGTCTCGGTAGCAGGCTCCGTGGTGCTAGACTCCAAGGAAGTGTTTCATACCACCACCGTGCTTCGGCCAGAGTCCCACGAGCTGCTCCCGCTCCGCAACTTCAACAAAGTGGTGGTTGAGACCTTGGACGAGCCCTACTCGCTCAAACCGTCCAGTGAATCGCTCATCGTGGGACATCAATGGACTCCATCGCAACACAATTCCAGAGACAATTATCTCGGCGTCTTGTTCAATTCTGGCGAATTCCTCATCTTTGAAAGGGAGAACACCCAATTGGGCCAGTTCAAGGTCAAAATCGATATGTTCCGAGAGTTGTGCTCCGAATTCGATGCGGTGTATGATGATTCCGAGATTGTTGTGCCCCGCGATGTATTCCACAGCTTGAAAATCAAGTCCTTTTCATTCACACAGATTCCCACCGGCTCCAACACCGTGCTTCTCCTCACGGTGATCACCCACAACGGTAACGTGCTTGTGTATCACTTGGCTGGCTCCAGAAACGATACGCTCAGCCGTTGTGCCAGAATCGACACCGACAGCAACATTTTGAAGCAGGTCTGGTCGCAATGGCAGGGAGACGGCAGCCTCTATACCAGTCGTGTGGCGATGGTTCTAGGCGATAACTCTATTATCTACTATAAATTCGTTTACGATGCTTTGGAGGGCCTTTTCCTGTTCAGCGAAGCCATTCCGATTTTGGGAAGCTCTCGTTTTTTGAACCAAAAAAACGAATGGGTGCAACATGAAGATCATCTCTATTTCATTACCACATCAACTGGGAAAATTAGCGTAGTGCATGTGACACCAGCCGAAGAGGTCCAAATTGTCCGTTATCCACTTTCTCACTATACAACTGTTTCTGGCATCATACACAGTGAAACAAACAATCAGCTTCAAATAATTGTTACTTACGAAAATGGCAATTTCGAAACTTTCCAGTACGATTTTCAATCCAGTTCTATAACCAGCTCCACCACTCCCAAGGAATTGACTTCTTTTGTGGGAAAATGTTTATACACCTTTCAAGTGCTGAAAAGTGACGATAACGATGCTGAAGAAAACACACAAGTGAAGCAAGAGGTGGACTCTTCCTCCATAAAGGACTCCGTCTTGCAAACATTGAGTCGGCCTCTAGAAGGTTCGTTCATCAATTACGGGATAAGTCTCGGTACAGATGGAATCATAACTGTTGTCTACAAAGTTGTTCCCAAAGACGTCTTGATCTACGAAATTGCATCGATGGGTGAGTTCCAAATTGCATTCATCAAATCGGAAACATTCCCAGAAATCGTAACTACAGAAACGATTAACAATACATCTATCGGTTATTTGAACAATTTCTGGCTCAAAAGAACGAACATTCTCCCAAAGTTTCCTTATGAACAAGGCAGGGACATTGCTCCTGAAAGATTCCTCTCGTTCCTCGAAAGTGTTGTGCAGTTCAAAGACACCCATTTTGCCAAGATCAAAGTAGCTGATTTGAATGTCACTGATGAGGATATTTACGCTGACTTCCAATTGACCTTGATCAACAACTTGAATCACAACAGCTATGTTAAAGACTTGCAAATCTTGTATAATTTCAACAAATTGGCATTGACGTCATTGACATTGATCCCCGAAAGTGATAAAAAGAATGCCATTGAGCAAGGTATCAAGGAGGAATCGAAAGCAATCCAATTGGCGTTGAAATCTCACTTGTACAAAATCATCTTGAAATATGTCAAACTCAACGGAAGTGTTTTCACTGAAAATATCGATAAGTATATCATAATACGGTATTATCTTGAATTAAAAGCACTTGACGAAAACGCCAGTTTGGAATTCATCGGGCTGATTCCGGAAGACGCTGAAATAACAATCACCACCAGGTTTTTCGAAGAACTGTTCGCGGTAACTGCGAATGATATTTTGGATGATGATAGTGAGCTTATCAATTCAACTACCAACCATAAGTGGTCCAAATGTACATTGACAAACATTCCACTCTTACAGATGAACAATCGACAGGATGAGTCCGGAGAGTACAATTATATTCTCGAGGACCTCGCCTTGATGGGACAAGGGGTGCTTATACAAAAGTTAATGGAGACGGTGCAATTCTGCTACATCACAGGTAATAAGACATATAATATTTGATAGAATCAATCATCAAAATAAAGGATACACGGGAGCATCGGGAAAGAAATTAGATTCAATTGTAAAATCAAAAAATACCTTTCTGGAACAAATTATAGTGAGATTTGAACTTCACACCGTTGCTATGAAAAGATTTTGTCTTCAAAAATAGAGCTTCTATAGAACCATCTGCTACAATGCTTGCAAATTCTAAATCACTGACTAAATGTTGTCATTTAATTATAATTGAAATGTAATTTGTAATTTCTATCCAACTGAAATGTATTGTATTTAATTAGAAATACTAACTAATTGAAATGTTTTGCATTTAATTACATATGTCTATATAGCTGTATGCATCTTTGCGACGCTTGTAATTTTTTGTTGCTGTTGGTGCATCTCCGGATGCTTTTTGTAGTTTTACCCTGTAATTTTATCCTAAAATTTTTTAGATTTATCCTTTGATTTTTTTGCTCCAATTTTATCCTGTAAATTTTTTGTTATGGTATTTTGCTCGAGTTTTTCATTCTAGTTTTTCTAGTCTTTCTTTTTCCTCTAATTGTTTGCTAAAAGTCATTTTCGTTCAAGATGAACGATCCTGGAACCGAAGTGAAGGGGTCCTTCACAAATTCACCCTCGACCAAACTGTACTGTTTTGACCACACCAACTGTGTGCCTGTCCAATTGATCAACGAGTTCGTACTTGAAGGAGGAATATCGGTGAGTTTTGTGATGAGATATCCCATGTTCAATTTGGCCATAATGTAGATGAAGACGGAAAGCGCTGGGAAGGACTTGATCAACCAGTAGTTGACCAAGCCGAATCCAAAGAGCACACCGTCACGCGATTTGAGCCATTGATTTTCTTCGAATTTGGTGAAGTTGATTCTGTGGAAATAAGCAAGTAAGAGATCTTGCGATAAGTTAGATACGCCATAGTAGCCGGCCAAAAAGGCACCAGTATAATGTGAAGGAAGTACATTCAAAACTCCAATGATACTGATTGTGGTGATAGAGCCCAATTTATCAAGAATGGTCTGGAAACAGATAAAGCTGAGAATGATGGCTGAAAGCTTCGATTCGTACAGGACCAAGGCGTAGACCACGAAGTTGAACAAGTAGTAGTTGGCGTATCTTCTGAGGAAGAACTTGAATTGTGGACACGACTGGAGCAAGTCTTGGAGATGCTGATTCCACGAGGTTTCGTGGGATGAAACCACTTTCTTATTGGGTAACTTTGTCAAGTTTTTGTGATAAGTAGTACTATTCACCTGATCGCTGAACTTGACGTTGGCCAAGAACAATCTGTCTGAATCGGCATCGAAGTACCCCGCCAAAGTGATGAGAAAGATGTGAAGGTCCAAGTAGGTGTGCATAAACTCGACCAATGTCATTTGCACGGCCCTGCCGCTCAACTTGAAGAGGTTGATGTAGTTGCCACAGAAGACGATGGACTTGGAAAGGTATAGTGGCCCATTTAGAAGCACATAGATTGCGATTGATAGTTTGGCAGTTTTGAGAATGAATGGCACATAAGTGGAGTGATATAAGATGGCCGGATTTTGGAGTGATCTGTAGGTGCTAAGAATGGCAAACTGAATCCCCCGAAGAATCACCCAGACCGAGAAGGTCTGAGAAGGTTTGGAAATGAAGATGGGCGACGCCATGGAAGAAGCACATGGGCTTTTGGTGCTGAGATCTCAGGGTTTAGTTGTGTTGCGCGCGTAGCAGCAATATATATGCACCAGCAAGAAGAGTGACCGAGCAGAGGAAGGAAACAAATAAAGTGGAAGAAAATAAGAAGTGAAGGAGAAGAAAAGTAAGGAATAAGTAAGAAATAATAAAGGAGTAATTAAGAAATAGAAGCTTCGCGGTTTTGATCTGTTTTTAATTTAGGGGTGGGATCAACACGGGGACCTACGCCTAAATTAGCTCGAGCGCTGTATTGGGCGCGATGATGTCACGTTGATGCCCTCGAGAGTGTCTCGAGAACGAGCCCCGCCATGTGGTCCGATCATATAATCGTCACATGTGGGTGCACGTGTAAATGATTATGTAATCAACACTTGGGGACACTCAAGAAAAGGCAAGATGAAAAGATGGGGCTGCTCCTCCCTATCACGTGACCTGGCCATCCCCTGGCTTATCTCTGCCTGACGAAGTCAGACGGGTTCCTCTCCCGATGGCTTTGCTCCCGATAGCAGATCCCATCCTAGTGATCCGTCTCATAACAGATCCAACCCCTAAGTGACCTTCCCACCGTTGCTGACTCACCACTTCCACACCCCGGAGCTTTTGGCGGGGAGAGCTGTCATCCCACAGTTCTTCCGCTAAATCTATTGTATTTGACTTGTGTGTAGCATTTTCTCCGCTTGCGGCTGTCTACCGTTGCCGTTTGGGCCAAGCAAGGAAGGAAGATCCCAAGAGCTCCCGTCAGTACCCGATCATGACTCGGGTCGGAGGTAGACCGCCGCTGACTCGTTACCCCAGAGTCGCGCGCGCTTACCCTCAGAGTCAGACCCTGACATGGCTGCGAAGTCACAGTTGCCTATTCGATCTTTGTGGCTGCGCAAAATGCCATCCAGTCTATCTCTATTTTGACATTCCCTGGGGACCCACTGCAAAAAAAATGGGCCTGATGCTTGGCTTAGCCGGATGTATATAACAGAGGAGATGTGCTGATTCTGGAGGGAAAATCTTGCCAAACATTTGATACTATTGAAGGAGAGACTATTAAGCAGACTCAACTTCTGCGAACTCCACAATAATTATAAGTCATCACGTCAATTCCTTTGGTGTGTGAAGAGTCTTCTTTCAACTGAAACTTGCTAAAGGATCTAGTTAGTTCCTTTTCACTAAATCGCTTAGTTGATTCTTTCTGCTGAATCTTCTTAATTATTCAATCTTCTCCTTAATTCTTTCTGAATAAGGCTGGTGGATTATGTCTGTTCTGCTTTCCCAATCCTTGCCTGAGGCACACATCAAGACCACCCTCACCGATGTCTCCGATAAGCTTCGCATGAAGCCTCCATGCCGGATCTTGTTGAAGAACGAGATGGAACAACCTTCCGGAAGTTTCAAATTGAGAGGAATTGGCAATCTCATCCATAAATCAATCATAGAGGCCCAGGCCAACTCCTCAAAAGAGATCCAAGTTTTCGCATCCAGTGGTGGTAATGCTGGCTTGGCTGCTGCATATTCCGCCAAGTTCTACAATATCAAGTGTACTGTGGTGGTACCAGTTCATTGCAAGCCAGTGGTGCAAAAAATGCTCGCCAAGTTCAATGCCAAAGTTGTGCTTTTCGGTAACTCCATTAACGAAGCTGATAAGCATTTGCGCAACCTTATGACTTCCTTGGACACTGAAAAAGTGACACCAATCTACTGTCATCCGTTTAGCCACCCATTAGTGTGGCAGGGCCACTCCACTTTGGTAGACGAGGTTGTGCAACAACTTTCGCAATCAGAAGTTGCTAAAATTCGCGGCATGGTTTGTTCCTGTGGAGGTGGTGGACTCTACAATGGACTTTACCAAGGAATGGTGCGCCATAACCTTACCAATCTGGAGATCTTGTTGATCGAGACCAGCCAGGCCCCTACATTGTCGGAAACTCTTAAAGCCGACGAACTCATCACACTTAATTCGGTCAATTCATTGGCTACTTCTCTCGCATGCTCCCACACCACTGCTCAGACAGTACAAAACTTTAAAGACCAATCGGTGGTGTCTACCGGATTGGAATTGATCGACGACTTGGACGCTGTGCGTACTTGTGTGGACTTTGAGCGCGATTTCGCCAAGGTGGTGGAACCAGCTTGTGGAGCGGCTTTATCTATTCTTTACAGTAAGGTAGACTTACTTTATAAGCATTATGGTCACCTCAAGGAGGATGACATAGTGGTATTGGTGGCTTGTGGGGGATCCTGCACTACAGCACCGGATCTTGAGGGCTTCAAGCTGATGTTGAAGAGAAACGACACCCGTTTGTAATTAATAAATGTGAAAAGGTTATTTTTTTGAGAACTGTAATTTTATTAGAGAAAAGAAAGAAGTGATCTACATAATCTCAAGGATCCTTTATTTGATAAGGAAATTGGTGAAGTTATCTATATGATTGCTTAATATTTTCCAAAGGAGAGTAGCGCAGTATTTACAAGAGTCGTTGAAGTTCGAAAATACAATTTGAAATTTTGACATACTCGTGTGACTAGGCTTTTCTAAAATTTTATCATTTTTGGTTCGAAAGTCAGATTTAATATTCAAATAGAAAACATAGTTAGGACACAATTCCATCCCTACTCTCCCTTCAATTCCTATCTTTTCTTACCCTATAACTTCCATTTTTATCCTACGCTTCCAGGAATCTATTCTTATCAGTCTGGCGCTACCATCCCACTTTGTGTCACTTGAGTCACTCCCCTTCCCTAAACTCATACACCCAAAAAAAACAAAGGAACTACCAACCCTATCAATAACTAAAACCCTACTCTGGTGACCTCCCATACTTACCCTTCCCTTCTTGTCCTCCCCGCCAAGCCCATCCTGTCCTCCAATATCTGACACTACACGCCTCGGTCAGCAATCGCCACAAACTATCTGCAGTCCCCCGATAGCGAGCTCAATTGCTTGTAACGCATAAACAAGCCATTAAGCCATCAACCCGTCCACCCAAGAAACCCAAACGCCTGCACTACCTCGCGATTGCATCTTGGACATTAGTCGTGCTTTATAATGAACGAAAGCGTGTTTGAAGATATTGAGCAAGACAACAATCCTTCTTTCTATGGCGCCCAATCTATATTGACGGACCCCTACGGTCACAGCCAATCATCCCGCTCAGGGCCCCTGGGATCAAATGAGACTTCCAACGGCTCCGGTAGCTCCGGTCACCCCGGATCCCGCAAGCTTGGTCATAAGGGCTCGATGACCACTTTGGTACCTCATACAAATGACCTTATCAATAGCTCCATAGGGTTGTCCAACCAGATCCAGCAATACCTTGAGGACCCCGATTTGAGGATAGATATCGTGTCCAGCGAGAGATTGGTCAATTCATCGGTCATTGTCTACTCCATCCGGCTCCATATACATAAGGGAAAGGACCATCCCGATAACGAACGCACATCCATCATCGTCAAAAGACGTTATAGCGAGTTCAAATCGTTGAGAGATAATTTACTCCAACTCTACCCGACATTGATCGTGCCTCCGATTCCCGAGAAACACTCCATCTTCAGCTTCATCGTCAATTCCATCAACAATTCCAATGAGCTCAATATCATCGAAATGAGAAAGAGGTACTTCACCAATTTCTTGAACGACCTTATCTTCGAATCCTCCCCCGAATTGAAGAACTGTCCGTTACTCTACAAGTTCTTGGACCCCAACTACGAATTGTGCTGGTACAACGCCATCAACGAGCCTCCAGTGAATTTAATACCCAATAATTTACTTTTGGCCAATCCAATCAGCCCCACCGATCAAAATGGACTTTATTCCTTACTTCCGCCAGTCAACGGGTTTGACTTCCATTCCAACATCGACAATTTGAGCTCGCTCAAACGCTTGAATGAAGATTTGGTCAATTTGAAAGATCAAGTCAAATTGTTTGATTCAAAAGGTAAAGAATATTTGAGAGTACACGCACAATCGGAAGACGAGGAAGGAACCGATTTTTTAATAGACAACTACGAGCATTTTGAAGAAATCCCAAAGAATCTCATAAACTTCGAAGTCAAAGTCCATCATATCATCAAAATCTTACATGATCTAGACAAAGTGAACGCAAGAACGATCAAAGATTATAAGTCGGTGATCAATTCATTGATTGATTTGGGTGGTAACTTGAACAATTTCTCCTTGCAAATATTCGAATCGACCAGTTATCAACAATCTAGACCTTCCAGCGAACTTACGGAACCTAATAGTTTGAGTTTGGCAATCGAAAAGTTTGGATCCAGCATTGATTCCACTTTTTTGAATTTCGAAAGCTTCATCGTCAATGACTTAATCCCAGAATGGCCAGAACCTGTCCATCAACTTGTTCAGTATTACATTTCCAGTTTACAGCTCATCAAGTTTTACAAGTACAAAATCATCCAGTATAAGTTGTTGTACAAGCTTAAATTTGCCAAGTTCCAAGATCTCATCAACCTATCAACCAACCCTACAGCATTAGCATCGACGGACTCGTCATCACCGGGCTCGGGCTCCAATTTGGACCACTTGAAAGACTTAAACAGTCCAAGTTTGAACAACGCATTACAAAGAATAGAAGCCAGAAAGAGGAAAGGAGGTTCGTTATCAACTAAAAAATCATGGTACGGATTATTCGGAGGAAACAATGGATATAATAAGCAGTTTTCGCAGAACCTTCTTCAGAATGAAAGCGAACCTGGCGCCAACGTCAATGGACAGCCCAACTATAAGCATGTCGTGATCAAGAAGGAATTGAACAAGCTCAACCAGCTCATTGAATTGACCAACCAGGATATGATAAAGTTGACTGAACAACTCACTACGACATACGAGGATTTCTTGAAGAAGTTGGAGAAGAAATGGTTACTCTTGATGATCAAGTATATACAGAACGGCAAGCAACTTTTCCAGGAGAATCTCAACACCTGGAACGAATTCAAGGAATCTCTTTCTATGACATAGGAATATACAATTGCATTTATATGAGGTGCCATCGTGAATCACTGTAAGAAATCAGCGTAAGACGCTTACATAGCAGCACAAAATTTCAGTAAGAAGTAGAAATTTTAAAAGATCTGCAAATCTCAGAAGTGGAGAATTCAAGATCAAAATGATAACCTTACCTTTATCATACCTCTGCTTTTAATTCCTCTTCCATGCCAGTCGATTTTATCTATTGCTGATTTCGTACGATCGCACTGTACACCTATGGTTGTCCCTCGCACGACAATCGGTGGCAACATTTCAGCTGCGACCACCAGCGTGTATTCCTCACCACTATCCACCAACAGATTCCCCCAATCATACCATCATGTCGGCAATGGACACAGATTACGACGCTTCCACGGTGTTAGCCACCATCAGACTGGAAACCGAACTGTCGGAATTGATAAATTTGATCTACCAGCTCGAAGACTACTACGAGAGAAAGTTATGGCATCAACTCACATTGACATTGGACGAGCTCTACCAATCGCCCGAGGCCTCCAATGACTTGAAGTTCAAGATCTACAGATCATTCACCAGCCAGTTTGCCTCCAAGTTGAATTCCATAAAAGTGGTGGACTTCCTCTTGCAAAGTTACCACCAACCACAAGACACCTTAGAGAACTTGTTGGAGTTGAAGAAGGGATTGGTGAGCGAATTGAAGAAAGCCAACAACTACAAGGCCGGTGGCGATGATACCGAGTTGGAAGCCTTGCTCAAATCAGACGAATCCGTAGCATACGTCGACTTGCAAATAACCAGATACTACCTTCTTTTGAACAAGGTTTCCGAAGCCGAAGAAATCTTGGATGGATTGAAGGACCTGTTCGATGCCAGCGGCCAATCGAGCAACAGATTCGAAAACCCAAAGGTCAACTCTGCATACTTCTTGGCCAAATGTGAGCTCTACAAGATCAACGAAAACTACAACTTATTCTACATCAACGGATTGTTATACTTATCCTCCGTGGACACCAACTTGGGAGAAGACCAAAAGATCAAATTGTGCTACGAAATGTGTATAGCCGCATTGTTAGGTGACAAGATCTACAATTTCGGAGAGTTGATATTGCACGACATTTTGAACGTTATCAAAGATGAAAGCAGTCAATACAATTGGCTTTACCATTTGATCCAGAACTTGAATTCCGGAAATTTGCCCCAGTTCAATCATTGGCTTGCCATTGCGTTCAAGAAGTCGCCATTTTTGGCCAAATTCGAAGTTTTCTTGACCCAAAAAATCATTATCATGAGCTTGTTGGAGTTGATCTCGCAAAAATCCACCACCAATAAGCAATTGACTTTGAAGGAAATCTCAGAGTACACCGGCACCTCCGTCAATGACGTGGAACACTTAATTATCAAATGTTTCTCCTTGAACTTGATCAAGGGTTACATCAACCAAATCGATGAAATTTTGGTGGTCACATGGTTGCAGCCTAGAATCTTGAACTTGGACCAAGTCAATGTGTTGTACAAGCATTTGTTGGCATGGGACAACCAAGTGGATGTTCTTGCTAAGGACGTTTACAAGAACGGTGGCTCCGTGTGGGCTGGCATATAAATCAATAGATTGAGTGAATAAACGCCATAAATCAAGCAATTGAAAAGTAATTGAACTCAGTAATTCGAATTAAGTAACCCGAATCAATTAATAGAATTTAATTAATCAATACAAGTAATCAAATCATTAATTTAATCAATTTCTTCAATTAGTATTCAAAGCACTTGATCTCAAGACTCAGATCCGAAGCTTGAATATCTGTATTTTGCGAGATCTAAAAATGATTACTCAATCAGGCTAAGCCGAGTCGGTAGTCTTTATTTAACCTAACTTACACTCAATACAGTGCTCATACGGAAGGCCGGAATTGAGTCCTACTCCACTCTTTTCCAGAACTTCTTCCGAAATCACCGTCTTTGTCCTTTCACCGCAATATTTTCTACTAATTAGATCATTTCTGGGCATTAGATCTCCCGCTCCTTCCCCAATTTATTTGTCCGCGTTTCCTGTACCTACCTTTCCGAGCACCGCCACTACTAAAGCTTCCTTTACCACACACTCTTCCTCAATGCACATTCTCCCTTATTTAAGTGTGCTTCCGTTCCTTCTGTTGGCCGCCGCCAACAGAGTGAGCTTCGATGAGGACGTCAATTCTCAGGTCTGTGCTGGTATATATTCCAAACACGACTGGGGTGGGTCTCAGAAGCCGCACATAGCGCTTAGTCTTGATCAATATGGAGATCTCAAATATAAGAAGGGCAGTACCTCCAACAATGAAGTCAGCTTCGCCATCAGTTACATTGTGTTCGAATACAAGGACTTGGGCAGCATAGGAGTGGTGGACGGAAACGGAATGCCCAGATTGATCTGTGACGAGCTGGCGGTAGCAGACGGATTGTGTGAGCACGATCAGCTCGACAAGTTCATTTTCAACTCCGACAGAACCAATTCGACGATTTTGACCAATGTTTTAAGGCATGTGGGCCCCGCCTTCATCGAGTACCCCATCAATAACACCGGGTACTACTGTGTGGCCACTTTCTCCAAGGACTACACCAAATATAAGGGCCAGGTCAATTTCCAAAACGCGTTCGGTGAATTGAGTGCTAGTGAAATCCCCAAGTTGCCCGCCTACGGGATCTTGGCTATTTGCTATGCCATTGTTTCGGCGCTTTTTGGCTTCCAATTCTTCAAAAAGAGAAAGGAAAACCAGATCTTGCCATTGCAAAAATACTTATTGGCTATGATTGGTTTCTTGACCTTCGACACCGTGGTGGTATGGTCCTACTACGATTTGGTTAACAGAACCAAGAATCCTTCTTCGAAATTCGTGCTTGCATACATGGCATTTTTATCGATTTTGAATGCCCTCAAGATCACTTTCTCGTTGTTCCTCCTTCTTTTGATCGCATTGGGTTACGGTGTCATTATTCTTAAGCTCAAGAAGAAAGTTATGCTCAGATGTAAGATCATGGCCGGTGTGCACCTTCTTGCCACTTTGGTCTATCTTGTGGCCACCTATTACAATGGTCAAAACAGTTCTACTGCCTCATCCAAGGATTTTGGAGACTCTGATTTCGGAGGAATCTGGGGTCTCATTCCATTACTTCCAGTGACCTTGACTCTTTCTGCATACTATGTGGCTATCTTGGTTGCCATTCGTAGCACTACGGCCAATTTGCACCAACAACGTCAAGTGATCAAGTTGCAATTATACGAGCGTCTTTTCCGGATCATTTTCTTTGCCGTGATCTTGACTTTTGCGGGATTCACCTTTTCTTCCTTCATTTTCTTGGGTTTGAACAATACTGAGATCGTGGAAGAACACTGGAAATCGGCCTTCTTCCTCTTTGAATTCTGGCCAAGTATTGTCTTCTTCTTCGTTTTCGTTGGTATTGCCTGGTTATGGAGACCCACCGAGACTAGTTATATGTTGGCCGTTTCTCAGCAGTTATCTGGAGGAGAAAACATCGACGAAAATGGCGAAGGTGCAGGTGCTGCCGGATACCATCAAGGACACGAGTTTGAGCTTGATGACTTGTCGCTTTTGAGTCACAGCGATACCGAACAACCTCGTGATAACGATAGCTTTGAATTGAGGGATAGTGCTGCTCCTTCAACCGCCCCACCAGTTTACGAGGAGTTGGAATCTTCTAAGAAAGATACTCGTGACCAAAACGATAATACCTTGTTCGATGTCGGAGAGGACGACAGCGATCATGACAGAGATGATAGATTAAGAGAATAGATCTTAGTCAATGTAAGTAGATAAACGCAAAAACATATGAGCGGCAAAGAGAATGTAGACATTTGAGGAAGAGTATCAAAAGAACTGATAACCAATGAAAGAGTCAAGAATAAAAAATAGAACAAATAGTCAATGAACTAATATGAAATGTAGAGAATGACAGTTGTGGAGGCGTATGAAATATAATGACAGTTAATAGCGGAGAATGAATAATAGAGAACAAACAAAGTTGAAGTACTCATGATAGTTAATGAAAGAGCATAATTTGAGGATGACAGTTAATGGATGAGTCGAGAGTAAAAAGTAGAAGAGATAGCCATTGAAAGAGTTCGAGGAATACAGAATGACAGTTCTGGAGGAATATGAAAAAAAAGAGTGACAGTTATGGACGAGTATGAAAAATAGAGTGACAGTTAATAAAGGAGTCCAAAAGAAAGAAAAAAATAAGACAGCTAGTGAAGCAGCTTGAAAATAAAGAATGTAGACAGTCAATAGTCAAGAATGACCATAAGGGTCAAATAAAAACCTAAGGGTTCATAAACATCCACCTCTTTCTCAAAACCCAGACTACACTTTTCACTAGTTCTACACTCTTTTCACTAAAATTCTAACTTCAATGATACTTTTTTCTTCATTTTACTTTCGCTATAATTCTAACTTGACTCATTGATTCGCTGCGCTCATCAATTCACTTGTTCGCTTCGCTCATCAATTCACTATCTTGTCTAAATCTGCACGACACGAGTCTTCAATCGCGCGCCAAACCATCGCGCAAATCTAAGGAAATAAATTGCAACTAATCAAAATAGCGAATAACAACAGCTGCCAACTTTTGCCCCACCCTCCACACCAACCACCTGGGCCCGACCACCATCGTATCCAGCCAGTACGCCACGATGATGACTCAGCAGCAAGCTCCACCGCTACAAGTCAACGCTGCCATAAGCACAGGGATGGCAGACGCCAGCCTCCTCAAATTGAGAAACAACATAAGCCCCAAACTTTGGGCTCTGACCCCCAAAAGACTACCACCGTCTACGCTTAATGAACACAGCATCCATTCCAAGTCGTCACAACGGAAAAGCCGATCTGAAGCCAATAATTTTTCGGGCAAGCGTAAACGGTCTTCTATCAGTGCGGTTGCACCATCCCTCAACCCGCCATCTAGCAGTGCTAGCGACACGAGCGCGGACGCCAGCGCTAGTGCTATTCTGTCTGATGAACCCGTGCCGTTTCAAAACGGCTCGGTGTCCTATACCGATGACGTTGCTGTCTATAAGTCCGATAAACGTTTGAACAGACGTTATCGCAGCTATCTCAAACAACACGGGGTAATGGCATTTTTGAGCCGATTTATCCCATCTACAGTCTCGAAAGCAGATTTATCTAAAATGTTGCTCGATTTGGGGTACCCCAAGGCAACCTTACGTCTGATCGATTCTATCACTACTAAAGATGTGGGCAAAATTCTCGTCAATTTGCTATTAACCGACAAGGCATTCGTGCCCAAATCACCAATCCCACAGGAGACGGGGTACACTTTTGACAAGTTCTTAGGACACTTGGTTGCAGCCAAAAAAATCATGGTCATCACCGGAGCAGGTATTCTGACCCCGCTAGGCATCCCCGACTTCAGATCGTTCAAAGGTTTGTACACCCAGTTGAGCCACTTGAATTTGAAGGACCCTCAACAAGTTTTCAATATCGAGACGTTCAAGAGAAACCCTAATATCTTCTATTCCATCGCTCACATGATTCTTCCTCCAGAGGACAGATTCACCATCTTGCATTCATTCATCAAATTACTCCAAGACAAGGGGAAGCTTCTCAGAAACTATACCCAAAACATCGATAACTTGGAACGTAGAATCGGCATTGCTCAAGACAAATTGGTGCAGTGCCACGGTTCTTTCGGATCCGCTACTTGCATTTCTTGTCGGACCAATTATCCCGGCTCCATGATTTTTGAGCACATCAGACATAAACAAGTCCCTCGCTGCTTCCAGTGCTACCAAAAGATTTCAATGGAAGAAGAAGTCGCTATAAATTACGGGGTTATCAAACCAGACATCACGTTTTTTGGTGAAAAATTACCAAAAGACTTTCACAAATCTATCAAGAACGATATCAGCAATTGCGATTTAGTGTTGGTGATTGGCACCTCGCTTAAAGTTTATCCTGTTGCTGGTATTACAGATCAAATCCCCGATCATGTTCCTCGCATCCTTATCAATAAAGATGATTTACCCGATAAAAAATTCGATCTCAAATTATTGGGTAACAGTGATGACACCGCTTCGTACATTTCAAAAATACTAGGAAAAGAGTGGCTGTTACCAAGCTCAGGGTATTACCAACAGAACGACTTAAGAATTGAAAGAGATTTGCAGGATACAAGTATATATAGAATTAAGTAATGAATGGTTGATATATTTAATAGCCCCAAAACGCAATGTTGCCTCATCAAGTCAATTAAAGAAACCACAATGTAATCTCGGCTCTTATTCAAATCAACTTATTGAGATCAAAATTCAATGACAGATTGACTCTTACTCAAATCAGTTACTTGAGACTAAAATGCGATGGTCACAAATTGGATCAATTAGTCCAATTCATTAAGTCTTTGCGTCAACTTCAGTTCCACATCACTCCAGTTGTCAACTAAACCTTTGTAAAACTTGATCTCTTGATTACATAACTGTAACATGCTATCTTTGAGTTCATTACGATTGAATCTATCCCAATTAGGATACTCTTCGGTGATAATCTTATGGGTCAAATCATTGACCACCTTGGTTTGAACTTCAATTTCATTTTCCAACTGGACGGTTCGTTGCTGTAATTTGTGGACCTTCTGATCACTTGTGGAAGAGCCGATATGAGCTGTTGCTGATGTGGATAATGTGTCCTTAATAAGTTGTGTAGTGTTATTGACTATTCCTCCAGAAGAGTGGTTCATGACGGGTGTGGGAGGTGGATGATGATGCCCTTGAGTGCCACTGGCACCTAAAGTAGCCAATTCACTTCTGGCCTTATTGAGATAATCCTGAAGGACCTGAAGGTCGATTTTCTTATTATGCTGAAGTTCAATCAAGTTGGTCAAGCTAGCAATATACTTTGAACAATCCTTGAGAGCGACTAAAAATGATTCATCGATATAATGATGCTTTTCCGACCAGCTCTTCAGGAAGTATTCGAGAGATGACGCAAAGATCTTGAAATTGTTCAAGATAGAGTCATCTTCAGCCACAGCAGTCGATTTCTTTGTTGGAGTGCTAGGTTCTGATTTACTTGGGTCAACCTGTTGTAAAATAGATAATTTCATAATTTGAGCCAGGAATTGTTCGTAATCAATGCTAAGATCGTGATTCTTCTTATTTAATTTCACGAAAATCTTATCGAGTTTAATGAGGTTCTCATAGAGACGTTTCAACTTGTCGCTGATTTCTAATATATCCTTATTAGTCTCGCGTTTGTGTTTGGAGGGCGTTAAAAAGTTCATAACAGTTTCAGTGATTAGTTCTTCGTTCACAACTTTGTTGACGAAGCCTCCATTAGAATCGTCCTCTTTATAATTGACTTTCAAGTTCTTGGTGAATGTAGTCCAGTCGCTCGAATCGCTTATAAATAAATGGAATATCGACAGTTGTGAAAGGTACTTGTGTTGGAGAATAAACTTGATGAATCTATCAAGTGAATGGAGTCTCTTGTGGACAAATTCGGTGCTGAAAGTGTCGCCTGTCAAGTACTTGAAGTTCAGTTTAGAAGGCATGGGAGGGATCAAGAGAGTGGGGTAGTCATTGGATAAGCAATCGTGAAGAATCCTGAAATCACCGTACCGTCTGCGTACTTTGATGGCAGCTTCCAGGTCCTTCTTTTGGGTCGAAAGCTTTAACACTGCTGGATGGTCCGTTTCAGTTGTCACAAGATAGGATATGAAAGGCTTGGATCCGGCGTCAACGTCCCTTATCGGAGTAGTCACCGTTGCTTTGATGGGGTACTGCTCGAATTGAGCCACCATAGCCTCCTCGGCAGCGGCCTTGGCGGCACTGGTATCGTTCAAGGGGTCAGAAGCATTGTCGGAGACGGGGGTTCTGGGTGATGCTATGAGTGTGTTTGCCGTTTGGTCCGCTTCATCTATATGTTGACTAGTTGGAGTGCTGGTTACAGGATTAAGAGCTGGTTTTTTGGTGTCTAAAACAGGCTCTTCTACCTCAGTATCATGAGGCTTGGATTCTTCAGATACAGCAACATAGGCGGGAGGCGCCAATTCATCGATAGCGGCGTTGAGTTCGGTTTCATGGGTGGATTCGTTATCTTGGTGCTCCTCAGTCAGCGGTTCCTGGAGCTCTTCAGTTTCTTCGGGAATTGGATTGGCGTTTTCGTGATTGGAAGCATTGTTAAGTGGGTGCTCGACTTCTCCACGGTCCCACTGGACCGAAGTGAATTGATCCTCGGAGCTCATGGTGGGTTTGTTGGTAAGGGTTGTGTGGCAATGTTTGTGTCATGTAGGCGAGACTGATACGGAGGCTGTGTGCAGGAAACGACTTATCACCAGAAGCACTGTGAAGCAGGTAGAAGTATAAAAAGAGGAGTTACTGAATGGGGAGAGAAAGTGCTTTCAAAGTAGAGATGATTGAAATATTCTATTAAGGATTATTAAAGGGATTAAGGGAGTTTTTGGGTCAATTATTGATTTGACGATAAGAAACGGACTGGTACCTAAAGAGTGAGCGCAAAAGAGAATGACTGCAAACTTGAGAATGTTAGGGATCACTTTGTCTACATATTTGACATTTTTACATTCCTCTCACGCTTATTTCTTTCGTTTCTCTTCTAATGACTCTCCATTCCTTTCCTTCATCTTTTATCTTTACTGGTTTGATTTATTCCTTCTCCCTTTTTTGCACTTTTTTCTCTTTTACTGGTTCTCTTTCCTTCCTCTCCCTTTACATTTTTCTACCTTACTGGTTTCTATCTTTTGTTTCTACATTCTGTTTCTTGCTGATTTGCTTTATTTTATAGTATACATAAATGGATTAAAGAATAAGCCAGACACCAGCTGCCACAATCGAAACACCAATGATGGCGGTGATGATCCCCGCACCGGCCTTGTCCCCCGAGCCCAACTTCAAGGGGCTGGCGTTGGTGTTGGTGACGGTGTATCCACTTGCTGGGTCACCCTTGGAGGAGCCACCATCTCTAGCGGTATATATAGGGAACTGGTTGGCCACAAGGTTGGTCATCGCTTCCAAAGCGCACATTTGTTCACCCAAACCGTACTTACCGTCCCAGCCACCGGTGAACCAGTTCAAACCACAGGTGACACCGTCGGTACCACCAGAACAAGAGTTGGCGGCGGCGTTGGCGTCGTTGACGAGCCATGGCATAATCACTTCTTCGGTTTGAGGAACCAAGGTCATGGTCAATCCCAAGAAACGGGAGAAGTAGGCCTTAAACGATCTTTGATCCTGGTTACAGTTGTTGGAAGGTTGACAGGCGGCTTCGTACATGATTTCGTACTCGGTACCGAAGAAGACAACCGCACCCTTAAGCATTTCCAAGGTTCTGTTCAACCATTTGGGGTCTTCGGTGTAGTTGTACAAGTAGGCAGCACCGGACAAGAACAAACCGTGGTTGTAGGTCCATTGGTAAGGAGTGATATCGGTACAGTTGTCGACCTCAAGACCATCCAAAATCTTCCAGTAGCTGTCGGTGGTGATCAAGTTGGCGTCTTCCATCCAGTCCCACACCTTTTCGGCCCAGTCGGTGTAGGAGTCGTTACCGGTGAATCTGGCCAATCTGGCACCAATGTGGAACAAACACCCGTTGGAAACCGAGTTCTTGTAGTCGTAACCGGAGTTCCACTGGAAAATCTGCCATCTTAATCCACCACCACAATGGTCGGGATCCCATCTGGCGGTCATGGTGTTGAAGACGGCTTGGGCAAGCGCAAGCCACTGTTTCTTGGGATCGGTGGGGTTGGTGAAGTTCTTTTCGGCGGCACCAATGACGGCAATGCCCCAGAACCCTTGATCATCATTACCTTCTGTGGTGGACTGGTTCAAAGGAATATAGTTGTAATCTTCACCGGTTTGGTACTCCAAGGCGGCTTGCACCACGGCGTGGTAGGTGTCGTTTTCCATGTAGTAGCCGAAGTCCATCATGGAGCCCCAGGCACCACCGGCTTCCCACCAATAGTAAGGGTAGGTGAACATACCGATGACCCCTCCGGGCTTGCTTCCATCGTAGTAGTTCATGAGACCATCGGCAACGATGGCGGCGTTATATTTGACGTTGGTGAGGTTATTGGTGTCCATCAGGAGCGCCAGAACGACGCCCACCACGGCGGTGAGGACAACGTAGGGATGAAGCTTCATTTAGCGATAGTTGTACTCGGTGGTGACAAAGTGTTGCTCATAAACAGTTGGCCGAGTGCGCTAAATTTAACGCGTGAAGATCGGAGAAGGGGCAGAAACGGGAGAGTGGATGGAGGTGATAACGGTGGGAAAAAATGGTGCAGAGGTCGATTTAAAGGTGCAAAGAAGGGGATTTTTACAATTTTAGCTTAGTCAGGGGCATTTAAGCCCCTAGAGTGTCTAT
Organism: Suhomyces guaymorum; assembly: GCA_030568515.1. Lineage (NCBI taxonomy): Eukaryota > Fungi > Ascomycota > Pichiomycetes > Serinales > Debaryomycetaceae > Suhomyces > Suhomyces guaymorum. The sequence continues at coordinate 112,277 of JAJMGD010000023.1, forward strand.
TTGGAGGCTTGATGGCTCCGATGGCTTGCCAGTATCGTGTAGGCCGCGATAATGGACCAAGCGAAAAGTGACAAAAGTGATCATTGGGGTAGGCAGTGCGGGCGCAGCTAGGGAGAAGAAATGAAGGAAATTAAGAGCCAAGCTAAAAGTGGAGGGTTCGGCTATGCTGACAATTCTGGGCTAAGAATTAGACTGGGCTTACAATAACAACTACACGGATGGTTGAATGGATGGTTTTCGTGGAGTTTTGGTGTCTCTCGTGGGCCGCGATGGCGCGCTCGATTGCGGTAGTAGGGAGATCCGCGCTACGCCAAGCGGAGTTGGTCAAGGAACAAAGCTGTTCTGGAAAATATTACAAGAGCTCATTTAGCGGGATTTGACCACGACTATCGCCAAGTATCTTGAGGGTGGGTTTATGCTAAAAATGAATTGTTTACTGTATATTCTTCTTTCCTTCTAGAGTTTCTTGTCATATTTACCATTAATAATCGCTACTATTAGGTGGCAGTCCCCGCGCGGTTCGTCTCTACGTCACTTGGCATCGCACACTTCCGTATAAATTTCGCGGCACCGTGCTTCATTTAGTTGTGTTGAGGCACAGTTGTCTGACTTGAGTGCACGTCAAGCAGATTTAAGATAGATAATTTATTAGTAATTTTTATGCGAATGAATATCTGGTGATTTTATTAATTTATATCCGTACCTCCGATCTGAGACATCTCCCGAATTAAGCAGATACTCCGTAAATTGTACTTCATAAATTTTGGACAGAATCCTTCACCACGATTTCACCTTTTACAATTAAAATTATGACTTTGTTTCTTGAAATTCTATTTTAATCGTTTCTGATCTTCCAACTCGCTGTTGTCCGTTCGTTTATAATCGTTCAGATCTTCCAACTCGCTGTTGTAAGTTCGTTTATAATCGTTTTTGATCTTCCAACTCGCTGTTGTCAGCTCGTTGTTACTCGTACATTCTACTATACATCAGGGCTTGAACACAGGATCCAAAATCTCAGCGGTGCCCTCTTTTCTGTAGTCGGCTCTGGCATCGAGAACCGAGTTGATATGGTTGGCCTGGCCAAGAGGTAAGGTTGGGGCAGGAGTGACGTTTTCACTGTCTTCATCCGAATCGAGATCAATACCGGCTGTTTTGGGTTTGATCATACTTTCATCTTCAAAGTCGCTTGCCTCTTCTTCGTCGTCCATATCGTCTTCGTCGTCCTCCTCTTCTTCTTCCTCTTCTTCTTCCTCTTCTTCCTCTTGCTGGCCATAAACTCCAAACACTTCTTCAAAGTTGATGAAGTCGCTCACAAACGCGTCCTTGGCCAAGTCTCTCAAGAACAGTTGCACGTTCTCAGGGAACAAGTCCAACAGTCCGGTCAAACGGTCATACACAACCAAGGCAGTGGCCAAGTTGTAGTCGATGGTTCCGCCAGGAATTTCCGCCCTTTCGTATCTGACTTTGTTGAGGATATCACTGACTTTATCCTTCACTTCCACAGGGTACTTGGTGTTACTAGGCTTGTAGCTCTGGTGGTTCACCTTGACGATCAATAAGTTGTGTTTACGATTGTAGTTGAAGTAGACCGAGGAGTTCTTGATTTTGATCAACTCTTCGTGGTTTTGCTCAGAATAGCCCAGGTACACGAAGTTGTAGAAACTCTTGATTGAAGAGAAATTCTTGACATCGTTCAAATTGGTGGAGATTTGGTTGAATTCAATGCCAACAATGGCAATGATGGGCTCAATGTAAAGCGATTTCAAGTTATTCAAAAGGTGGGTTCTCACTTGTTTATCGGATAAACGAAGCAAGTTGCTGTTGTTAGCTTCACTCTTGCCGACCGTAGAGTCGAATTTGGCCAAATTACTGGTAAAGTCCTCGTTGAACTCTTTGAGATAAACCAAATTGCTGATGTTTTCGCCGTTTCTTCTCTTCTCCAAGATGGTCGTCAAGAACTTCTGGAAATCGTGGTAGACGTTTTTGTAGCTATATGGATCAATATCTTTGGTGATCGAGCCTTGTTCTTCTTCCTCACCTTTGTTACCCAACTTGGACAATTCACTGTAGATATCCTCCTCTTTGGTCTCAATGTCAGCATAGTCATAGTGCTTACGTTTGTACATACTGGCGAGGTCGGGCTTGCCTGGAACTGGCTTTTGCGAGGTTTGGTAGGGCTTGATCAGTGGCATTTGCGCGTTCTGGTACGGTTGGTGTTGCATTGGTCCCTGTCCTTGTAACTGTCCTGGAGTCTTGTAAGCTTGCACGTTCATGTTTCTGGCAGTAGGCTGATTGTAAGCTGGCTGTTGAGGCACCGAGGTGAACGCCTGGATCGGAATAGTGGCCGATTTGAAGGTATATTGCTGGCTGGGAGCTGGAGGATGATGCGAGGCCGCTGAGGTTGTTGTTTGTGCCACTGGACTGACGTAGTTGGGGTTGCTGAGAACTTCATTGATTTCACGTTCGTAGTTGAATGGTTTATTGTGGAATCTTCTGAAGAACTCATCTTTCAACAAACCTTCTTCTTCCATGAAATTGCCGGTCAAACTCTGTTCCTTGAACTGCTTGAGCCCATAGAGCATGGTTTCCTCGGCCAACGGTTTCCTGGAGTTTTTCTTGTTTCTTTCGATGATTCTACACTTGGCACAGGTCCGGTACTGCATCACTTCCGGAGGCTCGTCGTCGAGTCTCTTTCTCTTGCACCGACGGCATCTTCTAACATCGTGTGACATTTTGGATTCTATGTTTTTTGAGTTGTTGAGCTTTGGATGGTTGAACTTTGGATCGTTGTTTTGACTTTAGATTTGTGTTGTTGTTATGATTATCAATAGGAATGTCTTCTTAACAATAATGACCAATCTGTTTCAATATTCAAGTATGAGTCTTTATAAGTCCTCTTTTCTTCTTTCACCTTCACACGTGTTTTCTTCTATCTTTCTGGCTGACCTTTTGGTGCTCCGCTCTGCTTCGTTCTGAAAAATCGCACTACTGTGTTGATAGTGAGACTCTATGGTGAAAATAGCGTGTTCGCAGTAAACGCTGAATTGAGCTACTTTGGCGGAATCGGTGTAGATTGATGTATCGCTGGCGGGTGGTAGACGGCCAGAGGGTCAGGTGGAGATTACAAAGAATAAATGGGAAAAATTTTCCCATCTGTTTATTTTCATGGTGAATTTAAAATTGGGGTCACGTGTGCTAGCCTGACAATTCATCTGCAGTGGCGAACCAAGAAGAGGAGATGGAGAGGAAATAATGTAACAACAGTGAAAGTGTTACTGTAGAAATGGTCTTCGTATTGAAGTTCAGTGTTTGATATATTTTACTGATTTCCGATGTGTCCTCACAGTGCCATTGGCCGAAAACGCCGACGTTCCACCGGGATAGGAGAAAGCAAGTATGGAGATAAACGAACGGGTGCACGTGACCTCACTACCGGGGGAGGACACATTTTTCACCCACAAATAACCATGTTTTTGGCCCAATCGAAAGCCAAGCGCCCTTCAATCAAGCCAAGAGTCCAGGTGGCCTCCTCGCTTGTATAGCACCAGCTCCCCCACGTCAAACCTAAGCCGTTGGCGCAGCCGTGGCTTCCCGCCGAATGATCATCGTTGTGGTGCGCGCACGCCCCGGCTTGGACCCCCTCGGAATCCACTGATTACCAACCTTGACGATCATCGACAACGTCATCCACCGATACTTCATCTTCTCCCGCCATTGGTTGCTATCAATCCATCGGTGCCCCTCAAAACTCAGTGGAGCCTCATTCTCAGCTCATCCGCCCCGCATTGACTACCAGAGATGTCGAAGATTGTCCGTTCCATCAAGAATGTCGCCAGCGGCTACTCCTCTGTCCAAGTTTTGGTCAGAAACGCCACCTCCAATGATCCTAGTGGTCCCACCACCTACGATATGGAAGAAATCGCCTCCCACACCTACTCTTCCCAAACAGATTTCATGGAAATTATGGATATGTTAGATCGCAGATTGAACGATAAGGGGAAGAATTGGCGCCATGTTGCTAAATCGCTCACCGTTTTGGACTACTTGGTCCGTTTCGGTTCCGAAAAGTGTGTGCTTTGGGCCAAGGATAACCTCTACATCATCAAGACCTTGAGAGAATTCATACATATCGATGAAGCCGACAACGACCAAGGTGCTATCATCAGAGTCAAGGCCAAGGAATTGGTTGCGCTCTTGAGAGACGACGAAAGATTGAAGCGTGAAAGAGCCACAGCTGCTGATTCCAGAGAGGGCGGCAGACGTTCTCGTGGTAACAGATCTAGAAGAAACACCACTACCAGACCACCAAGAGACGAACCTTACGATGCCGATTTAGAAAGAGCCTTGGAAATCTCCCGTATCACTGCTGAAGATGAACAACGTCGTAAGAACCAAGACGAGAACGATCCAGACTTGGCAGCTGCTCTCAAGTTGTCTATGGAAGAGGAAGAGATGAGAAAGCAGAGCCAATCCCAAAACCACAATTTGTTGGACTTGGACGATGCTCCTCAACCACAATACTTTATGCAAACGGGATACTACCAACAACAGCCTCAGCAACAATTCTATGCTCAGCAACAACAGCAGTATGACATGTTTGGCAATCCTATACAAAACCCACTTGCCACCGGATTGTACCAACAACAAACGTTCAACCCCGACTACCAGTACCAACAGCAATTGGCTCAACAACAGGCCCTTCTTCAACAACAGCAACAACAGCAACAGCAACAAGCTTTCCCTCAACAACAGCCACAATTCACTGGCTTCAATTTTGGTCAGCAGCAACAGCAACAACCTTTGCAGCCTTTAAAGACCGGAAACAACAATCCTTTCGCTATGACGTCCGAACGTCCACAAACTCAGCCACAATCACAATCTTTGAACGAGTTATCCGAGCAAAACCAACAACAGCAACAACCGCAACTGCAACCACAATTCTACACTCAACCAACACAGATCAAGCCTCAAAACACTTCCTCTTCCAAGTTCAATGACTCGACTCACTCAGAATTAAACAACCTTTTGGCCCAAGGTACCGGTTTGGATACCTTTGGTAACACAGGAGCTACTAGAATCCCTCATCAGCACACTCAAACTCAAAACTTTGTGAATTCAAGCGGTACTGGTTACAAGCAGACACTGAACGAGGTGAGATTGAGCTCGAATGCTACCGGAAATCCATTTTTGAACGTTGGCATTGGATACCAAGGCCAACAACAACCACAACAGCAACAGCCACAACAGCAGCAGCAACAATTTTCATCCATAAACCCCGCCTACACTGGATATGGATTCGGTAACCAAGCAACTGAACAAAAGAGAAACGACGGTCCAAGTTTGATAGATATTTGATTTCAAGGCATTATCACTGATGGCTTCAGATCTGACTCCGAGTCCATCTGATCCTAGGCATTATTCCTGATGGCATTAGATCTGAACCTTGAGTCCATCTGATCCTAGAGATTAGTTAAAATTTTTCTTTCTTCGTATTTTATACAATTGTAAGTAAATGTATTACATTCAATGAGCTTGTACGTTGAAATTCACATCCAGATGAATTTCTTCACCTAGATAAATTATGATGACGAATTTGACATCATATTTTACATCAAACTTATTGATTCTTATAATTAATTATGTTTATTGTACAGGTGGAATGCCCAATTGTCTTAGTTCATTCCTTATAAATTAACTTCATGGGGAGGATGCATTACTTCAATTCGAAACCTTTATACTCTTGAAGATCCATAGCGAAAATGCTCTTGACACACCAGTCCCATTCAATCATCACTCCATTGATTTTGCCATCTTTAATAAGTTTGGAGAAATTCTTCTTCAATTTGGTATCTTTGGTACTGTGTGCTACGAGCACCACCTTCTCGTCGTCTGTGGATAAAGGTGCTAGAGATTTCTCCAAAGCGGTGGGAGTTGCATTCGCATTAATAGACTGGGCTTTGTCCAAACCATGATCTTGCAAGATTCTGGATATCACATCATATCCACCATTTAAGTTACCAGAGAGATTCAAACTGAGACCCTCGAATAGTATCCCATGTTTTTCTGAATTCATCAATCGTTGAAGACCATTAGATTGTTTTGGAACCCCGAGCTCAGCATTGATTTCTTTGGTTGGGATGAACTTATCGAGAGCGTAATCGTCTATATTGAACTCTCTGGCTATACTTTCCCTGCTGGCAGAGTCTCCAGACGATTTCTTGAGAATCTCCACAAGGTAGTTCGGATGCACGATTCGTTCCACCTTGCTCAAACTACGCAAGAATTTCTCGGTTCTCAAGATTTTGGGTGCAATCAAAGTATCAACCGGAAACTTCGCTTGGAAATCAGGGATAATTTTGATCCCAAGACTTGCGAGCTTGGCGGTGTCACTTTTAGATAGCGTGATGTCCAGCTCACAACCTGTCATGATTGCAATAATTGTAGGAGAGTCCAGAGAATTTGAGCTCGAGTCTTGACTGGATTTCTTTGTCTTTTTGGTCACTCTAGTATCCTCTTCTTCTGGAGCACCTCTCTTTGACTGTGGCAAGGAATTCTCTAATTCTTGCATATAGGTTTTCATCTTTTTGGTGCTTTTGGACATTTCTTGATACTGGTTCAAATCCGACATATCGGTGTGTAACTTTTCAGCGGCTTTCTTAGCTGCTGATCTACCTCCTCTTTGTCTTTCGCCTGTTATTGGTTCGGATTTGATTTGTTCCTTTTCATCCTTAGCAGGTATCTCCGTCTTCCCTCCGTTCTTTCCATTTTTTTTGTTCTTGATCTCTTCTGCTTTTGGTATTTCTTCACTTTCCTCATCTTTTTTCTTCTTATTCTTTGATCTTTCCTCTTCCTTGCCTGCCTCCTTTATTTCTACTTTAGCCTTTTGGTCTTCTTCCTTTGTTCTCTTCTCTATCTCTTCCTCTTCTTTTGGTTGTGCATCCAAAACATCATTTTCGCTATCATTAATATCGGCAGTTTGCGACTTCTCTTCATCACTATCCATCTTCCTTATAACTTCGTCATCAAGCTTCGTCCTACCAAGCAATGCCTCCACACCATCATTGCCACTGCCCAAAAATTGATATTTTGCAATGGAAGCGTCCAATAACTCCCATTTGGAGTAACATTCTTCAAGCCATAAATGGTTGACAATCTTGATTTTGGGTTGTCCGTTGCTATCCAACCATTTGAACTTGGCGGTATCATGCTTCTTTCCTTCAGACTTGGCTGCGATGAGATAATGGTTTTCTTTGGTCATTGTCTTCGTGAAATTTCCACCCAATGTGGTGATAAGCTTGGCTAAATAAGTTCTAGCATCACCACTATAATTTGTGACGGAAATATTTAAGCCCTGGAAAGCTTGCAAGGGTTGTGAGGGGAGTGGGTAGTGAAGTAAATTGGAGTTTTTTGGCAATATCCAGTTTTCAGTCACAATTATTCCATAAAGCCAATTGATATTACCAACAATAATTCTGCTAGACTGACAACTTTGCTGGTACGCCTTCCCTGAGCGGTATTTCCCTATGTACACGTCGACGCTGTTAGGATTATATTCTGCAAGTACTTTACCACCGTGATTTTCAATCAATGTTCTGATTGAAGCGTTCAATCGCTGGGATAAATTATAGTCTGGAGCGATGTAAAATGCTTTTTCTTCGAAGAACTTGGAGCTGAATTGGGTTCCTTCCGGCAAGTCATCGTGGCTGATCAAGAGGTTCATATCTGGTCCTGATAACTGCCATTTTTGCTTATTATCTTTCGATGTCAATAAGTATGGGGTTTCATCCAATTTGGCACCCATTGTCAAGCAATGGTCGATCCAGTGAGGCATCACGATCTTGATATCCAACTGCTGGTCCTGGGGCCCATTGACGGCACTATATGCGATGATACTCTTTTCGTTGGTCAAATCCAATGCTATGAGATGGGTAGTATACCGAGTGAGAGCGTCCAAATAACTGCCTCCAAATGCACTGACAGCGCCGTAAATCACCTCCTTATCTCCCTCAGGCAAGTTATCGGCCACACAGACAAAGCAGTCTTTCAAGAAGAGTTTTGGATCCGGATTGTAGAACTTGGGGTTGAGTGTTTTCTGGGCGGCTAACGATTCGTAGACCCATTTGGCGGTAGTGATGGGGATCATCGCGCTTCTGGCCAACTCGTATTCGATGAAGTCGATCGTCTCGGTGATTATGTGAGTTATCAGGCCGCTAGAAGTGCCGTTGGAGTTGCCGCTGGAAGTGTCGCCATGATGATCTTCGAGGAAGTTGGTGCTATTTTCGTAATCGTACTTGACGATGACTTTAGCACCTGCAGACTCGAGGCGCTCTCGTATCTCCTGGAGCGATATCGAGCCTGACTGGACCACTAGGAATATCGAGCCTTGCCACATTGGGTAGTTTGGTTGTACAGAATCTGTGTTTACGCGTGAACGCGCTCACGCGTAGTCTTTGGTCACATGATGCGTGATCTTCAGCGATGGAGACAGGGAGAGGAGAGAAGGAGAAAGAGAGAAAGAGATGAAAAGAGGAAAAAAAGAGGAGAGACAAGTTCCGGAGGTATGTGAAGAATCTTCCTTGCATCTTTTAGGCTCCTATCTTTCTTAGCCAAGAAATTTCCGATTTCTGGGTGACTTGATTCTGCATTTTCGTCAGATTGATGGGTAATATTTTCGCAGCCAGGCCTATTAGGGCTAACGTCCTGAAATTATGAAAAGGCCCAAAAGGGTGAGAATCCCCGAAAGAGGGGATTTCGCTATTGCACCAGTAAACGGCTATCGACGGAAGCCGGACCGCCGTGCACACTTCCGGAGTCTAAAAGATCGGTATGGTACGATCAGCACTGGACGATCGCAGGTACTCCACGCATGGAAGTCGCAGCACAGCTGTAGAGATACGTCGTGAATCACCGGCGCCGTAGTGGCCTGTTTGATCAAAAGAGGCCCAAAAGAGCTCGAAATGTGGGAAATGGGATGTAAGGATGGAGTAAGATCATAGAATGTGGAGAAGGGTGATGAGCTTTCATTTGAATCCTACTCGATTTGGAGTTAAGACCGAAACCTTAAACTAAAATACCAGACTTATCGATTTGGAAATTGAAACCATTTTTTTATGGTGGATAACAATTAAAACCCTCTCTAGAAATAATTCCCTCGATCTGGAGTAAACAGATCTGGATCAAGAAAAATAAAGGCTCAATCGTAAATTGAGAAACAGTTTATACAGCGAATAGATTGGCTCGTCGAACGAGCCATCTACCCCAATTTCAGATTTCCTCTATTGTGAAAGTATTTCTGGATTCAAGTTATCTACAATGTCAATTTAGAACAGCCAATATCGAGAGCATCGGATTGTTAGGCACATATCTATCAGAATCCTGTTTTCTCTGATAAGAAATTGGTGCTCGTAAAAATCGAGTTGACTATCTTTATTAATCTCTTACTCTTGAACCACCTCAGAATTGATGCAGTTCCCTTCAACATTTCATAACTTCGGCACTATCCTCTTTAGTTGTACTAATTCTCCTTCAGGATAGCTCTTCAATTTTTAATCATTTAGCACGGTTTAGTACGGTTTAATTTATATGACTACAATTTTTACTTAGCGTGTGTATTCTAAGTGACAATGAACAATTGTGGCTTGTCAATGCAGATTAATTATCTATCTGGGTAAGCATGAAAGAAATGAGTAGGAAGTGAAGGAAAAGTTCATAACTCGAATGGATGAATCTATAAGGATGATGGGTTCGTGAGGGGTATGGACTGATGATGGGCATTAGAATACAAATGATACTCCGGGATTAAAATAGATGTGATGGAGTTTCAGACTACTCTTCGGAAACTGGCTCCTCAAGCGTGATTCTGTGGGTGGACAAGCTTTCGTCAAACAAGTCCTTGCCTTCGGCGTGAAACTTCTTGGCCCAGCTCCGACACAAAATACTGGCTTTCATGAACTTTCTGGTAGCATACTTCTTGAAGAATTCGTCGTGTTCCACGGGAGAAAACAAGTATTGGAAGATCAATTCGGCACACACCTTCATATCATTGACACGGTAGCCACCGGAATAGTGGATCAAGTTACCATTCCACACCGGGCTTTTCCCCAATATTAATCTGGCCAAATACATGGCGGAGGCACAACACAACGAAGGTTTGAGACCAATGAAACGGTAATCTATAGCTGTTATTTCCAACAAGTATTTTCCCAAAGTTCTGGACTGCACGTCGTAGTCATCGGCTTTGGAGATTCTTCTCAAGAAGTTCATTGGATTAGGATAGTTGAGGTCAAAATTAAGAATGGTTAAAATGTACTTTTCGGCTTGTAAGATCTCCTCTTCGGTATAAGAGCCGTCGGTGAAGTATGCATAGTTTTTAACCGAGGGAGAGAACACCTCCTCGTATTTAGCAGCAATGAATAAAGAGCCGGTGGCTAACAATTGGAGCTTATCGATTTGCACCACTTCCAAGGACATGAATCTATCCATCAAGTTGATAGCCAAGAATAAACTTTCCGGGAGCAATCTGAATCTTAGATGCATTTCCACGAGCCAATCGACCAAGATCGATCTCATCTTGGGCTTTAAATGTTTCTGCTTAAATAAATATTGCGAATCGGGCAACATCCGCGATTCCAATTCGTAGAAATATTGAAAGATATCCGAGACGTATTCGCTGGCCATCAAGGGATCGTCCATGTCCTCTTCATCGAGGTCCTGCCATTCATAGTCGATGAGTCTTGTTTTCTTGTAGGGAATGGTGGTGGCCGGATGGGGGCTCGACGCGTTGGGGATGTGGAGTTTTTCGACCAAGTTGGTGGACGATTCGGTGGCCTGTCTCTTTTGGGGCATACGTGAGGGTACTACCGGAGCTGCTACTGCTGTGGTGGTGGTGGTGGTGGATGCTGAATCGGTGGAAGATGCTATGACGGAGTCTGAATTGGCAAAGTCAGAGGGAGGGTTTTTTTGTTTGTCGTCGGATGCTAAGGTGGTGGTGCTGGAGGAAGAGGCGGCGATGTTTCTCTGTTGGAGCGGAGCGATGTCCCCACCCAATGGACGTCTCTTGGATGGTGGGACTGCCGATTTGCTGGTTTTGACCCCCAGAGCGCCGTATTGGTTGGAGACATCGCCCAAGTATTGGCGGGTGGTGGCGACCTCGACGTCGTCGCTGTGGGTGTCGTCTTCGGCGATGGCGGAGGGCACGTTGGCCAAAGGCTGGGACATCAAGCCCTTGGACCTGGTTAGCCTGTAGTCGTTCTCGTTGTTGATGGTTTGAGGCATAGTGAGGACCGCGAGGAAAGGGAACGGGAAAGGAAGGGGAAAGAAGCGGTTGGAGAAGCGGAAAAGAAGCTGGAAGGAGAAGAGCGAAGGAGACGGGAGATGACAGGAGGAGACGAACTAAATGAAAACCAAAGTGATGGGAAGGACTTTTGCGGTGAGTTTTGCTGAGATGGATGCTTTTTGCTGAAGCCAGTCGTCTGCATGCGGTGCCCCAGTGTTTTGTAGAAGACTGAGTTGAGCCAAGCGCTTTGTGTGATTTGGGTTGCAATGCCTAATTGTGTACTTGCCAATTGCGGTGTGATTGCGAATAGTGGGTCAGGAGCAGCTACAATACAAGCAATACCATAACAAAGCTGACTTTGTGGTGTTGTTAATTTACTGGATCCGTGAATAGGAAACGATGCGCGCACGCCGGCGCGACCGCGCAGCTGCCACTACGGCAACGGGCGACCTGATTGGCAGTGGGAACGCGAGCGGGCCAAAGTGTAGGCGCGAGTGGAAGCGTTAGCGAGACTGGCAGGGGCAGGAATGTGAGACGGGAGGACTACGAGAACGCAAATAGAGAAATACAGAAATGAAGGAAATTCAGCAAATCCAGCAGATGTGTCAATCCAGAAGTGTCAAGTCAATGTGGGACTCCAAAGTGGTTTGATGGGAGGTTAGAGTTTTTAGCGACCCGCTTGGATGTTTGGACGTGAAGGTAAACACAAGCAATTCGAGATGGATCTGGAGTCATGCGCTCAGTCCTGGGTGGTGCCGAGGTGAAACGGGATCATCGTCGCCAAGATGAGGTACTGCACCAGCGCGCGCGCTGGCGAGGTGGACGCCAACGCGGGTTGTTGCGAGTCTGCCAGATGGACGCGCCGGTGCTGGCAGACGACACCGGGGTAACGGCTAGTGAAGATTGTGAGAGATGAGCGATGAGGAATGTGAGATGGAGATAAGGTTCGATGTGAGAGATGCATGGCTGGACATGAGCCAAACGGGATTAGAGTTGATCTGGCTATAAGTTGGCCAATTTCATCTTGTGCGATTGTGCTCGTTTCGCAGTCTACCACGGTGCAATTTTGCAGTCTCCGTTGACATGGACCAAAAGGGAAGGTGCGCTATAATCAGAATAAGAGGGAAGATGATGACAGAAGTGGAATTGGGAGGAATCCTGAAGGTGGAATAGTATGTTGATGAAGAGAATGAATTATCGATGAGGAGAATGATATATCGAAATACTCCTTCCCTTTAGATCAATTGGTTGTATTATTCTACGATATGATTTTTATGATTACTTCTGAAATAAATAGCTCAACGGTGGTAGAATGCAATTCCTCGCCATTCCCTCAGTTTAAAGGCGTTAGCTTCGGCGAATTCTTATAGTCAGCCGGTAGAGTGGTGAGGCGTTGGCGCTTTCGCCGTGTATTCATCTCGTCAACAAACATCAACCCATCCTTTTTCAAAGTCCATTTCATTTTAGGGTTTAAGGCTTGATCTTCTCTCCGCCTTCTACTGAGCCGATTTCATTTTAAGGTTCAAAGCTTCGATCTTCTATCCGCTTTCGACTGGGCCGATTCCATTTCTGGAATCAAAGCTTCATCTGCCTTCTACTCCGATCCTTTGGGGGTTCTAAGCTCCTTCTACTCCGATCCTTTTGGGGGTGAAGCGGTTCGATCTCATCCGGCTTCTATTGCGTCCCCTACGTGGTCCTCCGATCCTTTTCGGATCATAGGCAGCTCTATGTTTGCATCTCAGAGCTTCTCTTACCTACTCGTATTATGGTCATCCAATTCAATTCAACAATCGATTCTGCGATTATTATTAGTGGTATTATTATTATTTGGATTATTTTCTCTAAGGATTGCGGTTTGGATGATTACTGGTATTATTATTTATTATTTTCTACTGTTATTGTGATTTGTTCGCTCGCGATTATTGTAATCATACCATCAATTCAATATTCACTCAATTGGTACCGGAACTTCTCTATCCTGAATTTTCCACTAATACCGCCAAATCTTCTCTATCCTATATACTCCATTACATCAGATTTTCTCTTCTCTACACTTTTTTTACTCCATTGGTACCAAATCTTCTTTATCTTTTATATACTCCACTGGTACTCACCCATGAGACTGATGGTATCGTTGCGCAAAGAAGAGCAACGGGGACACTTCTCCCGCCGCACCACTGGCTCCGGCGCCTGGGGCGCCTCCACGTACTCGTCCAGTGGAGTGGCGCTAGCGGGAACAGCCGTGGTGGTGGCGCCCGCTACCTCCGCTGGATCTTGCGCGTCGTCACAATTACACTGGTGTGCATTGTCCTGCTGCGGGCGAAGTTGCGATGCATTGATCTGATGCCCATCGCGGTTGATGAGCCAAGAAAACAATCGGTTGTTGACGTTCACGGTGGACATGAGATGCTCGAGAAGTTCTGTTGCCGGTCCAGTGCCCTGCGACTGCCTTATTTGGTCAATAATCTGTGTCAATAGTTGTGCTTGCTCTAACTGCGATAAGTGCGAATTGCTCGGGGATCCAGTGCGTTTTTCGGCGCTCTCGGGTTTTCCGGGGTAAGCCCCGGGCTCCGATGGTGTCGCATTATTGAATGTGGGTGATTGCTGATTCAAAACCTTTAAGTAGCGAGCAATCTGCTGAGCAAGCACTTCGGTGGGGTCGTTGGGTTGCTCCTCCATTGAGCCCTTTCCTTGAAACACGTCTTCAGGATCTCTTCTTTTGGAAAAGTCGCCAAAAGACCGGTTGTGTTGATCTTTGCCAGTTTCAGCTTGAGAGTGGAACGAGTGGTTTTTGTTGTATTGCTCTTTTCCTAAGCCTTTTTGTGCAAAGTCAAAAGACTGGTTATGTTGATCCTTTCCACTCTGGGGATAATGTTCACCATATGACTGGTTATGTTGGTCTTTTCCACTCTGAGGATATTCAGCATAAGACTGGTTATTCCTACCTCTATATTCTCTTTCTCTTGGATTATTCTCTTTTCGGAGCTTCTCTTTTTCAAGCTCTTTCTGGAGGTCGTCGGCCTTCGTCTTGTATTTGATCAATTTCTCCCGCAACAAGCTGTTTTCTCTCTTCACCAGTGAATTCATTTGGGGCATTTGTTGCGCGAGTTTGCGATGCAATTGGTCTACTTCTTCCCTCCGTCTCTGTAATTCGGACGCTATTTGTGCTGCCTCGGTCCTTGAGGCTCGTACTTGCTCCTCGAGCCGGGCATTTTGCAGTCGTAATTTTTCAATTGTCGTCTCCGCACGTACGCGTTCTTGACTATGCTTTTCTTGTGCCCTTTGGTGCTCTGTTTTTGCGGATTCGAGCGACTTTATCAATTTTTCCAAGGACAACCCGAGCATTTTGGAGTAAGTCTCGCCCTCTTTGTTGCTAACGACCGACGCAGGGACGTTATGGATGAGTTTGTGCGTTTCTTTGATGATTAATTCAGTTTTGTCAAAGTCTTCAAAATCGAACGTATCCAACGAAACCTCCGGGGCTTCTGCTAGAAACTGCTCGATATTATGATCCATGCTGTCGAAATTGGTTGAATCGTCAAGACTCAATTTTGGCCATTCAGACTTCGATTTCAGCTTCTTAATAGGGCTCCCTTGGTTGCCGGATCTAGCCCGTAAAATGTGGTCCCGGTAGTCACTGCGTAGCTTTTTGACAGGTGAGAGTCGGAGAGGACTGCTGGTTCTGAAGGGCGACTCGGTGACGGATTTAGATCTCGGTATTTCGATGGAGTCGTCTTCAAGCATGTCGTACAAATCGGACAATTGGTGGTCCAGCTCGCCCGAAATGGAGTAGAGACTGAGATTGTCGTCATGGGTGGACTGGTAGTTGCTGAGCAACTCGTTGGTAGTGTCCGCCATGGATGGAAGGAGTGTGTGGAAGGGAAAGTGGGAGGGTTAGACCGTGATGGCTGCTTTGTTTGTACACGCGAGTCGCGTCGTTACGACATATTTGGATATAGATGTCGTAGGAAGGTGTCGTGAAAACGACATTTAAAAGAGATGTCGTAACGACATGAAAGGTTCCTATCACGACATTACAGAAGATTCCTATCACGACATTGGAATCAGCTTCTAAGGCGCACGCGCACTTGCGACATAAGCGAATCGTCTTGGGCAACATGTGAAAGTAAAGGTGAGTCTCTAGGATTACCGTCTAGCCAACAAAACGTGGCCAGCAACAATACTAATCCATGCATATGCCCCATCCTTTGTAGTCGTAATTCCAACCCTGCTGTCACCCCACCTGTCACCCATGTCCCCTTAATTATCGTATTATCTCCCATTTGGCAATTTACCATCGGTTTACTGGTAATTTTTCCCTTATCAATAGCCCTGAGCCGATGCGATCTTGACGTCCGGCATACACGCCCGCACCAATAAATAGCGACGAACGCCCACCCGAACTCCGTAACACCCACCAAAATGTCTGCCAACCAACAAGAAATCGCCGAATTGGCCAAAGAATTGAAGGCCAACCTCAAGCAAATCCCTGACTTCCCTTCCCCAGGTATTTTGTTCGAAGATTTCTTGCCTATTTTCACCAAGCCTGACTTGTTCCAAAAGTTGGTCAATGCCTTCAAATTGCACGTCGGTGACCAAAAGGTCGACTATGTCGTCGGTTTGGAAAGCAGAGGCTTCTTGTTCGGTCCTACCTTGGCTTTGGCCTTGAACGCCGGCTTTGTTCCTGTCAGAAAGCCAGGAAAGTTGCCAGGAGATGTCCACCAAGTCGAATTCCAAAAGGAGTACGGTTCCGACAAGTTCGAGATGCAAAAGGGTGTTTTCCCAGCTGGCGCTAAGGTCTTGATCGTGGACGACATCTTGGCCACCGGTGGTAGTGCCTACGGTGCCGGAGAGCTCGTCAAGTTGAACGGCGGTGATATTGTCGAGTACCTTTTCGTGATGGAATTGGACTTCTTGAAGGGTAGAGATAGATTGGGCAAGCCAGTGTTCACTCTTTTGAGCGGTCAAACCGAGAAGTTGGGCGCCTAAGTGTTGATGAACTCTTCAATCCGATGAATTTTCAATATGATTCAGTCCAAATAGTCACTTAATAAATGGAACCTTATGATCCAATCTATAAATGGTCTTATGATCCAATAGAAATACTAGAAATGGCTCGATCCAGTCAAATATACTAGAAATGGTTGATTCAGTCCGAATCCTTATAAATGGTTGATTCAGTCCAATCACGTATAAATGGTTGATTCAGTCCAAATACTTAGAAATGGCTTATCAAACAGCTTGAGTTTTCTTATAAATGGCACTTTATCCTTTCCAAATACTCGTAGCAATGGCTGAGGTCTACAAATTAGCCTGTCGTATATCGTGTATTCATAACTATCCGCTCTTGAAGATCAAGAACGCTAACTCGCCAATGTAAAAGTAGATGAAGTAGCCTTGTTCGTGGGTCACATAACTGCCAAAGCTTTTGCCCACAATGACGTGCCACGTAGGACCGTATAACTGGTCCAATTCTTTCTTGAGGAAGGTAGCAATGTCTTTTTCCACCTTGTAGGTTGTGGCTTGAAGCGACAATTCGAATACTTTGGTTTGTATTTCTTCTGGAAGATCGGATGCTTTCAATATGGCTGTAAGGACGGGTCCGCCGACGCGGGCCGAGTGTCCGATCGTTAGTAGTTGGTGGTAATGGAGGCATCGTGCTTACTTACGGGTCTTTTCGAGGTCTGACATGGCGGTGGTAGGAAGTGGGAGTTGATCTGTCACTCTCGTGTATGACATTTGCATCAACGGAAAATGATGAGTCAGGGATTATGTAATCAGGTTTATTGAAATGAAAGAAATGGGAGGAAGGTAGACTGGGATTGAAGAAAGGAAGAGGAATATGATAATAGTTTTCAGTAGATGGAAACTACTGAAGAGTATGTGGGAGATTTTATGGCTTTTTGGCTTAATACATATACTTTCTATTGTAGCACTCGCTTGATCTGAAACAATTGTGCCCCTGCGAAACGTCATTTTCCTCGGTATATTAGAAGTGAACAGAGTGATCCTACTATAAATAAAAATAGAACGATACCAGAACCAACGAAGTTATCTCGTATAGATTTTCCTAGTAGTTCGATATAGCAACCTTCATCTTAAATCTTTTTTCAATTCTTTTATATTTTGCATAAATTTCATATATTTCATATCTCCTAACTATCCCTCTCCACCTTTTTCTACTCCTTCATCACTCATAAATCTAGCTATTTCACTATCCATTTTACACCTTTCTACGATCATAGCTTCTCGTACTTGAGCTTATTACTCATCACGCCCTTGGGGAAGTCGTCCACCCCCAAAGCACTGGTATGGCCCCAGGGCTTTTCCTTGTTCTCTCTATTGATCGCACTCGCAAAGCAGTTCAACCAGCCTGTACGCGAATAGGTCTTGTTGACCGCATCCAAGGTATCTGGATGGATCAAATGGCTATGGAGGCCGACATTATCGAGAATGGTGGCAATCTGTAAAATCAACCCCAAAGTGGTGATATAGCCTGTTTCGCCAAGGTCTTGGTGTCTGACAATTGCCTCTGCCACCGCATCAGCATAGTCCTTATTGCCACCAGTTTGTTGCAATACCAAGTCGCGCGAGACAATACCGCCGTAAGTCTCAAAGGACATCTTGGTGGCCTTCATATTCTCGTCGGTGGTCCCAATATCGTGGAGCAAACTGGTGACGTAGATGGTTTCGGTGTCGAGGTTCCATTCGGCAAATTGGTCCTTGATGATTGCAATTGAGTAGCAGTAGACCCGCAATGAGTGGTTGAGCACTTCCAGGGGAAGCCTCTCTTTAGCGTACTGGTGGACGTAGCGAGCCAATGGCGTTTGCGGAAGCCCTGGAGCGGGCTGGGCGCTGGGCTTCTTGGGGTTTGGAATGGCCCTGGCCACGTCCCGTTCGATTTTCACGAATCCGTAGTGTGACATTGAATTGATGAGCGAAGCGAATCAATGAGTGATCAAATTAATGAGTGAATGAAATTGATGAGTAAATCAATTGATGAGCTTATCAATAAATCAAATGATTATCAGATTTATGGTTTCTAAAGAATGGACTTTCTTTCACAATTGCTTCTTATACGGTTGCTTGGCTGCGGGGAGCAGAGCGGCGCTAACACTACCGCGCGAACCACACGGCGGGAGGAACCGAGGAGAGATGTGGATCATTACAGAAGTGAATCAGTAAGGAGAGGTTTGGGAGAGTTTTGATAAATAGTGGGGTCTTGCTTTTGGTTAATTTTTGGGTTTGGTGGCAGAAGAGGTGTTTCTGGAGTGGACCCTGCGTGTGCCTCGGCTGCGAAAACAGTTTAAGATAGAAGAGGAGATGAATATAGAGAGAATTATGATTGATATATGACTTTTAATGCGTTGAAAGATGTTGTAATGTCAGTAGGTAGTATTGGAGATCCTTTTATGGCTCCAGGTTAGGTTGAACGAAATATTGTTCTCAAGAGACTAGAGGCTTAGTGTAGTCTATGAATGCTATAAGAAGAGAGATATCAATTTATGGAATCCTTGGGAATGTCTCTTGTATTGTTCAAAATGCTAAAATGTATGTTTTCAGTAACACTAAGTAATGTTTGGATCTCTTCTTTCTTGAAGTTCGATACAGAGAATTTCTCAATTTTTCAGATTTTTCGTAAAAATTTAACAAAAATTAGAACGGTAAAATGTTACAAACTAGTAAATAATTAATTCATTAAATTCACAGAGTAGGCATTTTGAAGTCGTCAATTGAGTAATTTTAGTGTATAGAATTTCCTTCGTGATTAAATAGCAATTCAAGTTGACCTCCTTCTTATAACTTTCCGTAAAGAGTTGAATGGAACCAGGAGCATAGGAATAAGCCAAGGTAAGATCAGCACATCTTTGAAATCAATGGATATACTTTCAAGTACATAAATAAATCCAGTATACCTAGACTCGAAAATTGACTTTATTCATCAATCAAGCACTTCTTCGAGTGCCATAGATCCATAGATACGAATATTTATGAGCTGTTACAAAAATATAAACAGTGCAGGTCGACCGACTCACACTTTCATGGCAATAAAGATAAACTTTAATAAATCCAAGATAAACCTACCAGAATTCTGCGATTTTCTCTTAATTGATTTCTTTACAAATCATTGGGAATGTGTACGGACTGAGAATACTCCAATTTCAAGTACAGTTACGATCAAGCAATTAATTTACTTACCCAATATTTCCCAATTTAAACAAGGATACTTACAACTAGAACGATAAAATTCACTCCTATAGCCAATCCCACACTTTTGTCCCTTCTCTATTTTACTCTTTTTCTTTTCTCTCTTACCCTTTTTTCTTTCTCTCTTACCCTTTTTTCCTTTCTCTCTTCCCTTTTATCGATCCATCTTTTCCTGTATCTTTTCAACCCCATTCGCGTCACTGTGCGGCCACCGATAACTGCGTCACAACCATCACCACTACGCCATCACTTGATGCCTCGAAGGCTCTCATATTCCACGTGTACCATTCCTTAAGCTGTCCCACCACTAGACAATATATCAAGACGTTCTAGCCCCATTGCATCCCATTGTATTCCGCATTTCACCAATTCCATAGCCTCAGTGTCTAAGATTGACTCTAGATTTCCATCACGATGTTTGAGGCCGGCCCTTCCAAAATATCGACTCATTACTACAAATTGGCGCATGTAAATACAATCAAATACTGGATCTATACTTCGCATGGCAACGACCAGGCGCTCCTTGAGTTGGAGCTTATGATCAGGCATCAGTACCCCAAAATCTTCATCACCTACTACAATAAGTGTCTTTATCACTTCACCTTTGGCAAGCAGGCCAACTTCCAAGACTTGCCAGAGATCGTCAAGAACATCGAGTCCACTTTGGGCCCCAACTTGTTCGATCCCAGCAAGGAATATCCTGTTCTTCAGTTGAAACATAGCAATGAGATCAGCGTGGAAGTTTTGTCCAATCCGCCAAAACCGTCTTTGGGAGCGCCTCCTTCGTCCGATGAGAACTTATCCTTGGCCAATCTCAGTTTCTTGAAAGCGGTGAAGAAAATGGTATTGTACAATCTCTCGTTGAATGGGCTTATTGAGATATTTGGGAACTATTCTGTATTGCCGAATAAATCAAGTGAGCCAATATCGAATAAATCCGATGGGAATTTAACAACTAAGTCCAATAACGGAAATCACGACTCAATTGATAACGACGGCTCCAATTCGATTCTTTTCCTCGATTCCATCCTCCTCGCAAACGGTGACTTACTAGTCTCAGTTGTCTTAAAGAAGAAATTGACCCTTTTCAGCTCATCCGTTCTTTCAGTCGAAGAAGAATTGGACCTCCAAATGACGCCCAATTTCGATACCAATTTCGTCATCTACCTAATCCCCAGCGGAATCCGCTGTCACTTGTTTGACACAGTCAGTTTCCACAAAAACTTCGTCAAAAAGACGATGGACAACGAAAATCTCCTCACTTTGATCAAACTCAGCACAGGTGTCGACCACTACGAGCTCGGACAAGATGTGCTCTTGGTAAAACTCATTCCTAATCTCAAACATCTCAATAACCAAACTTCGCCAATCTCCAAATTCATCCATACCGTCGATAACAAAAAATTCATCCTCTGGCCCTGGAATCTCTGCTTGCTACAATTTGGAAAGTACGAGAGCATCGGCACCAATTTTGTGGAGAATTCGGCGCATTCCATTACGAATCCTCTCAGTTTAATCTCCGATTTCATTGACTTTAATATCACCACTCACCAGAATAACATCCACAATGCTAACCCGCAACAACACGCCCCAGCTCCGTTCAGTATATTTAGTGCCAATTCGTCAGGAAACGGTGGTGGATCCACGGGTCCAAGTGGCGCCGCCCATTTGGGTCCAGAACAAGTTAAAGAGATGGGCTCTGCCGAAATTCACGACTTGACCACTCCCGTTAATAATGACCTTTTCGGGCTTCACGAAACTCCTACAGATTTTTTCAAAGGTGACCAATCATTTCAACAAGAAGAGAACCAAATGGTTCCACAGGAGGGCAATAGAGATAATGGCAATGAGTTGAAATTGGAGGATCTTGAGAATGAAATGGAAATCGATGACTTGTTCGGTGATGACGGCGAAGATGACGGCAGCGAAGACGATTCGGCTGAGCCAAAGGAAGTCAATGAAGCCAATGATGTAAAAGAAGTAAAAGAAGGAGAGGAGAATGCTAAAGAGGGAGAAAATGGAGAAAATGGAGTAAATTCGGAGACAGAAAATGGCAAGGAGTTCCAATTGGTCAATGAGACGAAAAACGCAGAGACTGAATTAGGAGAAGAAGGATTGTTGATCAAAACCGAAGGTTCTAAAGAAGACAAATTTTTCGAGCCCGAGAAATCGTTACAGAGGAAAAATTCCGAAAAACCGACCTTTATTGATATTCCTAAGGATCAGATGATCAAGAAGTTCAGTACGCCTGATTATAATGATCCTGGTGCCCCTTTGCCAATAATGCCTACTCCGGTGATTCCTCAAAATAGCACTTTCGGACCCTCTTCAACCGGATTCATACCTCAGTCATCCGGATTTCAGCCGTCTGGTCTTGGACCCGCTGCTGGAAGTGGCCCCAGCTCCTCTTTTGGCTCTGGTCCGTCAAATTATCCAAATTATCCAGAAGTCCAGGACGAGAAAAATAGCCAAAAATCGATCTTTTCGCCCATCATTTTCAACCCCATCATCAAGAGCAATATCGATACCAAGTACGGCAAAGGAGGAAAGTTCTACGTCGATAAAGAATCGTCGGCAGACCCGGAAATCGAGAAAAAGAGGAGAAATATCAGAGCCACCAGTGTCAGTGGATACGAACGGCCTTACATCAAAGACGTCTTTGATGGAGATAGATCGTTTTCCAAAGCTCTTACAAACAATCCTGTGCCTACTTTCGATGATGAAGACGATATTGGAGACGACGATGGAGAAAGTGGCCACTCCGACACCAGTGAAGAAAGTGATGCCGATGAGGAAATGGTAGACAAAATCGAAGTTTCGCCTCCATTGAGATTGAATACAGCCGAAGAACTCTTCAATACCAATATTGGCACCACCACAGCCAACCAGACCAGTTTGAACGGGTCAGGATTAATTGAAAATTTGACTAATTCCAACAATACTTACGGCTTCAACGATAAGTCGATGCTTAGCAACCATGCGAGTGCTGCCTTCGGATCTCCTAATTCGAATACCTTGGTGAAAATCCCCAATTTGAAGCCAGACTCTCCGTTTTACAGTGGTGATCTTCCTAATAGCGTATCTCCTATTGATCAAAGTCCACAGCATCAAAACCAAACTCCTTCACAACAGAACCAAAGCACGCCATCTAATCAGGCCCAGGGTACGCCCACTCCTACACACACTCCCAACAGCCAATGGAACATCAAACTGGAGGATATCAAAATCGGCGAAGCCTCAAATTACTTGCCGTTGATTTTGAGAAACATCAACGTTTCTACGATTCCAAACACTTTCTTGTTGAACAACTTGGTCAGCGACCAGCTGATGCCGCTGTTCAATATTAGTATGGATGAAGAGAACGATAATGATTTAGAATTATCGAAAAACAACGAGATGATCATCAAATTAAGCCATATCGAAGAGTTTCTCGAGTACCTCGCACCCAATTTGATCTACGATTTGGGGCTCAACTCCAAGGGTCCAAAGGTGGATTATTACCATCCTAAACTCAAGAAATTGGCCAGAACGCCTGAGGATCCCGTGGAATACGTGATGCCTCCAGAATCGATAAGTCAAGGGTTTGCCAGGATTTTTCCGAACTGTTACCAGGTCAAGCTTGCAGAGTTTTTAATTGACCCCAAACCGCAAGAACAGAACTTGGATATCGATTCTCAGCTCAATTTCTTGGACGACATCACCAACGATGAGGATATTTTGAACCCCAAGTCTCTCTTCACCAAAATGAAGACCTTGGAGTGGACCAGTATCGATCCCGATAGTATGAATGACGAGAGCGCTACCAAGTATCAGTCGATCGTCAACCAAGTCAACGAGTCACATGCGGTCAACGAGGAGGAACAGTACTTTAAGTTGCCAATTGTGAAGTCGCGAGTGTTGAAGAACGATAACATTGTCAATCTCAACAGCGATGGGTTCAATTTCTGGAAGTATCTCAATTTCAGTCCTTTGAAAGCGGCCAAAAATTTCCAGGTTTTACTTATTAGTGAGGATAATGGCAGGGGAGCGTCGTTCAATTCTGAGTTCTTGGAGCTGTTGTGCCACAATTATAAGGAGAACAACCTTGGCAGTGTCTCCAAGATCAATTTGGCCACTGTCGATACTAGACCCGACTTGGAGGGTATAGTCAATGGCCAAATCCTAATCACCCATAACGAGGAGCACACCTACAACGACATTTATAACCAGCTCAATCGCAAGTTGAAGTCGCTTGTTGAGCTCATCAAGTTGGATTTGATCTACAAGACCAATAAGTTCGAATTCGACCGGCCCTTATGTCTTCTTGTGGTGAACTTTAACCAAAGCTTCAACTCCGTTCTCCAGATTGCGAAGATTATCCGGAACTTCAGGACTTTCTTGACTAACCACCAGTTGCCCTTAGTGAAGATTTTCACAAAAATCATTCCCGGGGACTTCATTGTGAAACAGCGTCCTTACCAGAGGAACCAAATGCGGATCTTGTCCAATTATAAGCTCACCAAGTTGTCTTTGAACATCTACAATCAGTGTCCAGTTTCTACAGCCACCAACGCAGCCAACCCAGTGGGTGGCCAGCTAGGAATCAGCTCCAACCAGCCACACCACCAGAGCCGTCTTTTCGACTCTAGTCTCTATACGCAATTGGTGCAAGAACCACCCACCAAGATCCAGTTCAAATTCTTGAATACGAACTTAAAGGATAACAGTTTCAAAGACGACATTTTCCTACACTTGGCCTACGAACGTTCGATCGATAAAAACTGGATTTCGGCCGCTTGGTCCGACTCTTTGGGGGTGATCACCTATAGCAAGTCGTGGTACTGTGGACTCCATGCCAAGAAGCCCAACAGTGCCCACGATTTAGGTTCTATCACCGATGAGATCTGGAACATATCGTATGAGATCTTCAAGCGTCTCAATGACGAGACGAGTCGCTCGAACACAGTTGGAATGGGATTGGGCGGTGGAGGCAACACGGGAGGTAAGAAGTTCCTTGTGTTGACCAGAGTCAACAATGTGATCCCGGACGATGAATTGATCCACTGGAAGAGATTGAGTATCAAACATAAAGATATCTCTTTGATTGTGCTCTCGGTGAACGATTCGACCAAACAGCTCTTTTCTGACCAGTTGCTGAAGACCGATACGGTCTCGAAGACCAGCAGCTCCAATTCCAATTCGAACTCTAATGCCTCTACCTCTGGTCTTGGACCCATGTCTGGGAACGCGCAAAATCACCAACTGTCACAGAGTGCTCTTGATAGGGATTCTGGCAATACCGGGTTCAATTCTTCGCCTTTGATGACTTCACCTTCCTTGGGAATTAATTTCCATTCTCCACAACAGTTCTTGAATGTGCCTTCCAACTTTTTGTCTCCCGGAGACTATGGTGGTGGTTCTGGCCCCAATACTAATAATGGAGCAGAAGGAAGCCCTTCAGAAAGTAGTACGCTTCCACCCTCCATTCTCCACGACTTGGACTCGGATATCATGGGAATCGTGCCTAAATCGCCACTTCCATCCTTCAACTCTCCCGCCCGTCTAGGCATGAAAAACGGCTACTTGTTCAAGAAGCTCACCAATATGCCAGAATCCGGGGAGAAATTTGGAACTCCCTACCTTATTTTTGAAGTCAACCTTCTTAGTTGCTCCAATTACTGGGACTTGGAGGTTCTTCTCCGCTTGATTTTGAAGCATTATAACAAGCTTGTTGTGCTTAACGATATTCTCGGATTGAGAGACTATGACGGCAATATCAATATGTACGACTTGAAAGAAGACGCTAAGAAGCAAGCAGAGCACGATCGCTTCAAGTATGAGGTCGAGGGAATGATCCCATGGCACATCGCTGCGGTGAGTAAGTCTTTGCGGTACTTGAGCCATATTTTGGTGGAGGATAATAGTTAAATAGTGAAGTAATTTAAGGACTGGTTCAACGTCAATATCGTAAATCCTTCTTTTATATAAAATAGAAAAGGATCTTATCTTTGATAGGATACATTTATCATTCCATTAGAGCCTCATGGACATCAATAACTAAACTATGAAAGGCGACTTATGTATTCAGAAGTTATAATCGAGGACGTTGTAAAATAAGATTGTGAAGGCATAGGCATATCTAACAAAAAATGAGAATCCTACTTGATCTAAAATCCTCTGGACAAACAATAAGACGATATCTTTTGAGACTTATTAGCAGAAGAAACCTTTAAAATTCTCCTTCGTTTGACTGTTTCAGAGATTCTATTCTCTGTTTGAAGAATACAGCTTAGTTATATAACTGCACTTTACGCTACTCCGCACTCTTATTCTATCTATATTGATTGAACTGAATTCACCACAGTCGAGAGCCTTAAACTCGAATCACAAAATCATAGTTTAGTGCAGAATATACTGTTCTGTACCGATCTTGTCTTGTCTTGTCTTATCTTGTTTGGTCTTCTTATAGTCTTAGTTCTGCTTATCGGTGAGATGTCTCACCAATCCTGTAATTATCTGTCTCGCACCGTAACCTGCAATTTCCCACTCCCTTCACCCCAACCTGCAATCTCCCGCACAAGTGGAAAAATCCTCCATCGGTGACCTAACACAACAAGTCAACCAGTCACGAACACAAACCACCAGCGATGTCCGATCCTGACCAAATCAAACACGTCAAGGAGGATGATGAGACGTACGATGTAGAGGATAGAGACCAGAACGAGTTCGATGACGACGCCGTTGAGGATAGCGCCAACCAGGCGGCTGCACAACAAGAAGAAGCTCAACAGAGCCTCAAGCGTCTGCGTGATGACGACGACAACGACGACGACAATGGAGAGAATGACGGTGGAAATGACGAAGATGACGAAGACGAGGACGAGGACGACGAAGAGGACGACGATATCACCAGCAAGAAGAGAAAGAGAAGAAGAGCCGCCAACCAGTTCGTTGATATCGAAGCCGAAGTCGACGACGAAGAGGAAGACGAATTGGACGAAGATGACGAAGAAGCAGAGCTTTTGAGGGAACAATTCATCTCCGACGACCGTGACAACATGGAAGGTGCCGAAGGAGACAACCAGGATGATAGATTACACAGACAATACGATCGTCGTCGTCAAGAAGCCGAAGACCAAGATGCAGAGAAATTGGCCGAAACTTTGAAGCAGAGGTACAGAAAGACCCATACCGTGTACAGAGGCGACAGCGCCACCAGTGGTACCGTATCTCAAAAGCTTTTGATGCCCTCCATCAACGACCCTTCCATTTATGCTATCAGATGTACTCCAGGACGTGAAAAGGAATTGGTGCGTAAATTATACGAGAAAAAGAGAACTTTGGATAGATCCAACCGTCCTTTGGACATCTTGACCGTGTTCCAAAGAGATGCTTTCAAAGGTTATATCTATATCGAAGCCAAGAGACCTGACGCCATCGATAGTGCTTTGGCCGGTATGGTCAACATTTTCGCCAGAAACAAGCTTTTGGTGCCAGTGAAGGAATACCCTGATTTGTTGAAGCAGGTCAAGTCTTCTGATGTGGAAATCGTTCCTGGTATCTATGTCAGAATCACCAGAGGTAAATACAAGAACGATCTCGCCATTGTGGATAACTTATCCGAAAACGGTTTGGATGTTCGGTGTAAATTGGTGCCCAGATTAGACTACGGCAGAAACGATGAAACCGACAAGGACGGTAAAAAGATCAAGTCTAAGGTCAAGCCTCTCCCCAGATTGTTCAACGATCAAGAAGCAAGAATGTACGATGGAGAATACTTACAGCCTGGAAGAGGACCACGTAATTTCATCTACAGAGGCGAGGAATACGGTGACGGTTTCCTTTTCAAAGATTTCAAATTGCAATTTATTCAAACCAAAGACGTCCATCCTTCGTTGGAAGAGCTCGACAGATTCCAAGCTGGTAACGCTGAAGAAGAGGGCTTGGATTTGGCCGCTATTGCTGCCTCCTTGAAGGCCAAGAACAAGGGTGATGGAAAACAATCGACTGCTTTCCAACCTGGTGATAAGGTTGAAATTCGTCGTGGTGAACAGGCCAAGACCGTGGGTTTGGTTGTGGATGCTACCTTGAACGAAATTACTATTTCCGTGATCTGGTCCGGAGACCCTAAATTCGTCAACCAGAAATTGACCGTTCCAGCCAACGATTTAAGAAAGATTTTCAATGAAGGTGACCACGTTAGAATCGTGGAAGGTAAGCATTCCGATGAAACCGGTTTGGTTATTAAAATCGATGGTGACTCTGTGGTTTTGGTCAGTGATCAAACCAAGGAAGATGTCAGAGTGTTTGCCAACTTTTTGGTCAAAGCCACCGACTCTTCGCTGAACATAGATACCATGAACAGCAAATACGATATCAAGGACTTGGTGGAATTGAATGCCTCCACTGTCGGTGTGATCGTCAAAGCAGAAAAAGGAATTTTCGAAGTGCTTACTTCAGATGGTAGAATCTTGCCAATGAAACCTTCCGGTATCGCCTCCAAATTACAGTTGAGTCGTCGTGAACAAGTGGCGACTGATAGAAACGGTTTCACCATCAAAGTCGGTGATACCGTCAGAGAAGCCTACGGTGACAAGAAGAAGGAAGGTGCCATTTTACACATCTACAAGAACTCTTTGTTCATCAAATCCAACGAAATTGCCGAGAACTTAGGTATTTTTGTCACCAACCGTATGGACGTCAGTACCATCACCACCAAGGACTCGATGGTCTCCAAGAGTCTTGGTCCAGACTTGAGTCGGATGAACCCCAACTTAAAGCTCCCCAACCCTAAGCTCGCCACTGCTGGAATGAAGACCAGAGTGGGAGGACGCGATAAGCTTCTTGGTAAAGACGTCGCTGTCACCAGCGGTAGTTACAAGGGATTGAAGGGTAAGGTTGTCGAGACCGACGACATCAACGCCAGAATCGAATTGCACACCAAGAGTAAAAAAATCAAGGTGAATAAGAACAGTTTGAATGTGATGATCCGTGGTGAAGCCATTCCATACTTGAGATTCATTGGAGCCGCCTCCAACAATAACGGCCCACAACAGTTCAACAAGCCCTCGGCGCCAGCTTTCAGTTCTGGAGGCAGATCTGCCTGGAACGGTGGTGCCACTCCAGCCGTCAACGGCGGAGGCGCCTCTTCTTGGGGCAATGGTGGAGGAGCTTCGTCCTGGGGCGGTGGGACCGCTTGGGGAGGAGGAAAGACTCCTGCTTACAACGGAGGAAAGACCCCTGCTGCTGGAGGAGCATCGACTTGGGGAGGAGGTAACTCCACCTGGAACCAAAACGGAGGTAATTCGACTTGGGGAAACAGCGGTGGAAGCTCGAGCTGGGGCAATAAAGGCTCAAGTGGAGGAAACAACGGTGGAAACTCTGCTTGGGGAAGTGGCGGAAACTCGACCTGGGGAGGAAACAACGGAGGTAACAATAACGGAGGAAACTCTGCTTGGGGATCATCCGGTGGAAACTCCAGTTGGGGCAATAAGGGAGGTAGAAGTTCATGGGGAAAGCAATGAACCCATCAAGAGTTGCTGGCAAGCACTTGACTATTTGTATATTATGATCTATTAATATATTGTACAATAAAAATAAGTATGAACAAGTAGAGAAAGAGTAGGATGATAGAAAGTGATAAATCTGGTTTGAAAAGAATATAGCAAGGTGGTTATTAGGATTCCAGACTCATTAAATAACTCCTTGATTAACTGATTGATTAACTGATTGATTAACTGATTGATTCACTTATTGCTTCACTCCTTGATTCACTCCTTGATTAACTGATTGATTCACTTATTGCTTCACTCATCGATTCGCTCATCAGCTCGTTGTTTCAATTTTCTTATTTTCGCAGCCGGGACAGTTGTGCAACGCTTCATGGACAAAGACATCACAGTCAATACAGAAATCATTGCCACACTTCATACACCTATACCGGGAACTTGTCATCGAGTCCAACGAACTCTTATTCTTTACACTCGTTCCTTTGGGGAACATCAAAAGACAGCCGTGACAGTACTGACTCTCATAGCTGGAACTCACTGGAACCTCCGTATATGGAGCCAACGGCACTAAATGATGGTATGACCGTGCCAAATGAGTCGAAAGAATAAGCATGAGTCCACAAACAGGACAAACGGTGGGCAAGTTGGTCACCTTGTTCTTACACTGTGGACACTGGTAGCCAATGACATTATTGGGGTTCATATCGCCAGCGGCTCCCGATTTGATTTCCACCACTTGTTTGGAGTCTTCGGAGCCCTGGGTGGGGTGAGAGGCACTCAATTGGGGAAACTCAATATTGAAATTGGGGTTGCTGATGGAAACGGTGTATTTTGGTTGGATTTTGGAGGGAAACCCCATTTTGATGAGGGGAACACCCGTCTTCTTTTCCTGTTGTTCCTGCTTGTCTTTCTCGCTGATTGGCAAGGGAACCACACAGTCCATCAAGAGTTCGCGGAAATGGGTTTCGTGCATAATGACTCCGTAGTGTTTGGAGGAGGAATTGGACTTTTGCTCGTTATTGGTGCGATTGACCAATTCTTGACAGATAGAGACTTGCGCCGATAATCCGATCACTTTGACCTTGATGTTATCCTTTACCAAATGGTCGATGGTCTTGTGGATATCGCCGGG
Organism: Suhomyces guaymorum; assembly: GCA_030568515.1. NCBI lineage: Eukaryota > Fungi > Ascomycota > Pichiomycetes > Serinales > Debaryomycetaceae > Suhomyces > Suhomyces guaymorum. The sequence goes on from JAJMGD010000023.1 coordinate 142,380, forward strand.
GTCACTGGTGAAAAGCGCACCAAAAATAAGTAGAATTTCCTTGGAGTTCTTGGTATCGTTAGATTGGCCACCGCCAAAATTGTACTTTAACATGGAACGCGCCATTTCCAACGAGTTCTGGAGCGAAGGGTCCCCCTTGGGTTCGTAACGGTTATGCTGTCTTGCCTTCAATTGTCTGATTTTATCAATATGGTACTGAGGCAGGCCGCTGACCTCAGAAATCAAATTGGAGACACCGTTTCTCATCATAAGTATCCCCATTTGCGAGATGGGATTCTGGTCGAAAAACTCCACGATGAAGTCCTGGATCAACGAGAGCGTCATTGAAAAACGGGATGGTCTGAGATCTTTTTCGAGCATCGCCAGCGACCCATCTATTACTAGTATAAGTGTTCTGATAATGCCTCTTTGAAATGGAGTGGAAGGATTCTTCATGATTTTCTTCTTACGTGCCTCGATCATGCTCTGAATGATCAGTTCCAACGAACGGTCGCCGTTCTCGTCGGTTTTGACTATATCCCACGATCTTTGGATCTCATCTTCCCAAGCATACCCATTGGCACCTTTAAGGTCACTGATTGCGCCGTTGGCGCTGGAACGGGTTCTTTTGGCCATCCCATCCCGTTTGGGCGAATCGGTGGAGTCCCTCGAGGGCGGCATGGAGGGACTGAGATATTCTTCGTCGGAATCGTCCATGGTTTATGAAATTAAATGGAAGTTGAAGTGGGATGAAGGTGAAAGTGAAGCGTGAAGTGAGGTGTGGAAAATGAAGGAATGGGTAAAATTTATAGATGGATTTGAAGAGTGAAGGAAATTGACGTTATGATGAAGTTGAGGAGGTGGTGGTATCGTCAAAGGGTGAGAAATGGGGTTATCCTGATGGATCTATCGATGCTTTGGTCAATGTTCTGGTGTGGTTAATTATCATTTGATTTGGCTCGTTTTCCTGTGTATTGCGATGAGTGCAAAGTGTGCGACTGCGATTGTGGGGAAGGAAGGAAGGGGAGGGAAAGAGGGAAAAGGAAGGGAAAGAAGAAAGGGAAGGAATAGAGGGAAGGATAATCTAAGAGTAACTTGAAAAAAATTTGTTGGTTCCGGAAGATTTATCAAATTGGTGCTTGTTTCTTCATGGAAGTAAGACAAATTGTGCGAAAATACGTGCACTCAAGAGACTTATAAAAAGAATTACAAAGAGAATGGGGTCATATAAAAATCAGCCCAATTACTGACTGGGCATCTATTGATTTCATTATTAAATTTGATGAATAGTCTTCTTTTTGAATTGATTTCTTCGGATTGAGAAACGTCTACCTGACTAAAATTTTTCGCAGCGCAGCCTTTCATAATGTCTGCCTATTCATTAGATTCTAGTGGATTCTATATTTAATTTCAACTATATACATGGAAATTTTGTTTGACTGTACCCATAAGAGGCATTCTGTCTGGTTTGTCTTCTCGTTCTGGGTGAGTTTTTTATATCTTCTCGTTTGATTCCATTTCAAAGATTGGCTGCGAAATCTATTAACATTGCTATCTAAGCTCTATCAACTTTCTTAAATCATACAAGTAGGTCTCTTTTCCCAGCAAATGTTTGCACCGTGAGCTTCAGGTAACACCACCATCGAGTCGAAGTTTGGTTTTGGCATCCTTTTACCCTTCTCAAGCGTCCAGCGAAGATTCCACACCATGGTGGACAAGATAACACCAAGCTGAAGCTGGGCAAATTGCTCTCCAATACAACGGTGTCTACCACCTCCGAAAGGTAAGTATGGTGATGCCACTCCCTTTGAAATCTTTCCAAAACCATAATCCACGGTTTCGGCCAGCTCTTCTGTCTTTTTGTCGTCCCATCTATGTGGGTCAAACGTGTCAGCGTTATGGAACCATCTCTTATTTATCATAGCGTAAGCAACACTAACCAAAACATAATGGCCTTTAGGAACCACATAATTATGTTCTGGGACCCTCAATGGAGTTTTCACTTTTCTGAAGACGGAATGAAGAGGGTGATGCATCCGCAAGGTTTCCTTGACTGTGTTATTAACCAAGGTCAATTTCTGTAAATTTTCGTAGGTTAGGTTATTGAGGTCTCCATTCAAGACAGTGTTCAATTCATGAAAAATCTCATCTTGGATTGCAGGGTTTTCTGCGAGTCTCATGAGGAACCATGCGGATGTGGTTGCGGAAGTGTGCTGACCACCCATGAGGACACCAATCAAGAGATTTGCAATTTCTTGGTCAGTCATCTTGACACCATCTTTATAGGTAGAATGAATCATCAAAGAGTCAATCAAATCTCTCTCGGGCACAATGTCACCAGACTCTCTTCTTCTTTCGATCAATTGCATGTATGCTCCAGAAATCGTTTTTTGAGCATGATCTCTCTTCTTGTTATGGGGCAAAGGAATGTTTGGAAATACGAAATTGATAGGAACGAACGCCTTATCCAAATCAGTGTAAAGTTGGGCAAACGAGGTATCAAGCTTAGTTCTCATTTCCTCTCCCAAGAGACACCTCGAAGCTGTGAGAATGGTCACTTCACCTTGGGTTTCAAGCACATTGGTTTTTCCTCTTTTGAGCAAGCCAAGGTTGAATTTCTTGGAGGTTTCCAAGTAGTCGAGCACCTCTTCCTTGATCTTGTCCACATAAGTGACAAAGGAGTTTCTGGTCAAAGCAAATTTGGCGAACTTCTTTTGTTCCACCAAACGAGAGTTTGGACAGTCATAGATCACCCCTTTGCCGAAAGCTGGTGTGGTAAGGTGGCTATAGGCTTCTTCAGCTGAAACATCGTTAAGTTTGGCATTGAACACAAACTCGTGGCCCTTTGGTCCGAGGTAGACAGTCATGACTCTACCAAGAAGCATAAAAGCAAAGACATCTCCGTGTTGCTGTCTGCATTCCTCAAAGAATTCGTATGGACGGAGACCATATTGCACTGCTGAGCCGACCCAAGGAATCCAATGGAAGATCAATGGGGCACGATCGCGACGGAAGGAGTAGAGGAATTGCCATACCAAGTTGAGAATGAAAACTCCTAAAAGAATGAATAGGATGATGAGCATTCTTAATTCTTTGAGATCAATGATAAGTGAAACTAAGGTGGTAGAATTTTAAACAACGGCGGTGGATCTTCTTTGATTCTTCAAGCTTTAATACCAATTGTTAAGTAAGGCGGTAGATTCTGGTGGATTCTTCAAGCTTTCTATCAATTACTTGAATGAGCGATAGATTCTGATGATTTCCTCAAGACTTATTCCAATTGCTTAAGGCGTAGATACTTATTAGGGAGACAGATATTGGCACTATTTATATTGGCGCCACTTACTGGGCGTGATAGCAGCATCAGCTGATATTGGAGCGCGCGCGGTCAATTTTTTGCAGCCTTTCTACTTTCTTTACGATCGTTCCGCGTATAGCCACTAGCAGCGCGAGAAAGTAAGCAGGGATGTGTATACGAGGGAGAAGGGAGAAAGAAGGGAGCTATAAGATAGGAATTGTAGGAGTGTATGAGACAAGTGTCTGAGGTTCTTGTATGAAGGAAGTGTCTGAGTTAAGGTGTGAGACAGTGTCTGAGCTAAAGTCCGAGGGAGTGTCTGAAGTATCAGTTAGTGTCCGAAATTAAGGCTCTCCACTCGTTTACAGTTACGTATGGGCTACATTTGTTATAGCCAAACGATGACTGGATGGAATTCTGGAACGCAATTAGACGAGGAACCAAGAGTTTGAATAAGCCTTGTCCCCTTTTCAAGTCTGTTTCAATTTGGATATACGAGCTATGGACTGCTATACGATCGTACGAGTAAGATACACAAAGGGTCTTCGCGCACCAGACAATTCCGGGGTCTATTATGGAATGTTAAGGTACGAAACAGGGCAAGACAAACCCGGGGTCTATCATATTCAGGAACGAAACAGGGCTAGTTTCGAATCTTGGCATATGATGTCTCCAGAGGGATATTGCCGTGTATTAAAATAGAATTGGAATGTTGTATCGGTTCTTTCTATGAGAAACTCAGCCATTTCTCAAACATTGGTTAACGGCGATGGGCTGAAATTTCAAAGACCTTGGTGTTAAATATGACGGATAGATGATTGGTTGGTGCTGACACAGATTTGGAATGGATTGAAATCTCAATCCCAGCAGTTTTTCAACAGATCCAATGGGCTTGAGAAGTGCCAGCTCGTTGATCTCGCCATTACGAGATCTAAGTATACTCGAAGTTCTAAGGGAGATTATTTTCATCATTTGCATGCCTTAGCGGGTTGTCTTTGTTCGAAAGTCACATTCACTTTATTTTGGAGATTCGGTGGCTTCAAAGCGCCTTTTCTTGGGATTGTACTTCTCCACCACTTTTTCATATATCACATGGCCCTCTTCATCAACGTCATAGAAGAAACTGAGAAAGTCCTGGATTTGGGTCTCATCTATTTCTCCCATTTCTGACACCAATAATGGGATCTTTCTCAATTCTTCAATATCTATAAATTGGCCTAGACTGTAGCCTTTCCCCAACACCGGAGTGACCTCCTTGTCCTTACTCTCAAATATATCTATTCTCTCCTTTCCATATATCTTCACGAACTCATCTTCGGTCAAAGTGAAGAAATTGTCGGGAAATGCCTTCTTCTCGATCTCCGTATTCTTCTTGGTTTTAGGTATAGGCGCACTGTCATTCTCTTGGATATAGAAGTTGCGCAACAACTGAATGGCTTCAGTTCTCATCACTCCTCCATAGCTGGCATACCGCGGGTCGTCTCCCAAGTCGTCCTTGTGAATCGACAAAATGGTGCCATTGCCTCCAAATCTGTCATTTCCACACCCGTAGATCACTTCACCTATACCGATTTGGCGAAGGAAAGAGGCACACATGATACACGGTTCAACCGTTACGTAGAGCCTCAATCTCGAGAAATCGGGGTTCTGGTCTAGAAGTCTGCCTATGGCTATGAATTCGGCGTGCTTGGTGCCGTTGCGTGAGATGTTGGTATAGTTGTAGCCTATACTTACTATGTCTCCAGAGTCCATGTTTTGGATGATACAAGATACTGGGGTTTCGTTTAGAAGGAGCGCTTTGTAGCCCACGAAGAGGGCCGTGGCCATGTGTCTGAAATGCTCCGTTAAGTCCATTAGAGGTAGTCTTATTATGAAGTGAAAAGTGTTGGGACTGGCTGATCTAGATGCTCATCGGAGGTGATGGGATCAACAAGCGCGGTTCAAAAAGTCGCGGATTTATGAAAGGTGAGAGTAGTGCTGGAGGTGGTTATTAGGTAAGTGAGCCCGTATTTACTTTTAGCAGCCGATATTTCGCTACCAATCCATCGCTAGTTTGTTGCTATTACCGGACTATTTCTTACTACCATTTGTCACCATTCTGTAAGTCTAACCTTATGACTTTACCATTTTCCTATGTCGCTTATCGTTAGGACCATTTTGCACCTTTCCTATCCTGAGACCCGTTATTACAGTCCTAGCCCTCTGAGACTTGAGAAGTAAAATCTTCAAAAGAAAATCTTCTTCTGAATAAGAATAGAAAATCACATATGTCAAGCAACTCTTGAATCATTAGTTATTCACTCTATTATTGTACTGTCGTCATTTTCAAGAATGATGGTAGTCTTGAGATTTAGATTGTGAAAAAAGTGTGGCTTTTCAAGTCTACTTTTTCAAGCATTGCCGCCTGGCAAATTTAGCTAGTTTTAAGATCTTTTGCCTTATTTCGTCTAACTAGTGAAAAGGCCATTTGTCGCACCTTTTCCCAGTATAAAGTAAGACCATTTGTCGCATTCGTCCCAATATGATAAGACCATTTGTCTGATTTTGTCGCGCCATCAGATTTTGTCGCTACAACCATTTAAACCATTTTATTGATCAACCAACCACTTCTTTCATGTCCGATCTACATAAAGCCTTCGTGAGACGGATGAAGAAAGGTCCGGTCCCTTCTCTCGGGATTCCCGGGGCCGCCTTGCCTGATTTGGACGAAAACGATCAGGTGACTCTTGCATCGTTAATGGATAAAAATCAACCCGATCTGAATCAAGAACAAGTCATTGATGATACCGAAGATCAAGGAATCCTTGCCGCTTACAATACCTTCAAATCCAACTTTTTCACCACCCAAGAAACCTATAAATTCGACGGGTTTCCCTCAATTAATACCTACTACAAAGCACCACTTACCCCACACTCCACCATCTTTGTTTGTCTTCACGGAGCGGGATCTTCCGCTCTCACGTTTGCCAAATTTGCTGAAGAAGTCTGTAGGACCGAAGACGACTTGGGTTTCTTTCTTTATGATATGAGGGGCCACGGAGAGTCGGAACGTCTGGATAATTACGATTTGGGGCAATTGGTGGCAGAATTGGACCGGGTAGTGAATGAGTTTGTGAGGAGACATTTGCCTAGAAGTAATGAGCTCAGGTCGTTGTATTTTGTGGGGCACTCGTTGGGCGGGGCAGTTATGTCGAAGTACATGAGTGATGATTCGTATAAGACTAGATTGAGTCAAGGGGAGAATTTTGGTGAAAATCAGCCTAAAATAAAAGGAAAAAGGGATAATGAGCCTCAATTGAGAGGAGAAGGGAATTCAAGTAACTTTATGCCTAAATCGGCTAAAGGATTGGTCAAAGGATTAGTGATGTTGGATATAGTCGAAGAATTGGCAGTGAAATCCCTATCTGCAATGCCTACATTTATTGCCAACCGTCCAAAAAAATTCAAATCCTTGAAAAGCGCCATTGAATGGCACCAAGATTTCCTCTTATTCAACGAGGAATCCGCTCGCCTCAGTGTGCCTGACTTATTGAACTCAGACTTGACCTGGAAATCGGATCTTGCACAAACACAGCCGTTTTGGGATAGCTGGTTTGCTGGTTTATCTTCCAATTATTTGAAGTTCAACGGGTCGAAATTGCTTATATTATCTACACATGAGACCTTGGATAAAGACTTAATCATTGGCCAAATGCAGGGGAAGTACCAATTGGTGGTATTCAATAATAATCATCAATCTGGGCATTTTGTTCATGAAGATCTTCCAAAACACGTCTCCATTAGCATCTTGGATTTTTTGAGAAGAACAGAGAATCCGGGGCTGTTTCTTAAGCATAATTTGGGCATTGTGCCCAAATGGGGAGGCAAAATTAATTCATAAAGCATAAGAAGAAAGTGAAAAATTATTAGGCTCGTTCAGGATTCTTTTCTAGTTTCATCATTTCCTACTAACATCATCATTACTAACGTCATTGATTCTATATATTCTAGTCCACACTAACATTACTCTTGTGAATCTCCTCCTGTCTCTTGTTGATCATCGACACCGCTTCATCGATCTTTTTGCTGGCAAAAGGGAATCTGGGGTTGATCAAGAACGGTCTCAAGTCAAATCTATTATCATCTGGAGAGTACTGTTCGGCATGGTATGCTGGAGTCATTGTGGTCATCTTGTGTCTGTTGATAGCATAGAAGAACCAGAATCTCTTGACCTTTTCAGCGACCTGTTCTGCAGTCAAGTTCAATGGTGGCTGAGACCATTCGTGATATAATTTAATAAACATGGAGTAAGGACCACACTTTTCCACTTTCCGTAATCTTCCGAACTGAGACAACTCATCGTAAGTCATTCCCATATCGATTTCGTCACTTTGAACGTAATTTTCAGTGATTGGTTCAAGTTCAGCAGTTGGAGTAGCCGTCAAGAAATCATGCAAAATTGGCATTTCGAAGTTAGTTTCTGCCCAGGCGATGAATCTCTTCAAATCGGTCTTGGAAATACCACCAATGGGGTTAACGTCGGCGGAAGAACAGTCGTACTTGGTCAAATAGCCTCTCAAACATTCATCGACATTGGCACTTCCTAAGACCAATAAACCACCGGTGCCCTTATTTCTGGACCAAGGCAACAACTGGGCGAAAAGGTAACTCAAGACCATTCTGAGTCTGGCCTGGATATTCTGTAAGGCCAAGTTTTCAGTTTGAGAGCCACCAAAGATCTTGAAAATGGGTCTTTTACCGGTGGCCACTTCAAACACATTAACAACAGCAGTCACCAAAGAGTCCATGTTCATATCCACATGGTAGGAGCCGATTTTGCCGGCCAACTCCTTGGCTCTGGATCTGGTCTCCTTGGAGGAGTTCTCAGTGCCCATGAAGGAAGTATAAAAGAATTTTGCGGCAATGTCTTGGGGCGATTTGGGTGCAAATTCCGGGTCGTGCGAAAGCGAACGGAGGTCTTGCAAGACCTGTGGATCCTCCATCGAATTGAAGACAAGACGACACATCAGGTGGATAATAACGGCCGTGGCACAGGAATCAATGCCTCCACTCAAAGGCAAGAAGTAGCCTCCACATTTGGATCTTCTCAAGTAGTCCCAAAGCCAGCAAGCAGGGCCCAAAGCGATTTCTTCTTCGGGCTTGTGGATGCGCACTTCGATCGGTTTTGTGGGTCTGACGGAGAAATTGAATTCGTTGGAGGAAGGCGATAATTCGATGGTTGTTTCGATCGTCTTGTAGATCTTGGTTTGTAACACAGCTTGGTTGGCTGCACTCTTCTGGTTTCTGTAGGCTCTGACATCGTCAAGATCGATTGTGGCGGTCACGACCTCCACGTCTCCAATCGAAAACTGGGATCCTTGCGCTACCATCTGCCCATTAACAATAATACAGGCACAACCATCGTAGTAGAGTCTATCACCGTCACACCCCTTCTGGTTGGCATAGAGGTACACACCACCACATTTATTGGTGGCCTCGGTGATAAGACTAAGTCTGGTATCCAATTTCCGCAACTCGTGGTGCGATCCACTGGAATTGGTGAAGATTTCCACACCATCAAGACTCATATCAATGTGTGGCGAGTGTGGAGTGAACAACTCCTCACAGGTTTCACATCCCAAACGGGTCTCCAACGTCTCCACCACACAATCGCCGAAAGTGCACCGGGACTGGCCAAACACCTGCTGGATGTTTTTAGGCAACTGGTGCTCTTCCCAGTACTTGGGCCTGTTCCAGGCGGTGAAGTAGCGCATCTCACGGTAGTTGCCGTCGTTGGCCAAGTATAACTTGGGGCGAATGAGCAAAATGGTACCGTCGTAACTGATGAGTCTGCAGTTGTACTTGATGGTTTTGTGGATCACCGGCATCCCGATATCGAGAAGAATGCCATGGGTTCTCTTGTCGGCCAAGATTTGTCCGTAGATGGCCCAGCAATGGTCAAATACGTCGTTTTCGGAGAAATGATCAAGACATCCGTAACCGCTGACCTCGAGCTCCGGACCCACCCGAAGCGTAGCGCCACGGGCTTTGGCTTGGGTGATGGACTCGATGATCCGGTCGCGGTTGCCTTCGAAGTCGAGCGCCCACTGGTTGAGGTTGCAGGTAGCTAGGGTGATGTAATGGCCCATAAGTGTTGAAGAAGGTGGTGTTGGATGGAGTGATAGATGTATGTCGCAAGTTGAGATAGTTGGAGATAATGTCGTAAAATGAGATAGGGTGGATGTCGCAACGAGGTGGGAAGTTGGAAGGTGTGTGAAGAGCTATTAGAATATTTATTGTAAAGACCCATGCAGCTATGTAAAATGATTAGATGGAATTACGATCCATTCCTCTCTCTTAACAAGAATAGATGTATTACGGAAAATTAGCTAAATGGGGAGGAATTTTGGAGAAATCGGTACTACTATGAACTCATTTTGGCCAATACGAGCACTCATATTAATAATTGCAACAACGTTTGATGCTGCAAATTTGCAAGAGACTTTAATACTGACGTTACAGCAGCGTTTTTACTGAAAATTTTAAGCCTGAGTAAATTTCAAGCCTGACTAAATTGCAAATCCTCAAGACTGTTAACTGTAGCATTACAAGATGATTTACAAAGGTAATGATAAACCAGATCCCTTTTCTATATCTTAATCTTAATAATTGCAGTCAATTCTTAATCTGAAGTGAATACGATCGATGACAGAAAATGCCAGAGGTGAGATCATTGCTCACCTATCACGTCTTCGTATGTCAGGTCATATATAAACGCTTAAATGAGCCCGATTGAACCATTTCATTCTATGCCCTAATTGAGCCAGTCTTCTACACTAGTTCTATTTAGTTCTATTTAGTTCTATTCTATAGATCTCAGAAATCTTGCTCTCCTACTTTTAAGATATTAGGGGTCTATGCCGATCTCAGGATTGTCTGATGGATTGTCTGGTTGAATTGCGGAGATTATCATACATTGGTGAGTCTTGCGCGTCTGATAGTGATAACACCAAAACTTGATATCACCAAAACTTCCTCGGTGAGGTGTTGACAAAGTCATAGTCCATTCCCGTCATGAGGCGACTTCGAAGCATTCCAAGGCTTATTGTTGCTCATGCCGTTGTCCCTATCTTTGCGGAAAATACCGATTCGTCTCTGGTGAATCGCAGTCGGAGCCTCCGCGGGGCTCCGGTTATTCTGAGCCCCGCGCTTTTCCCCACCGATAAGAACTATATAACCCCCAAAACTCCCACCTTTTCTGATCCTCATCACATCCCCACTAAGCCCTTTGCTTCCAATGCCCGCTGCTGAAACATTGAGTGTGACTCCCTTGCAAGACGCCCCTTTTGGCGGTGCAATCCGCTTGCCTTCCTACGCGAACAACGACCCCGCAAATTTGAACGAGGACGATTTCAAGACCCTTTTTGAGGCCGTGCACAAGCACTTGGTGGTGGTGATTCCCGAACAGGCCGACTTGAGCCCCAAATCGCAATATCTCTTAACCAAGAGATTTGACCCTTCCATTCCAGAACCAAAATCCACCAGCACCGAAGGTGCTGGCTACGGCCACGGAAAGGAGTTCAGACACGAACAATCGGTGTTGAAAAAAGACGGTACCAGTGTCAAGTCGCAGCCACAAGTGCAAATTTTGGGTCAAGGAACTTTTGAGGCAAACGAGCACGGCAATGAGAATGGCGAGGCCATCCATTTGACACACCCTTCGCACACCTCTTTCCACCATAAGCCTCTCACGCAGTCGCAAATCGTGGACGAGCACAGAACCCGTTTCTACCGTTGGCACATCGACAGTGCCTTGTATGACTTGTCACCACCAATGGTGACAACTCTCTTGGGTCTCAAGGTTCCTCCTGCGAAACAGACTCAGACAATTGTGTATGAAGATAGCGACGAAAAACTCGAATTGACCCAAGGTGCGACCTGTTTCGTCAGTGGAGCACAGGCCTTTGCCCGTTTGAGTGATGAACAAAAGGCATTTGCACTTGCTACCACTGTTGAATACGCTCCACACCCATACATCTTCATCTCCCCCGCAGGAGCCACCTCCGACGGGTTGACTATGGTGTCAGAAAACAAGGAGTTCAGCTTAGATAAGTTGCCGGAATGGGAAGAGTCCAAGGTCAAGAAATTGCCTATGGTGTGGACCAATCCTGTCACCAAAGAGCACCACTTGCAGGTTCATGGGTGCTGTTTGTACAAATTGCACACCACGGTGAATGGCGAGACCAAGACCTTGGAATTGGAAGAAGCCCGTAAAAAGGCTTACGAGTTCATGAGACCAGCCATTTCTCCAGAGAGGGTTTTGGCCCATTCGTGGAAACAGGGCGATTTGGTGATTTTCTTCAACCGTGGTGTGTGGCATTCTGTCACTGGTGAGTTCAAGGGAATGGACAACGGAAAGGACGAGAGAAGATTGATGCACCAGTGTAATATTGCCAGTGGTGCAGACCCAGTGGTGGTGCACTGAGAGCTCGAAGAGCTCGAAAACCGAGAGCTTGAAAAGCTCGAAGGTCTTAATTTGAAATATTTGATACCGGTAGATTAGTATCCAGTGGTGAATTAATATATTTATGATTTCAAGAGTGTAATTCAGAATTGTAATAACTAGAGCTCGAAGAGCGCCAACGTCGAATGACAATATATGAAGCCAATTATAATTAATAGTGGTGAAATAAATAAGTATAATTATGAATTAATTTGGTACATTTATGATTTTGATGTGTGGGTGTAACTATCATATTCAATAGATTACCATTACTGCAATTTGAATTAGGAGGCCTAGGGGAGAGCGTAATAAATAATTAGTTTCATGAAATTTTAAGTCCTAAAGAAACCTCTATGTTATTTCGTAAGATACGGAATGGGACAATGTATAGGCAGTGATTAGATTAAATAAATACCTTTTTCATATTAATGAGAATTGCTGAATTTCTTGATTTTCACCTACTTCATCACTGTTTTACTGGCTAATTTACTATATTTAATTGCTTGTTTCCTTCACTACTTTCCTATTTTCCCATTATTTGACACAAAAGTGATAAAAGTATAATCTAGCCTAAAAAGTCGTAAAACTATGTAATTCATCAAATATTATCTCTAAGAAGCTATTTAGAACAAGCTTATAATAATAGCTACCTTTAGAGCAAACTTACCCGACATTGAACAGTAGCTCCTAATTCAACATATGATATTAGCGATCAAGAAAAGGCTCCTAACTGTAACCCCGAGAACTGCAGTTAATGTCTCAGACAACAAGCACTCTGTTTGTGAGCCTATCGGTAGCAATAAGATCAAAAGGATCGAGTAGATTAATACAATCAAACTTCACTTCCGCTTTTTCCGCTTTTCTGTCTCTTTTCTGTCTCTGTTCTCTTCAATTTCGAAGGGTCCTGAATTGCTTATGCGCGTAGCGAGAATTTACGAGTGGATGCGACCCCGCTAATTAATTGCTATCCAAGGGAATGTGACGTATTAAATACTGGAATAGGAAAGGCAACTGAGAAGTAATGAAAAAGGCAATCCAGCTCAGTGAAGGAGTAGGCGATTTGCCAGAGTTCGATTAATTATTTCGAGATCCATGCCTCCAATTGTATGTGGTGGCAAATTACAGAAAAGACCGGAGATCACAGTAGAACTCAAGCAAATATTCTATTCAATTAGAATATCTCTTCAATAAAATTGAGCTGAACACCTAAGATCTGATGATTAATCCGTAATTAAAGAAACTATACAGAAATAGTTTTCCTCATAACGAGACTATATTTGGAATGAAGGATCATAAGTAACTAGAAAAGAAGTAGATCAAGACGTGAATTCTCTCAAGTAATTCAAGAACCCACTCACGAGAAGTAATCTTTGCAATTCTCTATTCTTTTTCTATTTTAGCTCGCTTCTCATACACATTTTCGCTCATTTTGCTCACTTTTCTCGCTCACTTTCTCGCTCACTTCTCACTTCTCATTTTCGCATTGCTACTATAGTTCGCTTCGAAAGCTCGCTTTGTGTTAGTTAGTGCGTCGTTTGGGTAGTGCACAGATTCTAGTATATGCAGTAGCGAGTACTAGAATTGGTTTGAGGTCAGTGGTAAAGAATTCTCTATCTATGATAGTTAATTCCCGTATATATTGTGAGTATATATTTTAGATCTCTGAGGAGGAAATTCTGTAAGAGAATTTCTCCCTTATTTATAGTATTTCAAAGGATGCTCCCGAGGTCAATTTAACCACGTTGGGTAAGCTAATTAATTGCATTAATCATCAAGGAGTCGTTTCATCTGTACGAAGTCCTATTATCGTGGTCTCACGCCACCTCCTTCCACGTCTAAACTTTCCTTATCACTTCGTTCTCTCTTCGTCTCTGATTTTCATAGTCTTGGTGATTTCCGTCCTTTTTCTCGAAATTCTGATATTTCTCATTTCCGGTCGTGCATGACCCAATAGTCCTATAACACCAACATTCCCCTAATGTATGACATCAGGATTTTCCTGTCTTCATTCATTCTTCACA
>JAJMGD010000024.1:0-155630 GCA_030568515.1 Suhomyces guaymorum
TTTGCTTCAGCAGCAGTGGTAGGGGGGGCATCCTGTGCAGTATCCAAACCTAAATCATCATTGGAATGATCCTCCTGCATATTAGGATCATCAGGTGCAGTCATTTCTGAGTAAGTCAGTAGTAGAAAGTTTTGACTCTTAATCTGTTAGCCGCCCGTGAACTCTGATCACGTGCCTGCCTAATTAGGATGAGGTAGCTATGAGCTTAGACCAGATATATGACCGTACTTTAGATAGGAATGGTCGGTTGGTAGAATTAGATAACTATTTCGTATATTCCAAATTAACTAGTAGTTATCCCCGTATATACTTCAGAGTAGTATAGAGTAGTTCTCTTGAGGAGAATTACCGGGCGGTGATCCTCCTATTTATACTTTACGGACTGTGGTCTCCTCAAGAGGAGCCCCAGTTTGTCATCCTGTGGCACCTACCACTTTCGGGGATACAGAACTGTGTTCTGGACTGTGGTGGCATGTGGCAAGGTATCTATTGCTTCCTGCCACATTATTCTCATAGTGGTAGTGTCCCAACCGGAGTTACTATAGCCGCCAACAACTTCTGCGTGAGTCCAACGGATCATGAAGAGCACTTTTTCTTGAATGTTATTTCCACGACTAGGATGCAAACGAGTCTATCAACAGCAACAAAGTTTCAGGTGGGCACATATTCATGATCGGTTGATCGGTCCAAGTAAATTAAGGTTAGCATTTTTTGGTTCCGATGAGTTCAGTATACTCTCCCTCAATAAACTTAACAAATTGAAGGCTGAGTACCCAAATAAAATTGAATCAATACATGTGATCACTCGAGGTGCAAAATCAAGAGGCCGTAAAACAAAAAAAGAACCCGACTTACCAATTGCCTCATATTTAAAAGAAAATGAACTTCCATTTGAGCTATTGCGGGCAGATACAGCAGAAGACATCTCACAGTTAAGTGCTAAGTATTCGTTCGATTTGAGCATTGCGGTTGCGTTTGGCATTTTAATTCCTGGTAAATTCATAGAGCTGTGCACCTATGGTGGTCTCAATGTGCATCCTTCACTTCTTCCTAAATATTCGGGTTCCTCGCCCCTTCAGCATGCCTTAATGAATGGTGACTCCTATACTGGTTGCACGGTCCAGACACTCCACCCCACAAAGTTTGACAAAGGCCGGATTATCCTTCAATCAAACGAGATTCCTATCCAAGATTCAGATAACTACGACTCATTGATTGCTAAACTAGGGGAGTTGGGAGGTAAGTTACTTTCTGAAGTAATCATGCATGACTTGTATCAAGATGCGAGTGCGAATACAAATTCGGGTAATCATGAATACTCTTTAGCCCCAAAAATAAAGCCCGAGAGAGCTGAAGTTCAATGGAAAACTTTCACATCTAGGGAAATCATAAACCTAGAGAGAGCTTTAGGAGATTTGTATTCATACAAAGAGGTGAAGACCAAAAGGAAAAACCAGGTTATTGAAGAATTGCAAAAAATAAAATTTAGTGGAATCACATCAATTGCGAAAGATCAAGTCGACGTAGAGTTGGTAGATTGCTTGAACAATCCTGGTGATTTCACTTTAAAAGACCTGTCTAGTCCAAGAATTGTTGTCAAAACTGCGGATGGGTTTATTGCGATAGCAAGGGCTACTTTTCAATGTTACCGAGAAGAACCGGCTGACGTATTTTACAAGGCTTTGTCAAAAAGAGCGGGGCAGACCTCTTCTCGATTCATTTCAAAAAAAATATAGAATATATCAAAAAATTGAAAAAATTGTAAATATTAACTTTTAAAAAAAATATGTAAAAAATTGCAAAATATGATCTATAGAATTACTTGGCAATGCTTATTGAACTCTTCCACCGCGACAGAAATTTTGTTGTACAAGAACATGCGGTTTCTTTTTTCCGGGATTGGAATAAATGGTCCCGACTTCTTTTTTAAACCGATGCTGATTCCCGTTGGCTCGATTGAAATTGATTTCACTTGTTCCAATTTGATGACCCATTTTGATAAGAGTGTGTTCACTTCGAAAAGAGTTATCATCAGATATGTCACAAGAACTGCTTTCTCTTCTCCACTAAGAAGTAAATGAGCCAAATATTTCTCTTCAAAGTATACACCACCATCAACGGCATTGAGCCAATACTGTCCTTGCGCCTCACGTTGAGAATATGGCTTTATTATACTGTTGTTGGAAATGAATCGAGGCAATCTGACTTTATCTAGACCCTCAGCATCAAAAACTGTAGTAGTGTTACGAATACCCTCACTCACATTCGATGCAAAATCAAATAGTCCAATGGCAGTTTTGGTTGGTAATCCGACAACACCCTTTCCCAAACCCTTGAAAAAACCAGCTGCACCACCACTAGCTGCACCCTCTATTGGCGCCGATGCGATTCCGGTAACACCCGAGGAGAGTGATTCATAGAAGGAGCTTGCACCCGATGCCATACCATAGAGAGCATGTTTCGGCTTGTTTCTGCGCTGGTTGAGCCTTCTGCGCTCCTGGAATTTCTTATCCAAAGTCGCTACCGACAAACCCTTTGCTAGAGACCCAGTCACTTTTGAAATGGAATCACTAAACCCGAATATAGACTTCTTCAAAAAGCTCAAACCACCTTTGGCTATACCTATTCCCAATTCTTGTGGACGATCATTGATTATGAAACCTTGGTAAGGCTCATAGAAAATGTCAAGTACCCCGGAGGATAAGTTTTTGAATAAACCGACTGGATTGCCTAGGAAATCGGCGGATCCAAGAATCTTATGCACCTGGTAGAAGAATGACTGGCCATAATGCGTTTGAACAGACTCAGTTAATAAAGGAATGGGAACTCTGATATTTTCAATGAATAGGGCATTTAATTTGATCGGCGCATCATTGATGTTACCGATTGCCATTGTCAAAACATTGAAAAAGAACATCAAAGTATTTTGGGATGAGCTTTTATCTTCAGCGTTCACCCTTTCAGTCCGTACAAAGGACAAGTTAAGGAGTGCAGGTTGCAAATGCAACGCTTCGAAATAGATATCACTACTCTCAGATAGTTTTCTTGGAGTAGGAAGCTCTAGAGACTCGTCACATAGTTTATCGACAACTTGCGCGTTCCAACTTGCGCCAGGAAACTTTGCAAAATCGAGTAAGGCAAATAAGAAATCCTCATCGATTTCAATTGTCATTTCTTGTAGTAAAACTGTCGCGTACTTGATAAACACCACTCCGTGACTATCATCCTTCACCTTGCACACCGAGCCCGAGAAAGATGGATGATTATTCATTTCTTTCCCGGACTTCGGGATGACGCTAGGATAAATGACGATAGGAAAGATACCCCCATATAATTGATTATCGATTTGTATCCATTTGAGTTTAACACTTAAATTCTGATACATTTCAGATTCGTTATAGCGCAATTCAAGTCCTCTCAAAGTAATATAGCATAGCTCTTGTGATCTTGTATTGATCAAGGATACGCCGAATCCTTCTACCTTGGCTATGATTTTTGTATAATAATTCTCGTCGTTCTCGGAAGCTTCAAATGTTTGTGAAGTGTTATTGCTCGTTGAACCCTTGTCGCCTCTGACTTTGTACAAACTAAGAGAAGGATCGTAGTTTGTAATAATAAGTGATTGTGTAGGTCCATCCGCCACAACATTCAAATCAACAATTTTTTGTTCACTATTAGAGATTGGAGGCAATCTGAACGGCTTTAAATTCCCAATTTCTGCTAAATTTACTGCTCGTTCTCTGCCATGTGACCGGATTATAAGCTCTTTGATTATCGCATTGGGATAATCATATGCGTACGGCATGACACTCTTAGGTGGAACCTTGTAATATATGGGTTTGTATTGAGTATCGTTTTTGATAACTTCTCCGTTTTCATTAATATTGGGATCGGACTGATAAACGTAGAATTCTGAATCGCTGAAGTTCCTGATTGAGAAGGGCCAATGATTGTTTGCATTTTCAATTTGAATGAAAATAGTAGCATTCTCCACCAATATATTCACTTTTAGTAACACCTGACCCACATTCTCTTTATGAACTTTCAAGTAAATTTGTCCTATGTCATCTAATGTGAATGGAGAAGACCAAGTTTTGGACGAGTCACTAAATTTGATTAATAAACTCTTCTGATCAGTACGCCTCATGCTATAAATAGGAATATGCTCGTTTGGCTTCACAACTATTTGGCTAGTTGTTCCATTCTCAACGACTTGAAGACTCTCGTCAAGAGTATTCTGTATAACATAGCGCGGAGCAAAAGTAACGGTCTTGGATAGTATATACTTCCCTTCACCTTCAGAGATCGAAACCGCGAAATTATACTCCTTTTGTTTACCAGAAACTTGAGCTTTTGGTGCTGAACTTTGCCCTAGTGCATCAAAGCTGAGAGGTTCTGTCCATGTAGAGTCATCAGTTCTCACCAATGCTCTGTTTTTCCTATCTCCGTGCTTCTCAAATGAAAACATTTGAGGAGTTAGAGATGCTGACAGCAGTCCTCCAGGTGCACGAAGAGTGTTTCCTTTCTCATTGATGTAAAGGTCTTTGCCGGTTTTGTTTAGAATGACATATGGCGAGTATACACTTATTCTTAAGCTTTTACTCATTTCGTTTCGTGGATAATGGATTCTTAACTTTAATTGTTGACCTGAAGAGTGAGTCAAACTAATTGTATGTTCTCTTTTGAAATCACTTCCTGGCGGGGCATTGATAATTGCAAACTCTGACTTATCATAGTTACAATTCAACGGCTCAACACTGAGCAAAAGAAGACTTTCTAAATTCACGACATGAACATAATTTTTGACTCCTTTCTGAATTTGCCCGCTCCAATCTTTCCTCAGATGCTTATCGTAAATTCTATACTCGAAGTCGAAAGGCAATAAATTCTCGATTTCAACGGGTGCAGATATAACTAATTTCATATGAGGGTAAATCCTCGAAATGGGCTCGAAGGTATCGTAAACTGCTTTCGCCTGGAAATAATATGATGACTCATCCATTTGAGATATAGCTGAACATTTCAAAGAATGACTTTGATCAAGAAAAGACTTCCAATGAAGGCTTTCTTTCGACCAATCATATAAATTTTCAACATCTGGTTTGACTCTGATTTTCTCTGCATAGACAACATTGATAGGCAAAGATTTGAATGCTCCTGGATTGATTTTCAAGGTATTCTCATTTTCAAAGCCATTTTCATTTGTGTATGCGATTGAAATTGCAACGTCAGCGTCGTTCTGAATCACCATTGTCGATCTTAAGAAAATCGTCTTCACATTGTCTTCTCCAAGGACCACTTCGCAAGACAAGCGATTATGAACACCACCAACAGGTGGGTATAACATGATCAATGACTCGCCTTCCGTATTGGCAGAGATCTTCCTCACTGATTCATATCCAGACTTTAAAAAATCGATTCCAAGTAAACCAGCTTCGTTATTGGTATCCAAATTCTGACGAATTTTTTTCCAATCTTCAAATGACCAAGGCAATTGCTCATTTGACTTGATTTTGTGCCTTTCAGAATCTTTGAATTCGTTATCGATCCAAACTTCGATGTCGAATCCAGTTTCGTTCACAATAAGATACGGGTTATCTTGGCCCCTTGGCTTTAATTGTTGATCTGTGGTAATGAGGTGTGATATTTGAGATAGAAGGGCTACCGAACGGGAAGTGACAGTTATTTCAGCCATCTTTCTCGAAACGATATCAATGACTAGATTATTCTTCGGTTGAAGTGTTCTTGAAACATAAAATGCAAGAGGCCAAGGTTCGACTAAAGGTTCCCAAGATGAATTCGAGTAATTGTAAATGTTCACAAAGTTCTCGATGTGCATCTCAGCGCTCAAATCCGTAGACCAATTGATTGCCTTAAATTCGAAAGGCTTTATATTCAAATCAAGGACGGGAAGCTCATGAACATCTCCGATTAGCACAAACCTAATGCCTCCAAAACTTGCACTAAACTCTTCACCTTTCAATAGCACTCGAGAATAGTCATCATTAGACAGCTTATTAGACTTCGCTGACTTGTCTGTTAATACACTTGGAGCATACTGTGATAATCTTTTTTTGAAGTCATCCGAGAAATCGAAGGTACCAGCTTCGTTTGAGGATTTATTGCCATGTGCTTGGTTGTATAACTCAGAAGCTTTGTTGAAAATAGCTAAAGCAAAGCGGATATCTCTCAAAGAGACTCTCACAAGAATTGGATCAATGGAGGCTTGCATGTTTGTCATTAGTGAAGTAGATGAGCTACCTCTTGAATCAAGTGCAAATGAAACGGAAAAGTCATCTATAATCCGATATTGATTCGAGCTATAGTCATTCATTCTGCACAAAAACATGCCAATATTATTTGCTGCCAATGAAACGACATCTTGGCTAGTGATCAAAAATTGCTCCACCTTGAAAACCAAGGCCAATGTATCTTGATTAGTAGGATCTTCCAATAGAGTGATCGATGGTTGCTTGATGTTGACTGAAAAGCTTACCTTACGAAGATTTCCATTATCTTCATTAGCTTCTTTAGGTGTAGGTACGATGCCTTTGGAGTCATGGTTTGTAGGGTCATCATCACCAATACTATTTCCAGTGGATTCATCTTGCTCATATTCAATCAATAAATCTTCAGACTCGAGCCCCTTTTCAAGAAATGATTGCAACTCGAAGATTAGATCTAAAGCCAATATGGATTTTGGGTTGTCAACCGTCAAAAAGACCTCTATATTATTATTCTCTGTAGTTGAAGCTGCTAAAACAAATTGGTCAGTGTCCGAGTGGAGGAGAGGAATCAATTCAGTGAATTTACTGCTACTTCCTTTTCTCATATCCCGCACAACAAACGAGCGAACTGCGAGATCAGCCTTCATATTATCCCCATTAATCTTGAAGTTAAAATAAAGTTGGTTCAAGGAAAAAGAAGCAAGTTTGTTTTCTTCCACGCTTTTTAATCCTTGGGTTTTGTTGAAAATAGTCAAGGTGATACTAGGAACCTCGATTTTCAAGTCGATTCTTTTTTGGTCTGATTGGGAAACCATTGTGGGGATATGATCCTGTGACTCGGGTGGGGAGTTACCTGCCACAATCGTGTTATGCTTCACAACAGCGTTTGCATTTTCAGCCTCCATTTCAATATCTTCTAAATCGTCCTCTCCCCCAGAAGCTGTAAAGGTTCTAGATATCGAATCTGCCAAACTTCTCAAGTACTTGAGTTGCAATTCTGTCAAGCGCAAGTCAACTTCTGGAGTCTTGCCTTCAACAATGATCCGCGAGCCTTCATCCACAGGGTCCTCAAAGTATTCAATATCGAAAGACATATCCAAATTTCTAACAATTTCACTCTCTTGAAAAATATTACCGGGAAAAGCAAAATTCGAAAGCAAGCTAACTTTTCTTATCCCGGCAGTGATGACATTTTTCATAATGTTCTCGGAATAAGGCTTGAACACATTAGATATGTAAATTTCGCCCAAATGCGAAATCACTTCATCAAATGTATTAGTATTCGCATCAATTATTTTTGGAAATATCACTGTTGGAGCTTGGATTAACAAATCTATTTTCATCTTGCCAGCGTCCTCAATCAGGTTCGCCTGGTTTATTGCAGCTTCCCTTGCTCTATCATAGACAGCCTTCATGCGTAAGAATTGACTTAAGTAATTCATAACTCGGTTGAAAGAACTCTCGACAAAGTTAACGCACAAAGAACCTGTTTTAATTTCAATTAATGAGTTGTAGTACTCCTTATGATTTTCCATGTCGAAGGTTTTGTACCGGAACTCAGCAAGATTATCACCTTCCATGCTTATGAGGTTCCTCAATCCAGTTTCGCTAGGAACTCCGTCATTAGCATCATCATAAAGGGACAAAGCTCCTAAGAAACCATTTATCTCTAACTCCTCTGGGAGAACCAAAACGTCAATATTCGCTGTACTCAACTCCAACGTGGAAAAAGTAAAACCATCATCATTGAGCTGCAAAATAATGCTGTCTAGTTTGATATTAACCTTGATCTTTTGTGGTGCGATGAATTCATCCTGTGAATCATTGTGCTTTAGCGCATCTGCATCAGTGGGATCCGCATGTGGGTCGGTGAATGTGTTCAATATGAAGTTCAAGATACTTAAATACGATTTTCTCGAAACAACAAATTGAACTGTTGCAATTTCAACGGCTATATCCTGGTCAAAGACTTCGATTTCTTTGTCGTTGAAATCAACAATTCTGCGAACACGATTATAGTCAAGTTTCAACAAGTTTTTCTTAGAAGCCTCTTCATTAGACAGGTCAGAGAAGATAAGTTTGTTCAGGCCCAAATTCTCGATGTGGTCAAATAAAGTAATGTTTTGTAATAAGAGATCAAGCTGCATAGCTTCAATCGTCTTATACATAGATAACCTGAGATTTTCCCCGACCAAATCAACAAGAGGCTCCGCTCTCAAAGATACGCCATCGATGCACCTAAATAATGAGATTTTTATCATGTCAACATTGAATTTTGCCTCGAAAAGCCGCTGCAAATTTTCGACTTTATCCATGGGCTTTTTGGAGATACTTTCGATTGGTTCACCTTCACTTTCGAACTCTTCAATATCTTGGGTGTCAGGTTGTCCAGATCCGTATGCATTGAAAATACTTGAATCATCGGTTTCACTGACGTCTGTTTTAGGAATGGCAACATCGATCAAGCGCATTATAGTTTTGTACTGGAAGTCATTAAGCGCGAGGCTAATTCTTGGTACGTCACCTCCAATCTTGAATCTTGCTAAATTGTTTGCCTCTGGTAAAATTGAAACCCCCAAAGTTAATTTCACATTGAGTTTATCCAAAATCAATGAATGCCTTTCACTTGACTCATTGTGAAGCTCGTCCATTGTCTTCTTAATGTCTGCACCAACCAAAACTTGAGCATCTTGGAAATGTACATTAAATTTATCATACATTAGCATGTTCAACTCTCTCCAATCTTCACTCGTGTATGATGCTTTGGATTTCAAGTCTTCAATTTTATGTTTTTCCACAAGGTCACTAATGACACTAATATGACCTGCATCAATTATAGCCACAGGTGAGGTGAAATTTGATGGGTCGAGAGGCAAAATTATTAAAGGTGCCTGTAAGTCTAACTTCAAATCAATAGTTTTGTGTTCCTCAAGTGCATATTGCAAGCCGATTCTTGTTTGTTCACCAATTCCTTCCATAGTTGCTTCTGCTGCATTCATGATAGCTCCAATCGTGTTGACATGAATTTGAGGGGGTTTGAAAAATTTTGTGAGCTCCTCGAAGAATTTCGGATTATGAAATATGGTAATAGATTTTAGTTTCGCAAGCAAGATGGAGTCTGCAGATTGATCCAAAGGATTATGCTCATATGCTACTTGGAAGAAAGGGTCAATCTTAGAGTCTTTTGAGCCGAAAGTTTCATCAGATTGTTTGACACTCAAAATATGCTTGTACAACGAGGAACCTGTTCCATCCTCAATTCGGAACTCTTCTAGTTGAAATTTTGCCAGGAATGAATCTGGCCTCTGATTGAACTGCGCAGTGCACCCCTCAAAAACGATGTCTGCTAAATAAGGATGATTTGCCTTCTTAATGCATACACCACCTCTCTCTAAGGAAGCTCTTATTTCTAATTTGACTGATTCTCTTGGTAAATCAATTGAATTAGCGAGTTCCTGCTTGTCATCGTAGTCAATTGTGTCATACAAAGCCTTTCTTTGATCTTCAGTGAGCTGCAAATCGAGCTCATTTGCAGAATCAGAACTTTTGTCAACTGCTTCCTTTTTTGACCCCCACACATACGAAAACCAGCCAGAAGACTGTTCTGTTTTTCCATTCTGTACAGGTTCAACATTTGCAGCTTGATTCTTTTTCAAATCGCTTCTGGCTAGAGATCTATAGAATTTGATATCCTCGTAAGACAAATCAGCTTCCAAAAGATTCAATTCGTCCATTTCTTTACCGCTTATCCCAGAAGTCACTTTCAACTTCCATAAATCAATATATTTAAGTCTTTGATCCCTTCTGTTTTCGAAAAAAGCCCAACTCCATTTGTAGTTACGCTCGTGGATTTCATTAACAATAGACCTCGCAGCATAGCGAAACCAAGCCTTGGGATCGTCCTTCACGGCGACCTTAGGCCTGAACTTTCTGAATCTTTGGGTCTTAATGAACCAATGGAATTTGGATGCCGTCCAAAGTAGGTCGTGATATTGTTGGCTATCTAATTCCAATCCAAACTCTTTAAAAAAGAGCTCTGCTTTTATATGTGGTATATCGTGAGTTGTACCCGTCTTGTGGACAGTTAATTTTCCATTTCCGCTAACAGGTTTAAGCAAAAACTGGGTTTCTGATGCCATCGTATCATCCATGACTATGGATTGTTTGAAGAGATCCAATAACTTATCATGATCGTCTGTGTAAATTGATTTAGAGCCAGTGTTCATGTAGCAACTCAAATTCTTCAACGTCATCAATTTTCTAGTAAACTCTTGAGTAATTGCAATAAAACTAGGAATCCAGGATTCATCACTTGAGACAGCAGAGAGTTCATTTAAGGTCACACCGATAGCATAAGGATTTTCGGTCAAAGTGTCGTCGTCCTCGTATCTCAAATGAATGTTTTTAATGATAATTTGTGTATTATCCACCACTTTCGTGACAAGTGATTCTGTAAATGTTTCGTTAGAATTTGAATCCGCAGTCAAAGACCTATTCTGAGTTTTCGCTAATTCAATTGCTTCTAAATCCTTCAACTTCTCATGTTTTATTTCGAGCTCCCTCTCCTTCTCCCGTTCCAAATCAAACTCGTTCAGGATTATCGGTGACGCCAACAAATATACGTCCTCAATGATGATTCGGACAGGCTTCGATTTCAAATTTGACCATGGTATTTGTAAAGTTAGCTCACCTAGGTGGCCAAACTTTATATCGAGTGGTAGCTCGAATTTGTCTAGTGACTCCTTCCGTAGTTGTAAATTTCTGAGCTTAACATCACCACTCCAGATACCTATGTTCAACTGTTTGGGATCGAAATTTTCAATGTAGGAACCAAGGAATCGATTTAATACGTTGGCCACAATTGATTCGAACATAATCAAAACCTAGGATCTATATCAATTCAATGTGTAATTCGTTCCCACTGTAACACCAGATGTTGTAGCAACCTACCAACTGCGCTTATGCACGACATTGAAGTTACTCTACGACATATCGCAAAAAATAATCAAATCTAAACTGCAAAATGCATTTGCTGGTTGGGATATGATGGCGCTCCCCAGAATATTACGATAAGATCAGGAGAGTCTTTCTTGAGGTGAACTCTTAAGGCATTTTTAATTAATCAGTCATAATAGATCGACTCTGCTCTGTCATTACTCAAGTAATTCTGGATTTTAAGGCTGCGTATGCACAATATATTCAAGTTTTGAGGAATATCATCAAGGAGACTAAGTCCATCCACTAACGATACTTCGCTGACATAAGTGAAGTTGAACTTCATTACTCAGTGACCACCCCGCTGCTATCAATAAGTTAATGATTGATAAGCAGTAAAATCAATATTAATGAAACGAGTTTGAGTGCCCAGGAAGCTGACTCATTTGTCGCGCAAGGGGTTCTACTTATAAGAGGATAAATTATCGAAGATGACAACCATGTCGGGCTCAACACCTAAAGAGCCATATGAGCTCATTGGGCTGTATATCAAAGGACCAGAAATTGGGAAAGGATCATTTGCTACAGTGTACAAATGCACACACACAGTAAGTACTCGATTTCTCTACGATTCGTTACATACTAACGTTTAGACAACACACAAGTCGGTGGCAATCAAGTCGGTTGTTCGTTCTAAGTTGAAATCTAAAAAGCTATTGGAAAATCTAGAGATTGAGGTTTCTATTTTGAAGAGCATGAAACATCCACATATCGTAGGTCTACTCGACTATCATCAGACTGGCTCTCATTTTCATTTAGTGATGGACTACTGCTCAATGGGAGACCTATCGTATTTCATCAGAAGAAGAAATCAATTAATCAAAACACATCCAGTGATTTCGTCACTTTTGGAGAGATACCCTTCTCATGAGGGTTCACACGGGCTAAACGAAAATATCGTGCTACACTTTTTGAAACAACTTTCCTCAGCTTTGCAATTCTTGAGGGATAAAAGTTTGGTTCATCGGGATATCAAACCACAAAACTTACTTTTATGTCCACCTGTTCACTCAAAACAGGAGTTCACGGATGGAAATTTCGTTGGTAGATGGGAAATGCCTATTTTGAAGATTGCAGATTTCGGGTTTGCTAGGTTTCTTCCCTCCACTTCAATGGCTGAAACACTCTGTGGGTCTCCGTTGTATATGGCTCCAGAAATTTTGAGGTATGAGAAGTATAATGCAAAAGCGGACTTATGGTCTGTAGGGGCTGTACTATATGAAATGTCGGTCGGGAAGCCGCCTTTCAAAGCAGGAAACCATATCGAGCTCCTCAAGAATATCGAGAAAGCAAACGATAAGATCAGGTTTCCATCATCAGCACAAGTTCCAGAGTCATTGAAGGATTTAATAAGATCTTTATTGCGGTACAACCCAACGGAACGAATTTCATTCAACGAATTATTCAACTCTATTTTGATAACACAGGATATTGAAAGTAATGGTGTGCCACTTGAAACATCTGATATGGATGAAAATTTGTTCATTAGCGAATATATTTCGCCTATTCAACCGAACAATGAACCAAAGTTCAAACAATTCGAGAATATTGCGCCACTGCCAAGAAGCAAAAAAGGCCAAAACTACGACAGAATGGATGTCCAGAGTGAGAAATCAGGAGATCAAATTGATGAACAGGAAGTAGAGGCAGAAAATTTGCGTATTAAGAAGCTAATCTTACATAACAGCCCACCTCCCGCGAATGCATCCAGTCACATAAGCTCTCAGAAAAATGATCTTTTTCCTAATACCAATGACTTTCATGGAAGATCTGATGACGCGCTTCTAGAGAAGGGTTATGTGGTGGTAGAGAAAAGAGCTGTTGAAGTCAACGCCATTGCTGATGAGTTGGCACATGCTGGAACTGGAATTACTGCAATCGCAAACACCAGGCAAGGCGAAGCTTTAAGTTTGGACTCACAGAACAAAGCAGCAGTTGGTGGAAGGAGGTTCTCGCTGCGGTCCAATTCCTCAAATAGCCAAAGAAGACCCAGTATCACCGAGCGAAGAATATCGATATCAATATCGCCTAGTAACGCATTGAGTAAGGCGATAGGAATTGCATCTAATAGGCTATTCGGAAATAGTACTGACAAAGCGAAGGAGGGAAATAACAATGTGAGCCCAATTGAGGAAGTCCATGATAGAAGTACTTTGTCGACTGTACTCAATAATCCAAATTTCACCAACGATCTTTTGTTGCAGAAGTTGAATATTCCGTCAGGTAATCATGCCATAGGTCATAACTCTCCTTCTGTAAATCAACCAACTCAAAACGAATTGGTACTACAAAGGTTAGAGTCAATAGCGACGAAAGCACATTCCATTAAACTTTTTGCTGATGTCAAGTTCAGCCAATTGATACCAAGTCCTCCCTCTACAGAAGGCCTTGATGATGATCTCTTGCACCATAATGATATGTTACCTCCGCGGATGATTCGCACCATCAGCGAAGAAGGGGTTGTTCTTTATGTGAAGACATTATCTTGCTTGGCTAGAGGAATGACAATAGCAAGTGATTGGTGGTACCTTCAAAATGTATCTGAGCCGTTGAATTCGTCGGGCACAAATTTGAGCTTTGATACCGGAAGGACGTTGGAAAATTCGGTCAAGATCAACGAAATGGTTCAATGGATTAGACAAAAATTTAACGAGTGTTTAGAAAAAGCTGAGTTCATTAAATTGCGTTTGGAAGAAGCCAATGTGGTAATCAGGAAAGAACAAACATACAACTCTGATCTGGATTTTAACACTGCTCATAATTCTACTGAGAAGGAGCAACACGAAAAGGTGCTAGCGGAAAAGCTCATATTCGATAGGGCTTTGGAAATGTCCAGAAATGCTGCTGTAAACGAGCTTCTCAAAGAAGACTTGAAAGGGTGCGAACTAGCCTACAGCACAGCAATTTGGATGTTGGAAGCACTTTTGGATGATGACGATGATGGGAATGAAACTGAACTCTCTGAGAGTCTCGATCATCGGCTCGATCATGAAGACAAAGCAATGGTGGAAAAGTTCATAGTCAGCATCGGGAATAGGTTGTCCGTATTGAAACAGAAGCTAGAAATGGTGTGACGTCAACTTTGTCCGTGAAAGGTATGGGACAGAATTCGAAGTAGCATTTCATGCACGATTATCTGTTACCTACAATTATATAGTTTAGTTTTTCTTTTTTCAAATGGGATATTAGGAATTTTTTATATATGTTTTATACAAGCATTCCGTGTGCGGAAAATGAACTAAGTTTTAGTATACTTCTTAAACAGAAGATCATGAAATGCGTTACATTAGTGTTTCCTTGCATGATCAAGATAAATATTATATGCCTGCTGGTATGGTTGTTGGTGCAGCCAACCAATTGACCGTATTCTTGATGTACAGACAAAGCTTAGTCATGTTCGCATTCTCGTACGTGCTGAACTCCACTTTATCCTCGCACAAGATTTTATCGATGAAACTCCATCTCTTCCATTCAAAATCAACTTCACGAGGTGTATCGCTCTTGGGATCTGGGTAAGTCAATCCACTGAACATTCTAACGCTAAGTCTATGCCCTTTTTTATCGTAGATTTCCTCGTCCTCCATGAAGTCGACTGGATTCACCTTCCTAACATTGCAGTGGACTGCAAACAATGGAATTTTACTACTTGATGAGAAAACATTATCTTCCAAGTTTTTCAAAAGATTGATTTGTTGATTCATCGTAAGATCCTTCTTTTGATAGAGTCTCAGTAAATTTTTCATCTCTGCGGTAAAAACATTGTAGTCTATAACAGGATCCTTCTGACCCATCCCAAGACCATGAAAAGCGCCCGGATCGTTATACCCAACGGTTCTAATGTAAGACTTGACCTGGTAATGTGGCTTATGAACCACCATT
Source organism: Suhomyces guaymorum (assembly GCA_030568515.1). Classification (NCBI taxonomy): domain Eukaryota; kingdom Fungi; phylum Ascomycota; class Pichiomycetes; order Serinales; family Debaryomycetaceae; genus Suhomyces; species Suhomyces guaymorum. Next base: position 15,102 of record JAJMGD010000024.1, read on the forward strand.
GCAGCTGTAACGAAGGTGTCTTTGTCCCCTTCACCCAATTCACCCAAGGAGAAAAGTTTGTAAAAATAGCCAGGTCCATTGACATTGTAGTAAAGTGCAACAAGGAGCGCTTTCCCGTGCGTTTTCTTGTTAACGATTAATTGGCCGGATTCAGTGGACAAATCTGGAATTGCACCTTCCAAGTCATGGTAAGGCATCTGAAAGAGATCTGTCTCATTGACCTTAACAGGTGTAATCAATGGGAACCTATCGTACCGTGATCTCAACTTTTCATTTACTTTCAACCCTGCTACACTGTAGAAGAATGGAGAAATGGTACGTTTCCAGTAGTCCGGCCATGAAATGAGACCATGTTTCTTGTAGACTGTAGACGAAAAAATTGAGTCTGGATTCTTGACCAAGATATTGTCCGAGTCGAGAAGAATCACATGCTGGAATGATGATGCAATGATGGCCAAGGCTTTATACTGATAACTGCCAAACAGCCACTTCCTGGTCACCGCTGTTCCAAGTTTTTCATTAACAACAACACAAGAAGCATCCAATTTAGGTAATACAGTATGGCAGAAATCGTACTCCTTCTCGTAATCATGAAATGTTGGCATGATGAACTCCACTGGTAATTTCGACCCAGTATCACGAAGTGAAATGAGTGAAAGATAAGAAAGCCAAGAAAACCAACCACCACCAATGAGTACTATACCGCGAGAATTCTTCTTATAGGTGGATTGATCAAGGCCATTAGGTAATTGCTTCAATACGGCACCATGTTTTATTCTGATTTCATCATAAGTCTCTTGTGTGAAGTCAGCTTTGGTCATAAGTGCATGTTTAGATGTAGGAACACCCGGTCCATTGTAAACGTGCTTGATATAGCTGATCGGATCATCCTTTTCAGAATCAGATATGTTGAATTTGTTGTGCTCAAAGACAGTGAAGACACGATTCCAAAAGTCGTGAGATGGTTGAGCTGGCATGATCCCAATATTTGGTTGACCCACGATGGACTTGTAGACTGGAGGGGCTATCGTCCTTTGATCTGGGTTGTTGTTGATGATTTTAATGGAAAGTGATACATTTCTGTTGATCGGTATAGTTGATGAATATAACTCTTGGGTATTGTAAAGAGCGTAAAGAGTGAATATGACGATAGCCGAGAAGATACCCAACCTCACCTTCATCCGTGGAAGATTCAACATCACTGCTATCTCAAACGAATGTATAAAAAAGTGATTACGAGTGATAATCTCGCACCAGAATATTTAGGCGTCGTTATATATATAAAATTAACTTACGATACACAAAACCTCTTTTTAGCCAAAATAATAGGCACTTCTGAACAACACTTCACGAAAAAAAGAAACTGGGCAAAAAAATTCTGGGTAGGCACTCATACGCGATCGAGAAGACGCGAGGCAATCTTCGTATAATGTAAGTGAAAGTACGCAAACCTCCCTATTGTCGAGGTGTGCTCTACATACTGTGAAATGAATGCAACAGTGTTTTATGGAAATACGAGCTTTTCAAGTATATGTGAGAGATCAGCGTTCATCGCTTCAGAATGACAACTTTTCCGATTGTGGACGAATCAGGCAGGCAACATGCGGACATCAAGTCTTGGAAGTAAGCTAATACGATTGAACTTGCTTCATACTTTATCATCTGCCTAAATTGATCATTTTCAGATCGATCCGAGGGCACGCCTTCCTCAATTAAGCTGAGGAGTTCCTTGCGGAGAAACGCCTGTGGATTCGCGCGTTTCTGGCCGTGCATATCACTGGCTATATGAAGCCGCATTCAAGCGACTTACACTAATCAACAGATAGAGTCTAGATTTGAAATCACTTGGCTTCAAGTACTTCTGGCTTCTTCCGCTGTATCAGATCTGTTAAGTCCAAAATCTATGTAAGGTGAACCTTCCGTATATGAGGGAAAGAACGCGTAAAAAGTACTAATTATTAAATCATGTGAGGTACAGATCATTAGAAGCCCCACAAATCCAGATCATTTTTGAGTAAAGATATCACTATTCATAATCATGCACCTCGATAAAACCAACAAGATAGAGTAAATCTGTTGAATCTTTTCATTACTTGGCCTTTCTGAAGTATAATAGGAAGGCATCGAAACCATACGGTGTTGCGATGAGTTGATCGTCAGGTCAAATGTAAATGTTGCCAAGACTTCGCACTTTCTAAGCTAAGTCGCGAGCTCATATTCTTGATAGTATTGTTGTAATTGAGAATATTCAAAATAAGACTACGGCAAGCTGAATTCCTCATCAAACACATGTTATCATAAATGCTATCGCTAACAAACATGTCAAAGATACTATTCGATTACTCGAATGCAGCACTGGCTCGGTCTTACAACCAAAATAGGACGCAATGCAGGTGATGTGTCCTTTTGACGTGCCGCACGCTACTTGATTTCTACGTCTCCGATCCGATAACATATACGTGATCGATTTTTCTTGTTCAACTTAAGCTCACAAATCTTAGGAGCCAAAAGATTCTGTTTAACCAGCTAGTGTAATCTAAAAGCTTGCAATGCTGACTTGGAAAAGGAACCAGATCGAAATTTGCACATATCTTTACATCTAAGCGAAGTTCGTGGCGTCAAGTGAAAATGATTATTGGTGAACTTTTAATTTTGGATGGAATCCAGGTGATGTAAAGTAAGTATCACTGAGCGCGAAGATTTTGTATTGGCTTTTATACGGTATGCGATCCAAGATACAAAAAAAAATGAATACGCATTCAGCACGTTGACGGTTTGTTGCTGAGTAGGAAGCTGATTTTACTAGGAAAACGTTTGCGGAGTAGAGGTAAACAACACCGACACGATCGGATACACACTCCAGTCGTGTTTCAACCGATCACACGCAACGCTCACTATTAGAGTTTAGCTAAAGTGGTGATTCTATAGTAGTATACCCTTACTCAAGAATGCCAGAGACTGAACTTCTGAAGGAGTCATCTCCTGAAATCTCAGACAGAGGGCTTCGTCGACGTCAATTGACCACAAAGGTGGAAATCAAAGATCCATCTGATCATCGTAATGACGAAAATGAAATGGATGAGATTATTCTGAAAACCAATTCTTTGCAAATCGGGGAGCAATCAAATCTCCAATTGATATGGAGAAATAATGCTTGGTGGGTATTGAAATATTTCAGTCCACTTTTTCTCACAAGTGTTTCGGCTTTTGTCCGACTCTATCGTATTCACTCATCAAATAAAGTGGTATGGGATGAAGCACATTTCGGCAAATTCGGATCCTACTATTTGAAGAATGAGTTTTATTTCGATGTTCACCCACCCTTGGGAAAACTACTCGTTGGATTATCAGGCTACTTGGCCAATTATGATGGTCACTTCAGTTTCGACTCGGGAGAGACATATCCTGAAAATTGCAATTATGTATTAATGAGATGCTTTAATTGCATTTTCGGAATTCTTTGTACTCCTTTGGCGTACAAAACTTCACTCGCTTTAGGGTTCAGTCAACTTACTACATGGTTCATAACTTTACTGGTAACTTTTGAAATGATATCCCTTACATTATCTAAATTCATCCTTCTTGATAGCATGTTGCTTTTCTTCACGGTTTTATCCTACTATTGCTTGATCAAAATACACAACATGCGGAAAAAAAATTTGCTTTTAAAGCCCATGGGTTTGAGGTGGTTGTTCTTCACGGGAGTGTCTATTGGCTGCGTGTGTTCAGTAAAATGGGTCGGACTTTTTATTACGTCATTAGTCGGCTTATATACTGTTTACGACCTTTTGATAAAATCGTACCAAGTTTCCAACAAAAGAATAAGCTGGAAGACATATTTTTCTCACTGGATCACACGTATAATTACCTTGATAATTATTCCTTTTCTGATTTATGCCATTTGTTTCAAGGTACATTTCAGCCTTCTCAATCGTTCAGGGCCAGGCGATGGCTCTATATCAACTCTTTTGCAAGCAACATTGGATGGTAACACAATCAAAGAAGGGCCCCGGTCAGTCGCTTTCGGCTCCCTACTTACTTTAAGATCTCAAGGTTTGTCGCCCAACTTGCTTCATTCTCATCCTCATTCATATCCCGAAGGCTCGCAACAACAACAAATTACCACCTATGGCTTTAAAGACGAGAATAATGAGTTTTTGATAGAATTTGATTTCGAGACCAGCTTGCTGGGCAAATCAGCAACGCTAGACCCTTTGGAAAATCAAAATGTAACTGAATTATATCAACGCGTTGTCAAAGATGGAAATACGATACGTTTGGTACATAAACCCACCGGTTGCTTACTTCACTCACACCCAATTCAAGCCGCTGTCCTGAAATCATATTTCGAAGTTTCTTGTTATGCCGACTTGGAGGCAAGTGATGAAAAAGATGACTGGATTATTGAGTTACAGACTCAAGAACTATCACCGTCCCCAGAATTCCAAAATGAAAATCCAATCGAATTACATCCGATTTCATCAAACTTTCGACTTCGCCACAAGGTATTGGGATGTTACCTTGCAACAACTGGTGCGGCGTATCCCTCGTGGGGCTTCCAACAAGGCGAAGTAGTTTGCAAAAACTCGCTTCTCATAAAAGATAAAAGTACTTGGTGGAATGTCGAAGACCATGAAAATGATAAACTCGAAAAACCCTCAATTGCATACGTACCACCACGTCCAAAGTTTTGGAAAGAATTTGTTTTGTTGAATTATGGAATGATGGCATCAAACAATGCATTGATTCCTGATCCAGACAAGTTTGACAAACTAAGTTCAGAATGGTGGGAATGGCCTATCCTCAATGTCGGTCTTCGAATGTGCTCATGGTCTTCTGATGATGTGAAATATTTTTTGATGGGTAATCCTTTCGTAACATGGTTCTCAACATTTAGTGTTCTAGCCTTCTGTCAATACGCAATCGTTGCGCTATTCAGAGTCAGAAGACAAAAGGTCTTGTGGGGCATCGAACATGAAAATTGGAATGGTTTCCTCAGTCAGGGTATTCTTCCTTTCCTCGGATGGATTTTGCATTATGCTCCATTCATTGCTATGGGTAGGGTAACTTATTTGCATCACTACGTCCCGGCTTTGTATTTTGCAATTTTCATCAATGGATTCTTGATGGAAAACGCTGTTTTTAAACGGCTTCCTGCAGTCTTATCATACCCTATCTACATCTCCGCCTACGTGGGAATCATATTTTCTTTTTACTATTATCGGGAATTTTCGTTGGGCATGGAAGGACCATCTTCCCACTTCAATCATCTCAAACTATTAAGTACATGGATGCTTTGAACCCATTCACTGATATAGGCCTATAAAATAAAGAGACTACATAATTTTATTTACATAGTGCGAAAAATGCACGAATAAATACAACATATACAACAAATTACCTCCTCGTTCATGTTTAACAACGCTAAAACGAAAAAAAAAAAAAGAAATGAATGCCGGCTACACGTATCAAAAACTGTTCTCCCTATTATGGATTAACCTTTCGAACGCACTAACATCAAATTTGAAAACTTAAAACTTTTATCTGCGACCCTTAATAAACTTTCAACTCACAACTCTTCAAATATTCGTGAAACCAAATCCTCTATGATGTATAAAGATCATAAATGAGAAAAGTCAAAATTAATCGAACTAACAAATTCTAACTTTCCCAAGTGGCTTCAGAAAAGATCAATGGTCTCTACGAGCAATTAAGACATATCTGTACATAAACTATTCTTAAGCTTAGTTAACTGAGTCATCTCACAATTCATGTAAGAAAACCGTAAAACCTCTACTTAGAACCACTTCATCAATCCCATACTACAAGTCTGAAAGGTGGATTAAGTCATTGGAAAAAAATTGAGCTGATTCAAAACACATCACAACACCTCCAACCACAATATCTCCATCGATTATCATTTCCTTTGCCTTCCTTTGCCTTCTTGAATCATATAAACAGTTATAGATTTTTATCTTAAGACCGCGCTCAGTCAATCGTCGCTAAGTATAAAGAATCCCATCGTTACTTTTTAATACAAACCAAGAACTTCTCCACCTCGCATTCCTCACCAGATCAGATATTTGGAATCCAATCTGGTACCGATCACTTCTATTCTAAACTTGGCAGAGAGAACTAACTTTTTCTTTGCAGTGAGCACAATCCATACCATCCATGAATTCTCAGATCTCATTTCCATGAGGAATAAAACAAGAATACATCACGAAATTCGATAGGATTGATTCGACGCTTCCCTAAAAATTTTAAATACAAGTTAGATCCCGAACCGCTGTAAAAGTTAAGGTACATATTAAATAACACCCACAACCCTAAGCATATATTGTATCTCAAAATAATTCTACTACACTGACAATTTCTTGCAAACAATTCCCAAAAAACTCCTTATTGGAGAATTCAATATCTAATATAATCACTGCTGATTATTTATAGTTTATTACATAAATTTTGGTCAAGAAAACGAATAGATCATTTCCTAACTAATCTATATTTTTGGCTCAACATAATTATTTCTATCGTATAAATCAGTCACATAATTATTTCTATCGTATAAATCAGTCATTTATTGGAAAATCGTATATCAGCTAATCAAATTTTGCTTCTCTCCCTTGAAAAACTTCATTTTCTAACCAAACTAAAATGTCCTGAAAGTAACTATACTATAAGAAACAAAGCTTCCAGCTCAATTACGGTATGCACTTTCTCTGATATTCCATTTTGGTAGTCTTTTGAAACTTCTATTGGAATCCCTACCAGTATCGCTTGTGTCTTTTAGCAGGCTCTAAATAAAAAGAAATATTAACTTAGCCATTTCTCCTCTTTTTTATTCACAACTATCTCAAAGATCGAATTCTGGAACAATATATAAAAATGCAATAAGACCAAATTTTGTTCTGCTAAGTACTTTGAGTCTCCAAGTTTTGAATTTGTGCAAAAGCCGATGTAGATTAAAAAAAAATCGAAAAAGCAATCCTTGAGTGACTACAGTAGCATTATTTCGACTTGGCCTACGCCAATAGTCTTTGTTACGATTCAAGGATAGTTTCCCTAAAAAATGTGGACGTTGAAAGCTAAACTAAGTTGTTTTTCAAGAATAAAATCCTGATCCGTTCATCATCATGATGGATACAAAAATTCTTCGAAACAATTATTTGATTACTTGATATTTGAATCTAATCAGCTCTTGAATCATACTCAACTGTACGCTTTGCCATGCTTAGCTCTGTCTTAAATAAAATATATCGTAGTTGTAATGTTTTGGTACATCAAATCGTATACTTGTTACATGAATTTCCTTACCTGATAAGTTTGAATGCATCATTTATGGCACCTAGCCTGTTTTTTTGCTACAAACAGAAAACATCAAAAAAACCATTATAATTGTCAGAAAGGGGCCTCAGAATGATCCAAAAAAAAACACAAGTATCATCATATTGACATGAAACAACTCAAAAATGGATTCTAAAATTGACTCCAAGACTCAAAAATCACCAATTCCTTAATAATTGATTAATTAAATACGGAGGACTCGTTGATTCGTTTTGCTCATTCATTCTTCTATGCATGTTTTAAAAGCTTTTGTTAGAACTACGAACACCAAAAGCGTATTTATGGAGATAATGTGTGTAATCATCAATAGCAAAGCACATGGATTCAGGTTTAAAATTGGAAATAAAACAGCAGATTTGGAATAAAGCATGTTTCAATTTATTGAGTATCGAATTTCAATAATTATTTGGTGCCCCAAAATGAGAAACCTTCTTTATATCACAAATTACGATATCAACCTTCCCGGACGAGTTTTTGTTGTTCTGAAAAGTTCTGCATTATTTTCAGAGAGGTTACAAGATTTGAAGACGGTTGGTGAAAGCAAGGTTTTCGAGAATATATGGCGCAATTGAAAATCTCGAGTAGACCAACCCTAACTTTTCATTTAGCGATGAGCGCTTGTCTAAAATCTCAATGCAAACAAATTATTCATCTCAAACGACATTCAAGCACCAAACTGAGTATTAATCTTTCTCCTGTTTGTTGGCTAAGTTATATCTCTATGTTGCATTGAATTTTGTAATGAGAACATGTATTTCGTGCACTAATGCTACATCCAGTTAAGGGAGGTTTTAGCCGATTTTACTGGAGCTCTGCTCAATTTCCTAGCAAGAGAAGGTGTTTGCGTACTCTGATCAAAATTCATACTTTATACCTTGCTCATACAGCACTATTTTATTTACTTGAGAGTCTATGCAGTCAAAGGTTGAATTGTATATATTTTCCTTTTAAGAGGGGTGTGCGGATTGTTTTGAATTAATAGGAGGGGCATTTGGTGCGATTAGGAAGTTATGGGAAAGGTTACAAGAGTTAGAACGGGGTGTTGGACATGTAAAAGGAGGTAAGTAGTGGGTGCTGTATTAATTCGATTGGAAACTAACTTTTCAGGCATCGAAAATGTGATGAAGGACGACCCAGCTGTCAAAACTGCATCCTGACTAACAGGAGTTGTGAGGGCTATGAGATAAGACTCACGTTTGACGTTGATGATCATCGCTACCACTCACGGAAAGATTTCACGGGCTCTTTGAGTAGAGGCTTCGTGGGCAAACCCAAGCATGAGTCCGTTATCACGCATATACCCACTCCTTCACATTTGAACGAATTTCCTGAGGTGAATAGTAAAGATACAGCTTTGATCGAAAGCCTGAAGTTCTCTAGATCGAACTCAAATTTGATGTCCCAAAGTGATCTGCGGCATTCAGAGGAGTCCATCAATCCTTTGGACGAAAATTTTCCAGGGTTAAGTTTGGGCTTGATTGAACATTTGGAAACCTTACTTGATGCTGAGTCAGTAACTTCGACGAGATATCAACTTGAATCAGACAGATACAATGCCGTTCAAAGTTTTACAAATACTAAAAATCACGCTTCTTCATTTGAAAATAAGCACTTGAACTCCAGTACTCTTCCCCGTGAGTTGCTTCTACAATTATCTCACGATGAAGAAAATTCCTTACTCAAGTATTTTTTTGAAAAGCTTCTACCCTTGTTAGACGCACATCCATGTTCACCTTGGCCTGATTTAGCATTGAAGTACTGTGATTTCGACATTGCAAGAAACTGTTTTATTTCCCTTGCGTGTATTCACATGTATGAAAGTAAAAGAGGAGGAACGGAATTGTACAACCGTGCTGTCGCTCATATTGATTTGAACCTTAAATATTTACTAGAATTTATCAAATCAAGTACTCAAGATCTGGATTCGACAGTGATTAGTTTGCGAGCTAGAAGAGTAACCTCTTTTGCAATCTTGGTCTTGATTAATGTACATATCCTCTTTGCTGTATTGGATCAAGGCAAGAGTCGGATGGTCAGGTTCTTTTATAAAGTTTTTGCATCAATCTGTGAAGATCCAGCATTCTATGACGAAGTATTGAAGGTCAATGAAAAGTGGCGAGCATTAGTAGTTGTTTTGTCGTGGTATGATACTATATGTGCAATTGTCTCAACGGACTACAGGCTACCATTTTGTTTACCTAACTGGTACGGATCATCTGCAGATGTAATCTCTACGGCGGAAATGATGGGATGCCCTGGAGAAATATTCAAATGCATGTCCAAATTATGCTACTTGAGGCACGAAAAATTTTGCTTGCAATCCAGGACCAGAGCTGAGGTTCTAACTGATTATGAAAAGATAAAGATTGAGCTTTTGAATTATAGAGATTACGTAAAAGCTGATGATGATGATTCAGAAATCACTCTGAAACTTAAAGGAGCTCAATGTTGGGCGATTGCGGTTTACGTTACCTTGACGAAAATTGTGAAACCTACGGATCATCGTTCAATCGTTAAAAAGCTGGTTCTCGAATTCATAGCAACGTATTCATCGATGCGCGCTCTGAGTTCAATAGTCACTCAAATGGTATGGCCCGTATATGCAATTGGATGTGAGTGCGAGTCAAATTTCGAAAAACAACAAATGTCGAAGTTCATGGACAACCTTTACGGAAATGCACAAATGGGAACGTTGTTGTTTTTAACTAAGATCGTCAAAAAGGTGTGGGAATCTAATCGAGAGCCAGAGCAAGTCTTGAAACTGTTTCTTGAAGAAGGAGAGGATTTTCTTCCTTTATAGTTTAGTTATCTACATCGTTCTATTAAAAGTCTTGTATTCGTAAAACGCCAAGATGGTGAAGTTGAAAGTCCTATACAATAGATACAATTACAACTTTTGCATGGCAGCAATATCAGTAGATTGGACGTGGTCTTCATCTTCTTCAATGGCGGCTTGCAAGTCGTCCAAGGAGACCAAAGCATCTTCAACAACCAAGTTGATTTGCAACTTCTTGATACCGAAACCAACTGGGATCCATTGGTGAGCACCCCAGGTCAAACCTTCCATGGAAACGTTCTTGACGTTAGCCAACAATTCTTCCAAATCGGTTTCGTCATCCCATGGCTTGACGTCCAAAGTAACAATGGACTTGGCAGCTGGCTTAGGACCCTTGGCAGCCTTCTTAGCAGCGTATTCAGCAAGTCTTTGTTGCTTAATCTTTTCAGCTTCTTCATCAACATCGTCATCAGAACCGAACAAGTCGACTTCGTCATCGTCTTCTTCGGCGGCAGCAGCAGCAGCTGGAGCGGAGCCGGCTGGAGCCTTACCGGCTGGCAAATCAGCAAATTCTTCAGTGAAAGAAGAAATGTGGTTCAACCATCTGGTGAATTGTGGGAATTGTTTTTGGAAAGCCTTGTAAACAGTGACATCAGCTTGAGTAGCAGAAGTACTAAAAGTTAGTAATCATTCAATTGAATAATTGAGTCGTGAATGGTCAGGGATTTTTATTTAAATCTTCTTTGTCACTCATACGGTGGGTCTTGAATCCACCTCATAAACACGGACCAAAGATTATGATCATCACTCTATCTCGAATCAATTGCTAGTAGAATTACTTACCCGTCAATGTAAGACTTGTCAACCAAGAAGTCGTTCAAGGACTTGATGGATTCGACTTTGGAGAAATCAGAGAAAGACATTTTGTAGTGAGGAAAAGTTGTAACGTGGAGGAAATCCTTACCTTATATTAATTTTTCAATATGCGTCGAAAATTTTTACTGAGATGGGGAGTGCCAGCAACGTGATCCGATTTTATTAGGGCTCGCACAAATACATACTGAAATTTACGCACACGTTTAGTTATGAGTGGACCATTCAGGTCGGGTAACCTGTCAGTCCTAATAGTGGGAGCTAAATAAAAAACATCGATTCATCTAAAGGTCACTCTCTAATTTCCAGTAACTACACTCAAAATTGGCGTAACATCTGAACTCGTTACTCAACCCATTCTTATGTTCTGGATAGAAATTTGTTAATGAAGTTTCTGGGTAGTTTTTTTTCACACTCTCTCGCATTCTTTCTCCAGTGGATGTGATGATCTTGATCTCTTGCAGCAGTCCTGCATCCTTGACTAAAATGTTTCTAGCAGCGAGTGCTGACTTTCTTTGGCATTCTTCTTCCAAAAATGGAGGATCTATCAAAATTCTGTGGCACTTATTCTTAATTTCACTTGGAATTTTATCTGGAGTGTTGTAATCGTAGAAAAAGAAATGCTCTTTGCCAGCTAAAAGCTCAAATCTTTTGTCAAATTCGAGTAGATAAATGTGTTTGGTTGGGATCTCCTCTGGGGGAAAGGTTAAGATTGCGGCATAAACAGATGGGGCGCTTGCAATAACAATTATCGTGTTTTCATCAGCTCCCTCCAACAAGGCTTTACCCAAAGTTTTTGCTGTTTCATCGGCGTACCAAAATTGCGATAATTGCCAATCTTCCTTGAAGTCATCAATTGAAAATTTCTTCTGTTCGTCAAATCTTTCTTCCGATGACTTGTATAATTCTTCAAATTTTTGTAGTCTTTCCGATTCCTCCCTTTTGAAATCCGCGAGAGCCGCTAACGCGTGACTAGACAATACCAATTCTTCATCTGAATCCATTTTGGTAAGGTTCATTTTACAACTTCTCGCATCATCTTCAAATGTCTCATGCGCGACATTGTCGTGGAGAGACAAACAAATCTGGGGAGAACATCTAGGAGAAACAACATCCCAGTCACAATGCTGTTTTCATGCGCACCATCGGAGCTTGTGGCATTTGCATTGGAGACGTCTTCTTTTTCTGGTCAATTTGGGCTTTCTTTGTCGGATCTTTGGCTCAAACTCTCTGAGAAACTAGGTCTGTCACAATTGGATTCCTTTCAACAACAAGTCATATGGCAATGGTTATTCTTTACAAAAAGTGAAGATAAGATAGATCTTTATGCCACAAAAGATAAGAAGATATTACCGATTCTTCCAAGCTATTCTCAATTCATAGAACAAAATGGTGAAGCCTCGAATATTATTATTCTCCCGACTGCGAATACCCAGTGGAGATATTTGACAGGCTTGGAGGCCTCCAAGAAGCTCAAATCACAACTAGGAGAAAAACCGTTCCAATTGCTATGTGAGATTGCAAAATATGGCTCAGAAGGTATAATATCACCTGAGCTATGTAAAGCTACTGGCCAGGACCCCAGATCGTTACCATCGCGTTTCAAAAGGTTGTTAGAGATGGGTTTTATTATTCGGAAAAATGTTTATCATGAAAAAACTAGGCAACACACAAGCTTACTTATTCACTCCAAATTCAGTGAGGCTAAATCGCCACTTCCATCGGAAGAGTTTCAAAGCTCCAGAAGTACATATTTGTTAAGACAATTGATAGTACAAAGTGTCCGTGATGCACCAAATAATCTAAGAGGCTTCAACGATTTAAAAAGGGAGCTAGCCTTGGGAAGTAACAAATCAAACTCCAAGTTTTTTGGAGCAATTGTTGAAGCATTGCATAAGAGTGGTTACGTTGAGAAACTAATGGTGAAATCGGCGGAAGAAGAAAGATTGGTGTATTCCATTAAATATATTAAGGACCTCCCGAAAGATATAATAAATAGCTCTGACTATGTGGATATGTTAAACGCTTTTGAAAACACTTTAGATGAAGATTCTTTCGAAGAGAAGGAAGAGGCCGTGGAGGTGAATCCGCTGGTCAATTTTGTTCATCCAATTTCAAACCAAATACATCAACAAATATCCAAAACAGGAGCTTCTGGGATAACTTCAAAAAGCGTTATCACAAACATCAGTGGCGTTTCTGCATATAGACCTTGGTCAAGAATTCTTGACTCGATGGCAACTTTCATTGTGGATGGGGAGACTTTAGTACCATTAAAAGACAACGAAGATCTTTATAATGATGCGTGCGTAATTCGAGCGTACGATGTTGAAGGAAAATACAAATTTTACAGGTATTATTCCAGAGACCAATACGTCTCTCTTTCGGTCAAGAAGTTCAAGAAAGCTAGACTGTCTCTGTCAAATATACAAGGGGGGGACATTGAAAGCTTGACAAGCAAATTTTATAAATCTTTGGGAAAGACCCCCGCTGGAGATCTATACAAGTCCAAAAAACGTTCAAACACAAAGCAACTAGTTATGAAAGCATCCAAAAGAGTGAAAATGTACGAAGGAACTCAAAGAATCACGAATTCGCAAGATATGACTGACCAGCCTGTATTTCCTGCAGAAGAATTCCCAGATGAAAGTTTAGATATAGCTACTGTGAATGATGCAAACAAGGTTCCATCCTTGAACCAGATCAGGCCAATAATCCCGGATTTGGAAACTTCTGGAAAGAGAGTCAGAAAGCTGATGGCTAAACCTATATTAGCCTCCTCTATAAGAGGACAAAAACGAAGAGCGTGCCTACTAGACATAATTAAAGATCTAGGTGGAGTTACCTATACTACAGCAAAACTTCGAAGATTATTAGATGATCGTCTTCAAAGCACAACATTCACGGATAACAAGACATTGGCCAGAGATATAACATACTTGATTTCCTGCAAAAGCTTGGAAGTACAAAATGTCTCTCTCGAGAGGACCGGAAAGCTGGTAAATCGAAAGTTGCTCATATTGACAGACGAGCGTCTAAGACCTTCACTTGATTTAATTGAGAAAGTAAGAGAAGAATGTTTACAGGATCAAGGCTCCAAGGTTTCGCAACCCCTCGCGAAAAGAAGAATTATCGAGAGCGAAGTGACTTTGTATCAACAAGTACCATCTGCAAGGAAAAAGAAAGGGAAAGGCAGACTAGACTCTCTAGGAGATGATGTAAACTCTATTCCTGAAACGAGGAAGAGAAAACCTCGAAGTGAGAAAAGCTCTGAAAAAGTAAAAGAATCGGCCGCCATGAAGCAGGATAGTGATGATACATCATTGCCGAAGTTGGTATCAAAAAAGCATAGAAGAAAACTGAAGCCGGTATCAAAAAATTCTGATAAAAAGATCTATCGTCAACCCCGAAGGCTCAGAGGCTCTCAAAAGTTTGATAAAACGGATGCCACAACCTTATTCAGAGCTGTCGTCATTTGCAAAACATTCTCTAGAGGTTCAATTGACTTTTCACGGATTGCAAGTTTATTTGAGCAGATGGATGGCAAAATGATCAAGCAAAAGTGGTCAGTAGTTAGGAAACTGGTTGGTGGTTTGCAAGCAGTTTTGAAGGGGGTTGAAGCTTTTGAGCATATAGTCTTGAAAGGCATTGAGGATGAGTTGGTTTCTTCAGACGATCTTGAAAATGTCAACTTAACCTTCTTCTTAGATTTGTGGAGAGACATGGACAGTTCTACTCTTGATATCGCAGACAAGAGTCCGCTTTTTAGCAATCGATCGGATAATCATGATCAATATTCGATCATGAAAATCAATGAACTGAGTTCGGATGTCTACGAACAACTTGAAGATAATTCTATGAGGCAAAAAGACTCGATCTTGTCGGCAATTACATTTTTCCTAAATGCGCAGATTAATTTCCCAGAGATCGAGTATGACAACTTGAGAACCGTGCTTAAAGCCATTTTCTCTACACCTGAAGAAACATTCAGTGCTACGAGGGTCAAGCAAATTTTAAATGATTTTGGTAATGAAGCTACGCACAGTGCATCATCAGCGTTGATCAAAGACAAAGAGATGATATATTATGGATCTGATGACTCCAACAGTAGGTTTGTTTTGACAGATAAGGTACACAATACTGTGAATCTGAGACTACCAATCAAATTTTTGAATCAGGCTGCCGGTTTCCATGAAAACTTAAAAGACATTTCAGACTCAAGCAAAGGACTCTTGATTTCTCAAAATATCTCAAATAGTCAAATGGCCCCACTTTTGAACCTCCTCGCTGTTGGGAAAGCTTCTGTTATTCATGTTGATCGATCTTATCAATTTGAAGGTTATGAATCAAGACTCATTGATAAGGAAAAACTAGCATGCGATATTATTTTTGTATCAGATGACAAGAGTATTGATACAATAAAATCAGTTCCGGTGCCCACCGGAAAAGCTTGCTCTCACATCTGGTTGGATATGAATGGAAATATTAATGAAAATTTATGGAAGAAAATCATTAATACTGTTTTGGCATATGTCCACTTCAGACCCGGAGTTCCACAAACTTCAATTTTTGCTCGAATGCAAGGCATTTTACTGTTGAATGATTTCAAATGTGTGATAAACTGGCTCTTGGACAGTGGAAGCATCAGTACTGGTTATAATGGTGGATGTTGGACAACTCATATGTGGTACTTCACGTTAGGTTCCTAGAAAATAATACATCTTGTAATTCTACTCACTTAATATCGCACGCTCTAACATATCAGTGGATTTATACTTTTTTCAACATTTTGTAAATAACATAAAAATATGGTGTCAATCAAGCCTACTACTCCTGTTCACTTCCACAATACAGATTTAAGGAGAATTTAGATAGAGTTCTCGTTAATTACAGTGAAATGTTGATAATGATTCTACAAAGCTAATGCTTACCAACCTTTAGACTATGTATTACGTAATCAGAGCATCTCATCTCGTATCGAAATCAAAAATAGAGAACATCTGATATCAACTATAATGGGTTTAGGTGAAGCTAAAGTAAAACAAAGGTTCGGTTTGGATCCCAGAAACACGAACTGGTCAAACAATACTGGTAGGTTCGGCCATCAATATCTCGAGAAACTAGGATGGGAACCAGGGAAAGGTCTTGGTTTGGTACAGCACGCAACTACCACACACGTAAAGGTTAAAATCAAGGAAGATAACGTTGGTCTTGGGGCTAAGCTCTCCAAAAAGAACAAGAAGGATTCTTTGGATGGGGATGATAGTGTGGGGTTAGATGCGTTTCAAAGACTTTTGGGAAGGTTGAATGGAAAAGAATCCAAAATTAATGATGAACTCGAAAGACAAAGAAACGAGAAGATCATGAATGGCAAATGGGGGATTCATTTTATCAAAGGTGAAGTTTTGCAGAGCTCTTGGGATGCCGAAAGGAAGGCATTGTTGGAAGGCGATGGAATCATGACATCAAAGAAAAGAACAAATAAGGAGTTGAAAGAGAGTGGAAGTGAAAAAAGAAGAAAAATTGTCCCCGACGCTCAGACAGTTGTCAAAAAAGAGAAGAAAATAAAGGAGATAACTACAAATAAAGAGATGGAAAAGAAGGATAAGAAGGACAAGAGCAACAAGGTTAGCAAGGATAAGGAAAAGAAGGAGAAGAAGGAAAAGAAGGAAAAGAAGGAAAAGAAGGACAAGAAGGACAAGAAAAAGGAAAAGAAGGGAAAAAAGGAGAAGAAGGAGAAGAAGAAGAAGGAGAAAGAAGAGAAACTAGAATCAATAGATGACTCCAATTCTGAGAGCAGCAATAATTCCGCTGATACTTCAGATTCAACAAAACACATCGCTAAACGTTTATCAGTTCGAGCCAAGTGGATTAAACAGAAGAGAGCATCAGTTATGGATGCTAAGGCATTAAATGAGATTTTTATGATAAGTAATTAGAAACACTAAAGCATTTTGGGCAGTCTACACAGCTGTCATTCCTATTATTTATTTAAGTAAACTTATTCAAAGAAAATGAACGATACGCCACCAGCAAAAGCAGTAGCAACTCCGGCAATAGCAAAAAGCTCAATCTTAGAAATTCTTTTTTGAGAAATATGTCCTTGAGATTTTTTGGTAGACTTAGAACTGGAAGAACTCTTGCTGGAGCTGCTTGAGCCGGACCCAGAACCAGAACCAGAAGAGGCTGTAGCACCACTAGTGGCTTGATTAATCTTCGAGGAACATTTGCTGTCGCTTGATGCGCTCTTGTTGATCGAGGCAGATCCGCTGAAGTCACAAGCAGATTTGTCCTTCCCATTTTTCTCATAGTACGCATTTAAGATGTAGGATAACTTGTCTTTGTCTGAACAGTACGAAACACCTCCGTATGTACCGTTTTCGGCGTTTGCTGTAATATCAGAGCAGTCAATCTTGTTGCATACGAAGCCAAATAAATCTCCATAATTCTTGAGCGCAACATCATCAGCCACCACACACTCCAAGGTACCCGAGATACAATCGCAAGTGTCTTTGTCAGGGGTTGGAGGCAACGATGGTGAAGCTTTCCAAGTGTCTGCCGAAGCGGGACATGAAAGTGTTGATTGTGCCTCAGCGGATGCACTAGATGCTTTGGCGTAAGATGGTGAAATTTTGTTCATTTCGGAGGCATAATTCACAAAATCTGACAAAGTAGATACTTCCAGACCTTTCGTCGAAACTAGACCATAATCATTGTCCTCCTGGAAATACATATAGACAATACCTCCTGACCAAACATCCGTCATCTTATCACTGAACAAGGCCTCAATCTCAGTGAATTTTCTTGGATGCACTGCATTGCACCCGTATTCAGAGAAGAACACGGGAATGGTTAAATTTTGATATTGCTTGGTTGCAGCTTCATAACCGGAAGATTGGAAGTTACTGTCCCCACACCATTCGTAATTGTTGATACCGAAAAAGTCTGCTCTTTCATCTTCATCACCACAGGCAAAGTAGTCGGCGATAGCAACACGAATATCTTCATCATCGTTGGAAGAGTAACCTACCGGAATTTTTCTGTATTTCTTATCTGAGATGTAGCTCTTCATATCTCTAATTGCAGCTTTGACAAATGCAGAAGCATCCGTGTTAGTCTTATTGTTGGTGACTTCGTTACCTGCGAAGAAACCAAGCACGTTCGAATAATTGGAGAACATGTCGACCACATCAGTATACCTCTTGTATAAATCTAAATTCCACTCTGGTGAGTTTCTGTTGATTGACTCGGCTGGTTGAGACAAGTCAGCGATGATGTAAATTCCAGCATCCGCTAAGGCATCCATACACTCGTCATGATCCAAACTGGTGTTCACTGCGTAGACTCTCAAGACGTTTGTATTTGATTCTTGGAAATATTTGATATCTCTCTTACAAGAATCTGCATCTGCAAGAGGGTCAGTGAAAGATGTGTCAGTTCCATTGGCTGTGTTTTGTTGGTACGCAATACCTCTCATCAAAAACTGAGAACCATTATTGGAGAAAAAGAACTTATTGCCGATAACTTCGATTTCTGGCAAGTCGCTTGCGGCACTTGCCAAGTTCACTGCCAAGAGTAATGTCGAGCATACTATTGAAACCAAATTCACCATATTGAGCTATAATAATTAGGTATGAAAATGGTAAGAAGCGAGAAGCAGCGAGGTATTTATAACCTGAGAGAAATGAAACGAACACGGTAGGAAATGTTCAGGACACCTTAGTAGGTGTACGCAAATAAAAGATTGCAAGGTGGCTATAGAGCCTTCTAACCACTGATACGTGCTCATAGTTCGCCCCATTTCCTGTCTCTAAAACAATATTTTGATCTCTGGTCGCAAGACACATCTGTTTTGGGCAAATTGTGCAACCATTAGGGGTGACACAAAACTTAGCTACCGACAGACAGGTGGCTGAGCCGACGTAAGGGGCAAGCGCGTTAATAGTGTATCGCCCAATTCGAAACTCATCAAAGCGAAATTCGAAGCACACTAAAGTAGGCTACCGCTCAATTCAAGAAATGGCGATTTTGTCGAGAATTTCGTATTCTCGAGCGAACCGGCTCTTCAGCATTGAAGAAGGAAGCACCCGGCTAACCCATACATTTACTCCAGCACAGCCTATTAGGCAACATTTAATTGGCTAGATGAAATTCCTCTGTGCATCGGGTTTCACGTCTTTGAGGTTTTGAGTTTGGTCCAGAATCTTGCTCTTCGTCATGTTTGTTTTTTTATCTCAGGGTTCAAATTTTAATTTTTTGAGCGCGACGTCGTGGTATGCTTTGGCCGGGAACAGCCTCGAAGTTGTCGCACTAAGTAAAATAAACCCGGAAAAAGAAACTGAGCGCGTTTGTGGCTATGATTTGTTGCAATTTGCGGCTCTTCAATTTTTGCCGATAGTTACAATTGAAGTCAATGAAGTTTAACAGTATTCTACTCTTAGCTTTGTGCAAGCTTGTATTTTCGGCTAGAGAGTCGAGGGCTGAACCCGAAGAATACGGAAGCTACGTGAATCCCAATCGAAGACCAGATGAAACTTGTGAGGTGCTGGATTTGGTCAAGCTCTCGGAATGTTGCAATGAGGTACTTCATCACTTAGACAATTGTAAAGCGGACGATTTGGCATGTGAATGTTGCGCACTACAAAGTATTCAACCAGATTGTTACGGTCTTTGCCCAGGAAATCCATCAGCGAACTTTTTAAGCGTACTCTTGAATGATTGTTCCGCTCTCAACGATGTTAATGCATGCTCATTACCATTCAAGAAGACAGACGAGAAACTCAATCAAGGGACTAAAATTGATAGTAGTAACGAAAAGGATGTTCATCTTCAGTCCAAGCTTGGTCAAAACCTGGAGAGTCCCATCTACTCTGAAGATTTATTGTACGACTTTCACACAACGGATTTAGATGGAAAAGCATCAGATGGGCCCGGGGAAGAAAGGTCTACAAGTTTCAACCATACCTTCCGCGAAGCCCCCTTGGATTTCAACACCAGTAAATTACAATTGCAACATTCAAATAGTCATTACATTATAAGTAAGTATTTCAAGAGGGATCGGTATTACCATTACTAACACTCAGAGGCAAACTCATCGAGTTCTAAATCTATCAGTAACACATTGATGTTTATACTATTCTCCATATTCTCCATTTTGACATCATAATGAGCGATCTTCCTTTACCGAAGAGAATGTATCAAGGGACAAAATCACATGTCCACTTCTTTCATCCATTCCAAAGTGAGCTTGATCCCTCTTTCAAGATCAACTGCTGGTTTGTAACCAAGAATTTTTTTTGCTTTACTGATGTCGTAGTAGCGATTGGCACAAGCAATCTTTACTCTGAATGCTGTCAAACCTGGAGCCTTACCTGCTAATTTCGAAAATGTCTGACTTAAATAGCCCAACACAATTCCTAAACTTCTATTGAACACAATGTAACGATCATTGATCACCCCATATTCCTTCCAAATTTCTCTTGCCATAGTCCAAAAGTAGATTGGAGTGTCATTGGTAATAATGAACACTTCCCCTCCAACGTCTGCAGATTTTTGAGAATCGAGAGCCATCTCTGCTGCTAATATATGAGCATCAGCAACATTTCCCGCATATGTATAGTCACAAATATTATTGTTATCACCTAATTGAAACTTGGATTGGCCCAATTTGGCAGCGTTAACAAAGCCAGGTACAAGTTGCCTGTCACCTGGTCCAAATATACCAGATGGTCTAATACTAACTGTGATTAAACCATTTGGATCATTACTTTCTTTGACAAGTCTTTCTGCTGTAGCTTTAGTCTCATTATATTTGTCCATGTGAACCTTAGCATACGGCCATGTCTCGTCAACATTATAGATATCTTCACCGTTGAATACCACACCAGCAGATGAGGTAAAAATCAAAGCTTTTACTTTCAACTTCTTACTCATAGCTATAATGTTCTTAGTTCCCTCAACGTTAACTTTATCGAAGATTTCTGGGGTTGCAAAGTCAGGGATAGGTGAGGCAGAATGAACAATCACATCACATTTTGAGTCCACAATGGCTTTTGTTATATCTTCGGGTGATGTAAGATCACCAACAAACAGAGATATTTCTTCAGAAGGAAAAGTGAAGTAAGAAGCTTTCTTTTCCGACAATGGTCTGATGTCGAAAACATTGATTTTAATACCGGGACATCTCTCATAAAATTGTTGTATTAAATGATGACCAAGAAAACCAGCTCCTCCAATGAGGAGTACGGATTCAATTTTTTGAGCCATTTATATCAGAGCTGGTGTTCCAATGCTATAGGAGAGCTGACCTTTAGGAATGATCTATACGAACGAATTTCTCGATCTCGTATATTGTTACTCCAACGCGACCAAGATATCGGTAACTGCACGAACTATTTAGTGATTATAAAATGACGAAATAAATACACTACAATTGTATTTGTGCTTGATATGTAGATTAGAAGGGACTTATCAAATATGTAAAGTATTCCACTCGATGGGAACTGAATTGTCAGACTTCCACAACTGCTTACTTTTGATATGAGTAACAATGATTTTGAGTAAGATTTTTCTTCGTGACATTAGCTTGATTAACTCAAAATTGAAAGAGCTTCTTGTACGCTTCAATTTTTGTTCTGTCTAACAAAGCAGATATGCGCTTAGGTTCCTCGAATTGAATTTTCTCGAGCTCTGAGTGGCCGAACTGGTGGTGATGGGTTTCTTCGGAGCCATTCTTGGTAATTTCATTCTTCTGTAATGGTAAATTGATGGCCTTGCTAATTTTGTCTTCTACCTCAAACTGGTCCGACTTTTTGAGCGTTGGTGCTGCTGATACCGTTGGTTTTGGCTTTGCTGCTGTAAAGGAAAATTTGGAGCTTAAGGGTTTCATACTTGAGCTAGATGGTTGAGTTTTCGATTCATTGCTTGTCTTATCTTCCGTCGATAATGATGAAATTTTGGCAACTTTCTCATCTTTAGGTTTTATTTTATGCGTATCTTGAGGTAAAGGGACTGACTTGTCGAACATCAAAGTCTCATTTATGTCTTGACTTGTGACAGCAATCAGTTTTGCGAGTTTCGCTCTTTTCATATTTTGAGAAGAGGGGTATGGATTTGTGAATTTCTTGATCAAAGAATTTTTGTTTTCAGAGGCAGTATCATCATCGACATCGCCATCGAGGATCGACAATAAGGCGCTCGCTGCTTCACTTCTGGGCTTTGTTGCGATTGTTGAATCGGTTGTTCTGTCAATTTTAATATTGGACCTATCAATGCTCTCTTTTGAATCCTCCGGATTCAATTTCTTATTCAAAGAAGGTGCTTTTATTCTCGTTCTGTAAGGTGAAGGCAATCCTGAAAATTGATAGACTCTTTTAACTGATGGCACTCTGCTCTTACTTTTTGTCACTGTGTGATATAATGGTTTATAATCAGGTGTAGTAAAAATACCAACACTGGAATTCGCATCATTCTTCAAAACTTTTTGATTATATGGGGTATCGTACAACACACTATTGTTTTTGAATGATGTATCTTTCAAAAAAGTATGGTTGATTTGCAGACTGCTCATTTCCGACTCATTGGCAAAGTCCAGTTTTGACTTATTCATTAAAGACACAATTCCCTCATATTCCACTTGACTTAAAGGTTCATCTCCTTTCTGTTGAAAGAAATTTGACAAAACCTTGTTAGGTGAAGAATTGACATCATACGATCCTGGCATTTTAAACGAATTCACTGACATGCTCCGGTGTGATGTATTGCTAGTTGGCTCTGGGTATTGGAAAGACTTGATGGGAGTATTGGAAACCTGCAGCAAGTCATTCGATTTATGAGCAGGAGGTACGTTGCCGGACGAGGGTTGCCACCTTGTTCTTGGGCTGAATAACCTCTTAACTTTCGAGAATATACCCGAAACAGGGTATGGTGCAGAGGCAACTCTAAGTTTTTCCTTGTAGGCTCTATATGTTCTTCTATTATCCATGTGTGAACGCCGTCCTTGACTTTGAGATGATATAAATTTGAATGTTTCGATGAAGTTCATCAGACCTGTATATAACTATACTGTCACATAGTTGTCGCACTTTTGCAAAGAGACATAGGCGCGAGGACGAGACTCCACTATTACATTATTTATTTGAGTGATTTTTTTGTCGAGAGGGTGAAACAAATTGGATGGCGAAACTAAGTCGATTGACTGCTGGTAGTTTCGGTTCATGAGTGATTCAATTGCAATATATTCAGTTTTTAAAATTTGATAAAATTACACAAATTTTGCGAAAACTGTTCAATGTGCTTTCGACTCTCATAATGTGAAAAACAAAATAACTTCTCGAATCATATGCTGAAAGGTACGCTTTTAAGAGAGCATCAGATATGATACCTTGGAACTCAATTTAATTCTCAGGAGCAAGCAATACCGAAAGTTCGAGTGACGAATAGTCACGTGTTTAGGTACGATAAACTTACCTCAGCACTGAAGCTGAGGGAACCCCGAATGACAGGTTTAATATAGTGTCGTTTCTGTGAAAGCTCCATCTAGATCTTTATCTAACCAATCATTCCGTTATCTATGTGGGGTTTGAGGCACAAAAAATCTTGGCTGCAACACTACTATTGAACATAAGGTAGGGTGAGTCAATTCGCTGCAGATATCACAGGAGAGTTTGTGGGCCCCCGAAATCGGAACCGATACACTACGAGGTTAGTTGAATAATCAAATTTCGATCACAACGTTTTCCTTAATCTTTGTTCAATGTGATACACGATCTCATAGCCCCTTGACTTTCATCCTGGTGAATCGCTATTCGATTTCACAGGTCATTCGTGCTGTATCATTAGCGCTCGGACTATCTGTAGACCATAGCAAAACTAGATTCTATTAGTCTTCGGTACTTGAACCCTTAATTTCGGAATATTTTGTGTCATCCCGATAAAGGCCCTATTTCGCGTATATCTTTGATTGGCTGGAGATTTCGTTAAATACACTGTAACCGCTTTCAAATGCGAACGCTCACAACCATCCTTTCTTTTTGCAGCTGATTCTGTTGTAAGTATGTACGGTGAAATCCGATGAATCATACCGATAAAAACTTTAGGCGCATGTATTGGCTGAACTGGGCTTACGTGTCTGATGCTAGATGAGGCAATTCGAATATCTCTTTCCGAAGGCTGAATATAAATAGAGCATTTGTCACTGTAATAATCTCGAAACACTAAACATTAGATCAATATAAACTTCACCATGGTTTTACCCCACGAGCCAGAATTTCAACAAGCCTACCACGAATTAGTGTCCGCTCTTGAGGACTCAACTTTGTTCTCCGATCATCCAGAATATAAAAAGGTTATCCCAGTTGTCTCTGTGCCTGAACGGATTATCCAATTCAGGGTTTCCTGGGAAAATGACAAAGGAGAGATCGAAGTTAACAACGGATTCAGAGTTCAATTCAACTCTGCTTTAGGTCCTTACAAAGGTGGATTGAGATTTCATCCATCCGTAAACTTATCAATCTTGAAGTTCTTGGGTTTCGAACAAATTTTCAAGAATGCTTTGACTGGTTTGTCCATGGGTGGTGGAAAAGGTGGTTGCGATTTCAACCCCAAAGGTCGGTCCGATGCTGAAATCAGAAGATTCTGTGTAGCATTTATGAGACAGTTGGCTAGATACATTGGGCAAGACACCGATGTTCCAGCTGGTGATATTGGTGTTGGAGGCAGAGAAGTTGGCTTTTTGTTTGGTGCTTACAAGCAGATGCAAAATAACTGGTCTGGAATTTTGACTGGAAAAGGATTAAACTGGGGTGGTTCATTGATTCGTCCAGAAGCTACAGGTTACGGTGTCGTTTACTATGTGGAAAAGATGATTGAGAAGGCTACGAAAGGAAAAGAGTCGTTCAAAGGAAAGAGAGTTGCTGTTTCTGGCTCAGGTAACGTTGCGCAATACGCTGCTTTGAAAGTCATTGAATTAGGCGGAACTGTTATTTCGTTGTCTGACTCCAAGGGTTCTATTATCTCTCAAAATGGAATTACCGAAGAACAAATCTACGAGATTGCCGATGCAAAGATTAAGTTTAAGTCCTTAGAGGATATTGTTGGCGGATCATCTAAAGCTTTCTCAGGAAGTAACTCTGTTGAATATTTGGCAGGTGTCCGTCCATGGACTAAGGTTGGTCAAGTCGATATTGCCTTACCTTCTGCCACTCAAAATGAAGTTTCTGGTGAAGAAGCCCAAGTTTTGATCGATTCTGGATGTAAATTCATTGCCGAAGGCTCCAATATGGGATCTACAAAAGAAGCTATTGAGGTTTTTGAAGCTAACAGAAACAACGATGTGTGGTACGCACCAGGAAAAGCTGCTAACTGTGGTGGTGTCGCAGTCTCTGGTTTAGAAATGGCACAAAACTCCCAAAGAGTGAAATGGACTCGTGAGGAAGTTGATGCTAAATTGAAATCAATCATGTACACTTGTTTCGACAACTGTTACGAAACTGCAGTTAAATACTCTGCCGAAAAGAATGCTGCTGGATTGCCATCTTTATTGAAGGGAGCTAACATTGCTGGTTTTATCAAGGTTGCTGACTCCATGTTCGATCAAGGTGACGTGTTTTAGTTCTTGTTATACATATATAAGCTGCATTAAATTTACGAAAAAAATAATTATCCCGATTACAAGTGCAGTGCGACATCGCACCCAGATTTAATATTAATAGATGCACACGTGATGTGGGGCAGAAAATGAGTGCGTATCTAAAGCGAATTAATTAAATCGCGTTTAGCTACAGCTTGTTATCATACTCTATTGAGGGCTTAACAGTGGAGGTTTAGTTAGAGTGAAGAGTGGAGCTTTAGGGATGTCGATCAACTACACAAAACCGCACCTAGTAGATGTACCGGTCACAGATATGGACGAGGCAGAGGACGATTTATTTGTTGAGGACTCCAGAAATAATCAGGGTGACTTTTTAGATAGCCTTGATTACGAAAATGAAGAGCCCAGCTACTTCAAGAAACTCGTGGGCAAAATCTCCCAATTTACTTCACCATCAAAAGCGAAAAGATCTTCAAATTATGAAATGTTACCTCTTGAAGGTGGTTATCACGACGAGACCGAAAGCTTCGAGGATCATGAGGACAATAAAGTATTCGACTTTAAGGATTATAAGATTGATTTGCTTGTTAAGAAATTGAGAGGTGTGACTGTTGTTGGAATAGCTGTGATCATAATACTAGTCGGTAGTTTGTTGTATCTCACTCATCAGATCAAAGGTCAGAGTTTTGGCGAAAGCATTTCTTTGAAAACCATCATATCGAATAACACCCACGAATTTCATCCAACAACCATTATGATTTCGTTGGATGGATTCCATCCACACTACATCAATCCACACAATACCCCAACTTTGCATAAGATGCTTATGAATGATTTTGGAGCACCGTACATGACTCCATCATTTCCATCATCTACCTTTCCGAATCACTGGACCTTAGTCACAGGATTATATCCTTCAGAACATGGAATTGTCGGTAATACATTCTTTGATCCTAAACTTAAAAAGCAATTTATCAATACAAATCCCAAAGTGGGTGGATTAGATCCTGATTTCTGGAAAGCAGGAGAGCCATTGTGGACAACTGCCGAAAGGCAGGGATTGAGGAGCGCTGTTCACATGTGGCCCGGGAGTGAGGTTCCCGGTGTGGGACCCAGTGAAGACTTTGATAGGTACAATGGCAGCGAGTTGTTGTCGTCTAAAGTGGACCGTGTCATGTCTTGGCTTGACAGGGACGATATCGACTTGAGACCAGAACTCATCTTGACATACGTTCCGACCATCGATCAAATTGGCCACAAAATAGGCATATATGGGAAAGAATTAGTTGAAGCACTTCAATACGTGGATAATTTCATTGAATTGATGTTGAAGGAACTCGAGAAAAGAAATTTGCAGAATATTGCCAACTTAATTATCGTGAGTGACCATGGAATGGCACCTACATCAAATGATAGATTACTCTATCTAGACGATTTGATAGATTTAAACATGATAGAGCATATCGATGGTTGGCCATTGTTCGGATTGAGACCATTCGATATGAACCGCGTTGATGAAATTTATTATCAATTGAAGGCAAATTTGAATGATCTCGATTCAGATACGAAGAACCATTTTAAAGTATTCAAGAAAGAGGATCTTCCACAAGAATGGCAGTTCGGCGGGCAAGACGCTGATCACAAATTCAACTATAGATTGGCGCCAATTTGGGTTATTCCCGATGTCGGCTACTCAGTGACGACCAAGAAACAAATGGAGGAGAATGGCAACGACTATCAACCGAAGGGAGTGCACGGATACAACAATACTGAATTGTTAATGAGAGCGCTTTTCTTGGGTAAGGGTCCTTACTTTGATCAAAGACTTGCTCAAGGTAAAAAAGTTCTACCATTTCCAAACACTGAAGTGTACAACTTGGTTTGTGATACTCTCAACATATATCCTGCCCCAAATAATGGCAGTGACTCAACATATAATGCTCTCGTCTCCGCAAGTAATGAACTACCAGCAGACTGGGTGGATCCATTAGAGTATCCAAATCTCCCTTTCAAAGTTGATCATGTCGTCGAGGATGCAACTTATGACCTCTTGTGGAAGATCAGAAAGCCTTCACAACCTGGGCCTTCAACAATTCGTGTCAGTACAAATGACCATCCCCTCCAGTCAATTATCAGTCAAGAGTCTATATTCACTCATGTGTCCGTTCACATACCCAAGCCCACTGATTTGGCAGATGCTCCAAATGAGATGAATTCTGATGAAGAAGAACTCGAGGAAGAGCTCGAGGAAGAACTCGAGAAAGAAGTCGAGGAAGAACTCGAGGGTGTGTTGGACAAGATTTCGAATATCTTCGATGGAATTGCTCTGACAGTTGGTGACGGTATGTCGAATACCGTCGAAGGATTTAGTGATTGGGTCGATGGTATACTTCACAATGATCCTCAAAAGGATGTTGGGAACTGATTAAAATTTAAAATAGCTAATAATATTAATGGGATCAAACAGCGTATATTTATTCAAGGTAGAATATTAAAAATTAAAGAATTGACTTAAACAATTATTTACATTTTCGTTACCGCGAGTTGATGATGGAGTAAGTGTGAGACAATCTTGAGACTGTCATGTTTCATGAATTCTGATTGATACTCAAGACAAGATTGCTTTTGAACTACCAAGTGTCGTAGGGATCCTTATCCATCTCACTGATTTTGATGCTTGCACCCGAAAGCTCACTTTCAAGCTGCTGCTTAATCACCTTAAGAAAAGCTCTTTCCGTGTTTGAGTGATTACAGGCGATGACTGAAGAACCGGACTCCGTGAAGTAGAGGGCTTCGTGGTGTGACAATTCACCAGTGTAGAACAAGTCCGCATTCACACCCCTGAAAACAGTGCCTCCTGAACCGGCACAGATTGCGATGGTCTTGATATCATGATCTTTCTCTTGGCCTCTTGCGAGAGCAACTTGGACGAATTTCAAGTCCAAGCTCGACTTCACATTAGCTACGAGCTTACTGAGCGGAATTGGTTCGGCTAATGTGATAATTCTTCCCATACCACAACCATCAACATTTGAGTCTTTTTGAATGATTTCTCTGGAAGAAATTTTCAAGTTGGATGCAATTCCATCAGCAAGGAAATCATTGACACCTCCATTAGCACTATCGACTGCTGTGTGAGGAGAGTAGACACTGATGTTATTTTGGATCAATTTGATCAATGAGGTTTGCTGTGGGTCTTGAGTAGTAATTGATTTCAATCCTCTGAATATGAACGGATGGTATGCCATGATCATGTTTGAGTTGTGCTTGATGGCCTCATCTGCAACCGCTTGAGTCAAATCAATCGTCAATAAGATGTTCAAGTCGTCTGACTTGATATGTTCTGAACAAGCCTCTACGAGCAAGCCTGTGTTGTCCCATGACTTATCAGCTAAACCAATTGGGTAAAATTTTTGTACTGTATGGTGTTAATGATCATTGCAAACCAAAAATCGATGATACTTACTAGCATTGACAGCTCTTTTGATAGTAGTCTTCGACATGATAGGAAGTTAATTTGAAATGAATTATTCGTACGGTTGGGAGTGCATTTAATAGTATCTGAAAACAGACATCGAAAAAAAAATGCGCAAACCCGGAATCGAACCGGGGGCCCAACGATGGCAACGTTGGATTTTACCACTAAACCATTTGCGCAAGACGAAATGCCCCCTGCCAGAATTGAACTAGCGACCTTTGCATTACAAGTGCAACGCTCTACCACTAAGCTAAAGGGGCAATCTCTGAAAAAATGAGCATTCATATATTTCACATCTACTACTGGTACTGCCTTAAACAGAGGCCTGAATCGTATAAACCCTGGATTTTGTGAAAACAATTTGCAAGATTATTCAGAAGAACAGATGTTACTAGATTGAAAAAGGCTTGCTATTTAGAAAATAATAAATTATGAGTTTCGGATGGGCTAGACTCAGCAGCCTTTGCTAGGTTAAGATAGCTAGTGCACATATTCAGTTGTATTAGTATTAGTTGACGTTTCCCAATATATCAACTACTTGAGAAGTCTGGAAGAAAATTTTTTTAACCGAAACTAAGTCTAGCCAAATGCTCGAATCAATTAGAATGCGAGCTTTGTAGAGCCAGCAAGGATATAAAAGCTCAAAAACACATTTTTCTTAAATGCAGACGTCTAAGTGCTCAATTAGTGTCCGCTCGAAATCAGTTTTCCGGAATCAAGATACGGAACATTTCGGACATCTCTATGTATCAGACACTTGCTAAGACCTCGTATACCAGCGGCTCCTTGCGATTGAAGTGGACTGATATTCAGTTTTTGATATTATTCAGAGCGGCCAGAGACAAAACTTCAAAATTTGAGCGTCTGCTTGGTATGAATGATTAATTGACTCACTAATTCAAACTGTGAGTTGAAGCAACGTCGATTTCGTCTTCATCATTAGGGCGTGTGGTCTAGTGGTATGATTCTCGCTTTGGGAAAGGGTTCAATTGAATTCAAGTATCAAATATGCGAGAGGCCCTGGGTTCAATTCCCAGCTCGCCCCTATTTTATTTTTTTGAATCATGTTTACACGTAATCGCCGACCATACGACTTTAAACAGCTACGAGCAAAGATTTGATCATAATTGAATTTCAGTATGTAACGTATAAAAGAAAGAAAAGCAATCGGATGTTTTCTTTGAAAGAGCCAAACGCCTTGAATTGAACAAAAGATAAAAAGAATTCGCGCATATTAGATCGGGACTGTTCCCATGCGTCAAAAAAAATGTAAAATATAAAAAAGTAAGAATTAAATGTAATGGTTATTCAACTTGAATATTTCTTTGCATAGAACTTCCCAGTTGTAACCCCTATTTCCTTCATGTCTCAACCCTAGAAACTCTTCATATTCGTATAACTCATGAAACAACCGTAAGTTTGGCTGAATAATAATGTTGAATCTTTGAACTCTTAAATAAATATAAGATGTCAAAAGATTCGTTTGAAACCTTTTCATTAAAGAAGCGAGAACAATCGATGCTGACCGGGAAACTCCAATTCTGCAATGAATAAGAGATCTACGGGTCTGCTCAGTAGATTCTTCTGCCGGACCGAGTAAGATTTTGGATTGCACACCCTCTGGGCATTGCTTCAAAAGCTCAGAAAATGAGTCTTTACCATCATCTTTCAAATTATGGATGAAAACCAAACTTTGCAAGCTTTTGGGAACGTGTTTGCTCCTAGTTCTATTGGGGAACTGGTCAAAAATAATTTCGTAAATTTTGGCTTTACCTCCATTAAACTCGTAAATGGGCTTGATAATTGTCACGTTCTTTTGCCTTGCTCTCTCAAGCTCGAATGGGTCTTTGAAGTCGAAGACAAAATCATCCTTGAGATGCTTGACCCAATATGGGCATTCACCAATAGATATAAGATGTGAAATTCCTAAAGAGTTTAAGATTGTAACCGAATTGGCATGGTTTAAAGATCCGAGGTATAAATCTGGTAAAACTCGAGATGGAAAGTTGTTGTCGTTTTGCAAGTTAAACCAATCGTATTTAACATTGTTCATGTTTTGAATATACTGGTAGTGAAAAGCATTGACATCTTGCAAGTTTAACCCAAGAATAAACTCTGTATCATTCAACAAATGATGTTTCAAATAATTAACAAGTCTTTCGAACTGTTTCAAAAAGATCAAGTCAGCTTTAAAGTAGTACAACTTTGTACTTCTCGTTTTGTCAGAAAGCAACGAAACAACAGAGTCTTCAACTGTTTCGGAGTTGAAAAGCTGTTCAATACAGATGGTGAGTAAAGAAAGACCAGTGAAGCCATCAAAAGAATAAATGAAAACGTTTTGATCGAACTTCTTGACCAACAAGTAAATTAATTTCAACACATTTAAAAATGATAAGATCTCTAAGGTATTAATCTTTTCTGGGTTAAAACTACCAGAGCTAGGAAACTCAATGTAGTATACCTGAGTCGAATTGACACACTTATTTGATTTCATATCGCTAGAGATGGTTTCGAGAAGGTTCAACGATGGAAATGAAGCGTTTTCATTACAATTGATAATCAACTTGAAATCATTCTTTGGAGAACCATCGGAGTTCTTGCCGGCTGAAGTAATGTTATTGAAGTCGATGATATTGCCTAGGCAAATCTTGTCGTTCATGATCCATTTCATCGAATTAAGTCTCCATATCAAGTTTTGTTCATAACTCAATAGCTTCGAATTTTTAGCAATTTCATTACCTCTTGGGTTGGAACATCTTTTCGCTTTATATTTCTGAGGTTGAGTTGATCCATAGTTCTTACTCCTGTTGAATTCAATGATTCTGTTGTCGTAAATCTCCAGTTCTTCCTTGTCATTCAAATCGAAGAAGCAATCGTCGATTTTGTTCCAATTAATTTGGTTTGAAACCACAAAGACTAGATTGGAGTTCAATTTCAAAGAGTCAATCAAGGAAGCCACTGACGAGTTGTCCATATCATCGTAGTTGTAAATAACAAACGAGGAAATGGAAGCCATCAATTTAATCTGGTCCTTAAAGTTTCTGTTGTTAAGTTCGTTGGGACATTTTCCAGAAGGACAAAGGTTGTCGAAGGTCTCATAATCATCGGCTTGATTAACATGCTCTCTGTGTTCGATGTCCAACAGGAAGTCAACGGAGTGGGATCTTAAAATCTTAGTTTTAGGAACTAACAACTCCGACAAACTAACGGTGTTGATGAGATCGGGACACGAGCCGTTCTTGATTGAACTTGAATTAATGAACATCATATTGAAAAAGTCTTGCTTCAAAGTGGGAAACATCTCAACATCCTCGTTAGCATTAACGAAGAAAGAGCGTTGACTAGAATTGTTCAATCCATGGAGATAAGGGAAAAGGGAAGCTTCGGATGAAGTTTTATCGGCATACCTTGAGTGGTAATACCATTGAAGTAGATTTTGCAATTGCTCAGCATTTGCAATAATCCTAATGTTTGTGTTGGGGACAGTTTCCAAGGTACTTTCAAAGTCCTGGATCCAACGAGGGTCTTCGGTTGAAGAGCACGAGTCCGTGATACTGCTCTTCCTTAGAATAGAAGGCAAGTCATGTTTGGTGTGATTGTAATTTGAGTCTGAGGGAGCCTCAAATGAAAAGTCACTGTTTGCTGCAACGGAGGATGAAGCGGTAGAAGGTGAGGGTGCTATACACGATCGAGGAATAATTGAATCGGCCTTAATCAAATAAGGCGATGAGTCTTGATTGGTGGCGATACCATTCGGAGGTGGGTCGTTCAAGTTGTATTCCGCTAAAGTCATGAAAGCTAAGTTTTCCTACACTTTTTCAAGACATCGTGCACATAGTATATATATATATAAATCTACGTATTTACGTATGAGAGCGAAATCTCCAGACAATAGCATTGTGCGCATTTGGTGGCTGCACTTTCTCCGGCCTACTAAGGGGTAGCGGAAGCGTCGCAGTGCCTCAATAAGGATACGCATTCTGAGGCAGTCATATGACGGCATCACTTAGGCGTTACGGCATTCTACATGCCGGGAAAGGTAATTCAACGCCTGAAAGCTGAAGTAGTAGCACATGTTCCTCGGCCTAACGTCTATCAAGATAAGTGGGAATCTGATGGGTCGTATAAAAAAGTGTTTGCCTACTTTAAACATCCCTGCGCACTAATTGGGCACCCTAATCGTGGTCATTAACACAGCGGGATCTTGCCAAATGTGGGTCTAGACTTCTATTGTGTCATGACAATCGCTGCGATGAGCAGGACAATACGTGTTGTGTCTTGGTGCGCAAAAGTGAACGTTCCTCGCATACATGATCAACATGCTATTGTGCATGCTTGCTGCATTCATAGATAACTATCTAGTTCGTGAAAATGGAAGTCAAATCCATAAACGGCTAGAGTAGAATTGCGCTGCTAAAGATAGTGCATGAGCGGTCTATACTGGTGAAGCAGGAGTATGCCTAATCTTTCCGGACAAGCCAGGCGCTTCAATTGAAAAGTTAATCTCCGATGTGTAATGAGCAAACACAGTTATGTCGCAAGCACTAGTCGTAAGGTACACCGGAAAAAGATCTCCGAATACTCCCGATTAGGTTAGCGAGATTTTGCGCAAGCACAGGTCGAATGGCCGACCTGAAAGTATTAGCGGGCTTAAACCACCGTGTCGCACAATAACTAGTGATGACTACAGACGAACAATTCACCAGCATACCATGGCTGGTGCTCTTACTGCAAGCTCAAGCGTTCCCGGCAGTCTATACATTGGACAGCGGGAGATAAGCGCAATAAAGTTGTGATTGGGCTGGCCTGCCCTCTCGTGTAAAATGTCTCGCGTGAAAACAGGGGGTTTGAAGAAATGTCGCCAGCATTCCCCACAATTAAAATATTGTCTGTACTACCCCGATTGTTTTACGATTGTTTGAGCAATTGTGTTTGTGTCCTACATGTCAATATTGTTTTGGTCCAATTGGGGCGTCTAAACCCTTCATTGGGAAAGGGCAGGTTAAACCCGCTATTCCAAGTGACTGGTCTGCTTATCACCTCCCCCACAAGTAATGTTCCCCACTCACTCTTAGATCATGCTTGCATCATCGAACGACTCGTCCAATGAAACTTTATAGTGTAAGACTTCGAATGCGCCAGAATTCCGGATTCCGTTTTTAATCTGACTCGGACGAGTGGGTCTCTTGCTATTCCCCGCCCATTTTCGAAAACTATCGGTTTTATTACGGAGTCTCGTACTTTCCGAAATTGCCGGCACCTGCTTAGTTGATGAATATGGGGCAACCGTGTAATGGCTTACATCAGCGTTCTGTGTTTTCTGATAAGCCTACAGACCTATTGCAAACAGAAATAATCGAAACAGACGCGTCTCGCTAACTAAAAGAATATTTTCATCAGTTGTCAATTTATCCAAGATTACTCGAATTGGTCATCTGGCAACCGAGTGCGTAAGTCCCTCACTCCGGTTAGTAGTCCTGATCGAGCTTAATTCTACCGATAACAAATTCAAAGTTGGAACACGTGATTTATCGGATCGTATTCAGTTTCGGATGCGCTAACAATATTGTCGATTTAGGTTACTTCACACAGAACTTGCCACAGCCATGCACACCGTCCTCGTGACAACAGGGGCTACAGTCACATTCACAAGGCTATTGCAAACCGTGATTAACCTCGAGTTTCTCGAAGAGTTGATCCAAAATGGAGTTTCGAAACTCATAATACAATACGGAAATGAGATGAAGAATGGTAGAAACTTGAGTACAGACATATTCTTCGACCTTCTTGATAAGGAGGACATTATCAACAAATTGTGTCTCAAGTCAATCAACCCAGTCTCCTCTACCAGAACGTTCACTTCTCCGCAATTCACACTCACAGCACTTCCATTTTCCCCCACAATTAGCAAGCTCATCGAACAAGCAGACGTGGTCATATCTCATGCAGGGACTGGATCATTGGTCGACGTTCTACGCGCCGATAAGAAGTTGATTGCTGTGGTCAATGAAGAGCTTATGGACAATCATCAAGCAGAGGTTGCCCAAGAATTTGTCAAATCAAATTACTGCATACGATCAGACAATAGTAGAATAGCATTGATTCTGCATATAAAACTGTTCTTAGAAGGTCAAACAAAGCTAGAACCCTTTCCAGCACAGCAAAAATCAATCGTTCAGTCGATTCTATTTCAGGAAGCAAACAAGAGAAATTGAGTCCAAGAATTCAATGTGGCGTAGAGTAGGTTATTATTACGGATGATATTTATAGAACTATTTCTATTGTCGGCTTCATAGAAGTGGTGTGTTAACATTAGCTCCTCTGGCACGTGCCTCAAAATTCGTACTACAATTATTTTGCAGAGCATGCGGTTTGTACCCCACTGACTGCAAAATTACATTAAATTGAATAAACCTTCTGAACAGCTCAAATGCCAGAGCTTTACTCATTCGAGCGACTATCTGATAATATCATCAACTCTACACAGGTTGTAAGCCTCCTAGTGGCATCTGTAGAAGCTCCGAGTTCCTTCAATGGGTCTCTTCTCATGGGGTTCACTCAGCTGACTCCAAAATTCGACAGCACGGTGGCTTTGAATTGGAATACACTGTGGGAACAGAATATGAATGGATTCAATGATACCACTGAATCCCATACCCAGCCATTGGTTGAATCTCACACGGGCAGTCCTCACACATACAGCTCATATTTTGAAGATAGGCGTCCCCAGACAATTGTTAATGATCAGACAATCATTGATGAAGAGCTGGAGTCTGATAGTGATGATGAAACAGATTCAGACACAGAGGAGGCTGAAGAGTATGATCCAAATATTTTTCCCACAATTCCCACAAATGTCACCACCGAGTCTGCCACTTTTTCAATAATTTCCGAAAAACGCGTTTTTACGTTGTATCCAAAGGCAACAACAAGGAGTATTCTATGGTTCGATGATGGCCAATTGCATTTGGGTAAGACCGACTCTCAGTTACTGTCTTCAATGTTAACTATTGAAAGTACAAGTGCTCATCGAAAATTTCTTAATTTCTCCGAAACCATTCTGAGCACACTGGCTTCAAGCACACTAATTGAGGTATACGAACCAATAAGCTACATAGAAGAGAATTCCAAGTGGTCGTCTGCTGAATCTACCACACAACACGTTATTGCAACGATTACATCAAGCACGGATAGAAAATTCGCAGCCAGTTCACTAACTACAGATGCGACCATTCCTTTTAGAAATTCAACAAGCCCGGAACTAGTTGCTACAAAAAGTACAGGCAGTATTCCTTATAGCACGTCGTACTCCGGCAGCTTGAAAATCACGTCACCACCAAGTAGTTCTCGATATCAACCGACTTCTGATCGAGCATCTCTCATTAAGGATGGTGTACGGCCAACAAAAAGTTTCCAAGAAAGCTTTGTAGCATCGAGTACGTTCACTTCCACTATCTCAAAGCATTCCATCTCTTCTAAACAATTACAGACTACAAGTACGCACAAGTCTAGACATCCACGTAGAGGTGGTCTTAAACAACCGTCCCAACCAATCATTCTATCTTTGACGTGGCCAAATGCAACGGTAGTAAATAACCACAAACAATACCCGCTCAGATCTGGAGGAGGAGCCCTCCTGGTGTCTATGCTATTGACTGTGATAACCTTAGTACTACTGTATCAATTTAGTGCGTCCTAATATAATAATTTGCGACAAACGTAGCGTGAGCCGTGAACGGTATGCTGGCTTCAATTCTACAAGACAAATGGGGTTTGAAAGTCATGGAAGGTGTAGGAATACGATGTATACTCTAAGCATATAGAATGCTTCCGTTCGATGGTATTCACGTCTATTTATTTAAGCGCTCTTCTTTTTGTATGGCATAGGCTCCGTTCTGAAAATTTTTAAATTGGTCCGAGGGCAAAACATATACCGGAAGGTGTTTATTTGCGAGTACCAAGATGGAGGTATGTATTGACAATTTGCATTAAAAGTGAAGACTTGATCGATGAGACATTGCTTTTGACCCAATGTGACTGATTACCCTTGAAAATGGCTTTTTTTTTGGCTGCAATAACCTGTCTCGGTGAACCGTTGTTGGTGGTGAGGAGTTCATCAAACAAAGAGGTCAGAAACGAATTATCGAAGTACAATGATGTTCATCTATCTTATAAGCCTACAAAGCTTAATATTGAGTGTCGAGTTTCCCTTTGATTGCCTCTGCTGTCCCGATTCATAGCCCAAACATTCAGTGTTTTGATTTTGTATGAGTGCAAAGTGGGACTCAAGTGTTTGGATGATAAGACATAAAGATATCGTCCAAATCAGCATGTATTAGATTGTGGAATTGCCCAAACTCGAGGCTGTTATAGCCCAACTCAAATCTAGAACTAATCCTTGTCAGGGACCTTCAAAGATTAAAAAGTTTGGAAATCCCACAGAATCAAACATTGAATTCCAGCAATCTTCCACGGCAGTTATCACACAAGCCGATGCATCATCACCAATCGAATTACAAATACTAACCTTAGGCGAAACGTACTATCAGAATAACAACCGAGCAACACATCTTAAAAGATGTTCCTCCGGTCGAAAACTACCCAATGAGACAATGGTCGATCCAGATTTCCATGTTGAATCAAAATGGTGAAGAGATAGAAGCTAATATCTTGGACAA
This sequence comes from Suhomyces guaymorum, assembly GCA_030568515.1. Taxonomy (NCBI): domain Eukaryota; kingdom Fungi; phylum Ascomycota; class Pichiomycetes; order Serinales; family Debaryomycetaceae; genus Suhomyces; species Suhomyces guaymorum. The sequence goes on from JAJMGD010000024.1 coordinate 52,844, forward strand.
AGTCACCTATACTTTACATCCAACCTTCGCAAACCCAATAAGATCTATAAAACAGTCTCCATTCAGAGTCGAGGAACAAGGATGGGGTGAGTTTGATATACCTGTTTCCGTGCACGTTTTGGGCTTAAGCGGAAAGGCCGGAGAACGTAAAATTAGCCATGACTTGAACTTCTTTCAAGAGAAGTATATTAATGATCATGTCATTAGTATCCCAGTCAGTCCCACCAAGAATCCTGCTTTGAACAAGCTTTTGGCAGAAAGTGGACCTTTGCCTTTTGATGAATCTGGAGCTGCCAAGCGTAAGCTTGATGTTTCTGGAGGCGCGGGCGATAAATTGAAGAAGGCAAAGACTAATGGCGGTGCAGCTGTCAAGGGAAATGTCGACTTGGAGAAGTTGGCCAATGGTTTAACAAAGTTAAGTGAAGATGACTTGATTGTTATAGTACAAATGGTCACCGACAACAGAACGAATGATATGAACATCAAAAACGATGTTGACAATGGAGAATTCACCATGGACTTGTACACTTTACCAGAATCATTATTGAAAAGTTTATGGGAGTATGTTAAAAAACACACCGAAGCTTGAATTCGGAAAATAAAGTATTGACAAATTGACAGTGAACTACTTAGAAAGTATGTTTTATTCTACAGAAAGATCAACATTTCACCCACGATAAATGAAATATTCTATTTGAGAGCGTGTTATTCTGTATTTATATACTGTGTATGTATTAGTAAATGATTTCTAGATATGTTTTCGGAGTCCTAAACGGACCAAACCTTAATCGTCGAGTCCCAGGAAGCAGTTGCCACTGCAATACCATCAGGGCTGACACTGACTTGATTAATACGACCCATGTGATCATTCCCAATAGTGCCGATGATCTCATTTTTCAAAGTATCCCAAATCATACAACCGAAATCAGAATAACACACGTAAAGTAAACGCCCACTCTTACTGTAATCGAGAGAGATAATTCCTGGATTATCGAAAGTCTGCGAACTCGATGAATAAAGATCGCTTCTATTTTTCGGACTCGAATCGAGCTGTTTCTCCTGGAAATGCGCAGACATTGAATATGAAGATAATGAGCATTCAGCTCTGAGATCGAAACATCGAACGATCCCATCGTCAGAGCCCGTGACAAAACAATTACCCTCGGGCAAAGTTGCCAAACTAGTGACATCACTTTGAGATACAGCAAATGTTTTGGTTGGGTTCTTTACCCTAGGATCCCAGACTTTAACATAGCCATCGGATGCACCCGAAATGAAGTATTTCGAGCTTGGCATGCATGCCAAAGAAAGTACGTCCCCGAGATGATCGTCGAAGGAGCGCACCTTGGACTGTTTGTGAATATCCCATAAGATGCATGACATGTCCCCACTTGCCGTGAGCACAGACGCATCACTTAGGAACTCACAGGCAGATATATATGCTGTATGCGCCTTGAAAACCGTCGTGGGCGACGTGGCTCCAGGCAAAAAATGGCTTACTTTGTTAGTCAGACTGGGGACTTTGTAGATTGTGCAAACATTGTCTAAACCACCCGACGCCGCCAAGTGTCCAGCAGGAGAGATCGCACATGATAATACCCATTTGTTTTCGAGCGGAATCACCAGTTTCTTGTAACCCGTCACCGTGTTCCACACAAGCATGTAGCCATCTTGGCTTGCAGTGAGAAGGGACGAGGAGTCTTTGGCCCATTTGATCTGTGCAACCTTATTCTGGTGTCCCTTCAAGGTGTTGTAGAGTTCAAGATTAGAATAGTTTTTGGGGATTTGATCGACACTTCTTGCCATTTCGGGAAGCGTAGCATCCTGAATCCTGCTTTTCATCAAGTCTAAGCTTTTGTACAACTGTCTAGCCTCATTCCGGGCCGAAGCTATTCGGGACTCGATATCAGTCATCGATATAATCCGAGCGGTCTAGAAAGGGTGTTGAAAGTTTAATCATTTCGATTAAAGTTACGCTTAACACCCCCGAAATCACGCTAGACCACCCCCCCCTCGTTTTCATGCAAAATACACCACATGTGTCTGCCAAGGTTTCCAATCCTTTAGCCATATCTGTAATTGCAAGCGAAAACGGTGGTTACACAAAGTGCAGCACCACATTTTCCACACTTTCAAAAATAAACAATCTCCTCGGCGCAGAAAAGTGGCAAATTTACTTATGCTGCATGCTTGGAACCGGAGCTGCTGCGGTTTTGTCTCTACGGGCTTGTCTGGATGATTTCTTCTCATCTCTCTCCAAGTCACCAGTCACTCTCTGTAAATATGCAGGCACTGGAAGTCCACTCTTTAAGAAAAACATTTTCCAATTGCGCGCCTTATCTTTGAGCTGCACTTGGGTTCTATTTTTTAAGGCCTCGGAGATCTTACCACCATTACCGAACAATTCTAAAATTATCGACCACTGAGGACCTTTAAGCTCAAGAGCGTGACGAAGCGCCTTCTCTTCTTCACGTGTCCAAGGACGTCTGCTGAGATTTTTGGTAGTCGGATTAATCCTGAGATGAATTTGCTGCTCGAGAATTTCAGAAGGAAGAAGACTATTAATGTTTGTAAACTCATCTTGCGTTGACCCGTTGTTTGCACCTGCGGAATATGCTGGTGCTCCGCTAGGTTGAGGAGCATTTTTATTGGTAGAATTGGAAGTTTCCGCAGTAGATACTTGAGTAGTAGTATAGCCGTGATCCTCTGTCCTTAAGAGAATCTCTCTGCTATGAGGAGTGGTTTCACGATCTCTTCCTCTTCCTTTCTTACCCCAGATAATGTACCCCATATTTTTTCCAACATAGTCAAAAAGCTCCTTGATGAAATTGAACCATTCGTACTCTTCATTCAAATTGTTACCTTCATAATTCAACAAAGTCTGCTTGCGTGTATTACACCTTTCCACGAAATCCATTTCTGTCGGGGTTAACGCTTTTGATCCTCTTCTCGCAAGTAGTATCTCTTCAAGATTGTGAGGCAAGATGTCTTCCAATATTTCTTCTCTCGATCTTTCGCCTGCTTCAATGGCAGAGATGTACGCCTGCGTTTTCAATTCTAAGAAAAGAACCGCTTGAGGCTTTAAAAGCTTACCAACTCTTTCACCAACTGTGGTATTTATTCCACTTTGTAAGCTCATATTGAAGCCACTCATGTTACTCAATGAATTCTCCACATCTAAGTTATTTACCGGACAGAACACGTCCAAAAATGACTCGTTTAAGTAGAAAAAACCGACTTCAATCGTACCTAAAGTTGCCGCAAGGAAAGTGGCCAAGTTAACTTTTCTCAAAGTAGACTCAATACTTTGTTCCCGATTACGAAACATACTTGGTGTCTTCTCACCTTCTTTCCACATTCCCGGGGCCAAGTGTTCGACCGTTAAGAAAGGATCTTCTTCCGAGTATAAACGCTTCGTGAACTCAAATAAGGAAGTAAGATCTCTGAACGTGGCTCCCTCTGGTGTTTCTGGGTTGGACGCTAAATCCACGATCTTTTGATAAGGACCAATCGCGATAATCCTTAACAACTGTGTTGCAAGGTTATCCAAAGTTGGAAGCGTATTAATCAACAATTGGATTCTTGGTGGGAGGATGTCCAGAGCAATGATTGGCAATGGTAAGGCTGCAAGATGAGCATGAGCCAAAATAGCTAATGGTGGATAATCTCTGGAAAGATTTTTGTACGCTGCTAAGGCTGTATTAGTATTCAAAAGCTCAGAATTCGCTGGGATTGATATTCCAGAATGGAGCACAGATGAGCGTTCTTGTTCTTCGTTTTCTTGCTGGGCCTTTTTCTCCTTGTTAGACTCGGTAGCATCTTCTAATTCGTTTGCGATCATGGCCAATTCGGATCTTTCGTCTATTTGGACGGGTCCGGTTTCTTTTGCCGTAGTTTCGCCCTCATTATTAGGGGTTTCCGATGTTTCCTGTTGTTGTGTGGGTTGTTGTTGTGGTTGCGAGGTAGGCTGTAAAGGTTCAGTTCTCGCACGTTTGATATTTTCAGGTTCTTCCTCTTCAACACTCCGTTTCGAGGATTCTTTGTCATTGATTGCTTGCTGAAGACGCTCTTCTTCCGAGCGACCCTCGGCTAACATCTTATCGATCTCTAAAATATTCAAATCAACAGCGCTCCCTTCTGCTCCTGCGTCTTCAGAGGGCTTCTCGACATTTTCTTTTTCCGGCTGGCTTATACCATAGGTGGGCTCAAGGGGCGTCGTAGCTGGGATGCTTCTTGAGTTACTCGCATCATCCGGCTGTACACTCATCGTAGCTTGTGGTGTAGAATGGCTCTATTATACCTGCGTCTGTTTACAGTCAAAAAGATGTAGGCACGTATGCAGGATTTCGATGGGATGGCATCACTGTGACTAGAGGGATCAAAACGTAACTTTACGTTACGGACACGCGAGTACTCAATTCAAAAGGAGACAAGTCAGCTCGAAGGGAGACAAGTCAGCTCAAAAGTAAGCCCGGTGTAACAGGCTAGAGAGATAACAATACTAGCGGCTGATCCTCTCCTGATTTCGATCTCCCCTCACGTCAAGTTTTGGCGCGATCTGAGTGATGAAGCGTGTTGGTAGCCGTCGATAGGCGCTCCACTATAACCGCGTGTATGTGAAGTAGAAAGAGTGTAGATATACATGTGGTTGGAATGACGTCGCGACATATTTGACATTCCTAGATATGCGTAGTCCAATGCTATTACCACTGCTGGAATTTAGGGGTAGGGAGATCCAAATCAAGGGGATTTTCGCTAAGTTTTGCAGGATGGAGTGGATAGCCGCTTATCATGGAAAGGGTAAGCGGGAATAGGACCCGTAGATCAAGGACACTGTAGAAACGCGCTTATAGCCGCTGCTCGCTTATGGCAGGCGCTATCCGCAATTATTGGGCTGGAATGTAGGCGCTATAGAATAGCGGGTAGCGGCTTTCCTATTTGGGAAGGGACCTCTATGGCTATAAAGCTAGCGCTTCTGCCACCCCCCATCTCAGCAAAGACTACGTTCTACAAATAACATCAATGAGTGCCAGCAAATTGTACTTCCCTGACGAGCCTTCTGCACCAACTGTGGTGACTTCCGAATTCCCAGGCCCAAAGTCTAAGGATGCAATCAAGTCCTTAGGCAAAGTGTTTGATTCAAGACCAGCATACTTTGTTGCCGACTACGAAAAGTCTGTTGGTAACTATCTTGCTGATGTCGATGGAAATGTCTTCTTGGACGTCTACGCCCAAATCGCCTCTATTCCATTGGGTTACAACAACCCGGCCTTAATTGAGACTGCAAAGTCCGATAAGATGATCAGAGCAATCGTTAACAGACCTGCTCCAGGTAACTTCCCAGGTAAGGACTTGGAAGAGATCTTGCAAAGTGTGTTAGATGTTGCTCCAAAAGGCATGGACAAGGTGTTTCCAGCCTTATCCGGTGCTGATGCCAATGAATTGGCATTCAAGGCTGTCTTCTTCTGGTACCAATCTAAGAAGAGAGGTTACACCAAATCTTTCAGCGAAGAAGAGAACAAGTCTGTGATGAAGGGTCAAGCACCAGGTTCTCCAGACTTGGCTATCTTGTCCTTCGAAAGAGCTTTCCACGGTAGATTGTTTGCTTCCGGAACTACCACTAGTTCTAAGCCAATCCACAAGTTGGATATGCCTTCCTTCAAATGGCCAAAGGCTGAATTCCCTTCATACAAGTACCCATTGGACAAGCATGTTGAGGAAAACAAGAAAGAAGATGAAAGATGCTTGAACATTGTTGATATTCTCTTCAAAACCTTCAGTATTCCTATTGCTGGTGTATTGGTTGAGCCAATCCAATCGGAAGGTGGTGACAACCACGCTTCCAAGGAATTCTTCCAAGGTTTGAGAGATCTCACCATCAAGCATGGTGCTTTGTTGATCATGGACGAAGTCCAAACCGGTGTTGGTGCCACTGGTAAGTTCTGGTGTCACGAACACTTCGACTTGTCTCCACCTGCTGATATTGTCACCTTCTCCAAGAAGTTCCAAACTGCCGGTTACTACTTCCATGACCCAGAAATTGTTCCAAACGTTGCATACCGTCAATTCAACACTTGGATCGGTGACCCAGCCAGATTGATCTTGGCCGGTGCCATTGGTTCCGAAATTACTAAGCACGACTTGCCAGCCAAGGCACAAAAGGTCGGTACTTACTTGTTCGGAAAGTTGGAAGCATTGCAAGCCAAGTACCCTGACTACTTACAAGAATTGAGAGGTAAGGATAGAGCCACCTTCATCGCCTGGACTTTGAAAGACGGTCCAACCAGAGACAAATTCACCAAGGATATGAAGGCCGCCGGTGTCAACATCGGTGGATGTGCTGAGCGTTCCGTCAGATTGAGACCAACCATGGTGTTCGAAGAAAAGCATGCAGACATTTTGCTTGCAGCCATGGAGAAGGTTCTTTCTGGTTATTAATCAGTTTATACTTAATGAGAAATGTAAAGCGTGTTGAAAATCAATGCGCTATGTTAATTTACTAAAGTGATAATTTAATAATGAAATGTTTTCGATAGACGATTCTTTACGGGATACTCCTACAATATTTATCATATGCGTAGGTGTATGTTAACAGACTTCCATGATGTAGATTCCAAAAAGTGAGTCCTAATTGAGTGGCTTACCTTGTAGGTTAACGAACTTTTGTACTTCAGGATATGAAGAATTTATTTCGGTAGTTGATCCGTCAAACTTAAAATTAAGTCAGCCATCAAGCCTTACTTACTGACAACGTCACATGGCTCCCAAATAAGACGTCAAGTCCCGGGAGGGCGCGGCTAGTACTTTTCTGGCTTTTTCCTGCATGCCCCGGGAATCGATTTCCCGCTATCTAGATCGGAAATTCGCGAGAAAAATTGATGGAAATTCAGAACCGATCTGGGGGAATCCATTAGCATTTCAATCCACAATTTTCTTGGTGAATTCTGCTACCAACTCGATCCGGAGTGATTCTAGAAGCACGTGCTATATACGAGAACAGTTTGCTTTCATCTGGATAGGCGAAGAAGTGAACTGAAAGCGCAAAGTGGTCAAATCAGACATTGCAAAACCAGGAAACACGCTTATCACATACTACACATTGTCTCAAAATTAAAAGACCATATGATACAAATTTCGGAATAAAGAAAAACTTCAGTACAGCAAGTTTTAGGCACAATCAACTATGTCAGAAATGGAAAATCACACAGCTATCAAAAAATTCATCAAAAAAGACTCCAACGCTGCCTTGATAGCGGGCGGTATCTCAGGAGCCGTCTCGAGAACTTTCGTATCCCCATTCGAAAGAGCCAAGATTCTATTGCAATTGCAGGGTCCCGGATCAAATCAAGCGTACCGGGGTATGTTTCCAACCATTGCGAAAATGTATAAAGACGAAGGATGGCGCGGACTCTTCCGCGGTAACACTCTCAACTGTCTCAGAATCATCCCATATAGTGCTGTTCAGTATGGTGTCTTCGAGAAGGTCAAATTAATGTTACACGCTCGCAATCCAAAGGAAGAGCTCCATTTTTGGGAACGATTAGTAGCGGGACTGGCAGGAGGAATTGCATCGGTAGCTGCCACATATCCCTTGGATCTTGTTAGGGCCAGAATCACCGTCAAGACTGCATCGTTATCCAAGCTCAACAAAGGAAAGACCGTGAAGCCACCTGGCGTGGTTGAGACACTCAAGGACGTATACAAAACCGAAGGTGGGTTCACAGCATTGTACCGAGGCATTGTACCAACCCTGCTCGGAGTGGCTCCTTACGTCGCCATCAATTTTGCACTTTACGAGGTGATCAGAGATCATATGAACGAATCGCCTCAAGATTACAAAAATCCATTGTGGAAACTCTCGGCCGGTGCTTTCTCAAGTTGTGTGGGAGGTGTTCTCATTTATCCGTTAGATCTTTTGAGAAAGCGTTATCAGGTAGCCAATATGGCTGGAGGAGAGCTTGGATTTCAATATAAATCAGTGTTTCATGCCCTCTCGTCAATTTTCCGGGACGAGGGGTTTGCGGGGGCCTACAAAGGGTTGAGTGCCAACCTCTACAAAATTGTGCCGTCGATGGCGATCTCGTGGCTTTGCTACGATACGCTTAAGGACGCGATCAGGACATGGTAGATTATTTATTAGAGTACGCTATATAGCATTAGAATAGAATAACCGGAAATCGGTAACTTTCAGGTATGTACACCACGTGATCAGGCGAATTTCGGTCAACCAACCAAAACCAGCACAGATGATGTCGCACGGGGCGTGCGCGTGCCAATAAGGCCAGAGCTTTTTACATGTGGTTCGATTTAATTATTATGTACGAACTGTAAGTCCATCATACACAATGAGAGCCTCCCAAATGTTAATGAACGCCGCCAAGAAGGGCCCAAAGAAGGTCCCTGTCCCTGTTGAAATGTACCCATTGTTCGCCGCCATGGGTGTTGCTATTGCTTCTGGATGTTTCTTCACCTACCGTCACTTTGCTCACGATCAACAATTGAGATTGTGGAAGAACCCAGACTTGTCCAACTTGGACAAGGTTTTGAACGAAGCTGATAAGAGCGAAAAGTAAGCCGGTCACTGGTATGGGCTCCGCAGCTCTCTGGCATTGATCCCCCCTTCCTTATGAGCTCGATGAGCATAACGGTTTGCATATCTGACTGGTTTAGAAGTTTTCAAAACAAGTATATTCGAAACGATGTCAATAAAACAAATAAAAAAAATTCGTCATTGAAGGCTGTAGGAATTCTAATAAACTAAGTAGGTAAATTCGCTGTTAAAGTACTTGTGGAATATTCGGAACGATCAACAATCAAAGAAATCGTTATTAAAGTACTGGTAATTAGTTCGAACGATCGCAGTAAAACGTATTAATTCGTCATAAAGGCTATTTATTTTCTATCTGTTGGATTGCAACAATTAACTATTTACATGAGCATTACTCTTCCTGGATATTCGTCCAGTATTCAGTCACCTCAGAAATGTTTTCAAGCCCATCGATACATTTCTTGAAGCCCTTGACGTAATCTTCAGGGAAGGGAACCTCGTTGTCGGGTTCGGTGACGTAGGTTGTCTTGGAGTCTTTGAGTTTATGAGTCTTTGCCAATGCGTTACTGACGCTGAATAAATCGGCTGGCTCCGTTGTTATCTTGAAAAGTTTACCTGCATCATATTCGTTATCGGCGTCCACAAATTCCTCAACGTCCTCAGCACCTATCTCAATGGCCACTTCCAAGACATCGTCCAAGGATTCTTCTTCGTTCCTTGCTTCAAATATAATCTCACCCTTCTTTTGGAAAAGATAGAGACATGGACTCAAAGAGGCATTGAATTCCTTAAGCGTCATTTTCACTAACGACACCGTTCTGGCCTTATTGTCTGTTGTGGCATTGACAATGAATGCGACACCTCCTGGTCCCACAAACTCGTATTGTGTCTCTGTCATCACGGGTCCATCGTGCTTGACCTCACCTGTTCCTCTCTTAATGGCGTTTTCGATAATCTTTTTTGTGACATTCAATTTCTTAGCCTTTTCGACCAAAGCGTCAAGCTGTGCGTTGGCATCTGCTCCACCGACCTTCACACTGGTTTCGATCTTACTGGCGATCATGGAGGCTTCTTTGGATCTTTTGGCATCGTTCTTGGCCTTGTCGTGTCTGATATTGGCCCATTTAGAGTGTCCAGCCCATAACTTGGTACTGGTATGGAAGAAGGAACATCCTCTAGAGCCCGGGAGCCTGGAGCTGAGAGTAGCAGATCTTAAGCTCAACATGAAGACACCTATGCTTATTTGGTATATGCAATTAGATCTAAAGTACTTTGAAAAATCAGACTCCTGCGCGTGATATATATCACGCGCACAGGACCAGTTTTTCTCGTGACTCTGAGTGCCGAACCTAAATTATCCACCGCTATCGAAGCGTTCGATAACACCTCCCCATCCACCATGAGTTCTGCCAACGACGCAATGGCCAAAAGGTCGTTGTTAGCCGCTATCGCCGACGAGGACTCGATCACGGGTTTATTATTGGCCGGTGTTGGACAAGTTTCCAACGAGCCTGGAAAGGAAACCAACTTCTTGACCGTGGTCCCAGGCAAGACTACCGTTGAACAAATCGAAGAGGCCTTCGACAATTTCACTTCCGAAAGAGACGACATTGCTATTTTGTTGATCAATCAACATTTGGCTGATTTGATCAGATTCAAGGTGGATGGTTACACCAAGGCTTTCCCCGCTATCTTGGAGATCCCATCCAAGGACCATCCATACGATCCAGAGAAGGATTCCATCTTGAAGAAAGTCAGAAGACTTTTTGGAGAGTAATTGCTCAAACAAGTTGTGTTCGATCTATTGGTCGGCCCTTGAATCAACAATTCTCCCACTAGTCATTACAATGGTTCATTTCATGAAAAGTCTAGCTTCTTTTAACATTATTATTATGTGCCAGAACTTAGAAAGTACTGGTTTTTTGTAATTACACATCCAACAATATACATTTAGAATATCATCTCGGGTTAGAATCATTAATGCGATCTAATGCTAAATCTCTCACCTTTTTTTTTTTGTCTACTTCGTATTCTGCACAATTGCTGAATTCTCTACTTCTTCTCTATTACTTTCGTATACTTGCACAATTGCTAAACTCCGCTACTTCTTGTTCTTGTTCTTCTTCTTGTTCTTCTTTTTCTTGGGAGATTTGGTGGCACTGGCTGGTCCTGGACTTCCTTCTTCTTTGTCGTCTCCCAGCTCTTCCTCTCCATCCTCTTCTTCGGGCACTGTTTCTTCCTTGGCAACTTCTGTGGTTTCAGCGACACTTGGCTCCTCGGTGACGATAACGGCAGGCGTTTCCACAGCTGCGGGTTCAACTTGAGCCGGCTCGTCCAAAGAAATCTCCTCTAAAGGTTCTTTGGCAGCCTCTTCGTTGGTAGCCTCTTCAGTGGTAGCCTCTTCGTTGGTAGCCTCTTCTTTATCAACAACTGGTTTCACGGTTTCCTCCTCTGGCAATTCTTCCTTGACGGGAGCTTCCAAAGGTTCATCGTTTGATTCAGTCAAAGGTTCTGACTTCTTCTCTTCAGTCGTCACAACATCTTCAGTATCGGCCTGTTTAGATGTTTCTGTAGGTTCGGAAACCTGTTGCACTTCCGAAGAAGCCTGCTCGGCAGAAGTGGCTTCAGGTTGAGCGTCATCGGTGATTTTCACAGGCTCATCGACCTCGTGGGGTAAGGAATGCTCTATTTTAATTTCTTCTGGGTGTGCAGCAGGTTGTTCATGGCTCACTGGAGCCTCTTCGGTTTGTGGTAATGGTGGAAGTTCTTGCTTGGGTTCGCTTGCTGCTTGAGGAGCTTCGGCTTCTTTATCTTCGCCTTCGGTTGGGGCAGACTTAACAGGCTCCTTTTGTTCTGGAGTAGCTGTAGGTGCTTGTGCGGTCTCTTGTTTGCTTCCCCAATAGTTTTTGGCAAATATATCTGGCAACACACAATCTTTGATGTAAAAGTCTCTAACACCAACAATTCTTCTTTCTCTCTCACAAGCCTTCAACCACTCTGGTCTGATTATAGGGATGTTCATATCACTAGCCTTCATGTACTCGGGATTCTGCTTGTTCTCTCTGGTGCAAATGAAGTGTGTAGTATCGACCTTGATCTTATCTTGTGGAGGATAGTTGGCGCCCATTTTCTTCAAGGTTTCTTCGATATCGGCGATGGTGAATGGATCGTTAGGAGAGAAATCACCAACACAAACGGTGATACCGGATAAATCGGTCATTTTATGGGTAGTAACCTCCACGGTGTTGGACAGGTAGATACCCGCGGTGGTATCTAATCTCAACTGGAAGTTAAAGGTTTTATCTATTGGCAAACCAGACAACTTTGTAGTACGGTTGGTCAATGGTTGGGGGATGGAACCCAACTTTTTGCCATCCTTGAAAAGGATCAAGTTTTTCAAGCTGGAGGTTCCCAACTCCAATTTGTCCCACTCTAATATACACGAGGTTTGGGTGATATTCTTGATCTTTAAGTTTGGTGATTCGGGCAAGTTGGTACCGAAAGTGGTCAAGATCTCGTCTTGGATCTTTTGGAATTGTTTGGCTTCTTCGAGCTCGGTTTCCAAGTCTTGATCACACTTGATCTTGACAATCGATCCGGCCTTGACGCCGTTGGGCAAAAGAATGGTAGGGAACTCAATTAAATGGTGATCTTTGGTCAACAAAAGCGCCAATGAGGCGTCGAGCTTACCCACGGTCAATGAAACCTCCACCATGTTGTATCTTTAGTGTTAGTGTATCTGAACGTTGTTGTGTGTCTACGTGTAATGTCGTTCGGTTGGTAGTGCGCGCACTTGGATCACCGCGAGACATTCGGTGTTGCGAAGTGGTAGATCAAGGAAGTACACTGAGATAGAAGAATAAGGTAGTGTGCTAATTGCAAAATAAGGTTAAATGATAGAATGAAGATAGTTGATTAGGTGAAGAATACTAGACTGAAATAGTATATTAGGTGAAGAATACTAGACTGAAAATAGTATATTAGACTAAGAATACTAGTGGCGATAATATATTAGATGTTACACAGATTGAAAGAGATAAAATACATAGAAGAGACATCTAGTCAAATCAAGGCACGCACTGGCATGCCGAATGTCGCGGAGGGTCTGAAGTTGTCTATATTGGAATACCCATGTCTTTTAAGTCCTCAAGGATTTCATCATCGGTGGCTCTCTTCAACAAAAGCTCGGCGTTGGAAATCTCGGAGGTCGCTACCAATGAAGTATTGATTGCACATGGGAATCCATGCGAATGGATCAATCCATTGAGGACACCAAGCTGGTGATTCCTATTATTATGCTGTTGGACAAGCTCAACAAGCGTATTTTGCTTGATGGCTTTCTTTGTCAATGGCTGGTACTCAGTCGGCGAAGGTTCGTATCCGTTGGCGGAACCATTGGCATATGGCTCCTCTTGTGGCCCTATCACAGTGACATTCGGTATTTGTGGGATGGCGGCGAAATTGTAGTCTGGAACGAGTTGGTCAAGCTGGTTACGTTCACGGTTGATCTTGTACCACAACGAGGTTGTTTCTGTGATCATGTTGTTTTTGGTGTCCATTAAGTTTTTGAGGAAGTCTTGGTGAATAGACGTTCGCGTGGCTATCGTTTCTTTGTCGATACACTTGAGCTTGTATGCGAGGTTGAAATTGGCGAGCTTCAAGCTCTCTTGATAGAATCCATTGACTTTATAATATATTTTGGATAACTCTGGATGAGACCCTTCAAGACAGAGCTGGAGCTCTCTCTCGAGAAGACTAAGCTTATCATGGTAAAGTTTGTCCCTCAATTCTGCGAAGGAACCTTCAATTGCAATCAATTCCTCAATTGCTAGTTTGCGTTGTTCGTTAAAATGTTGGTCGTCAATGTCAGAATCTTCCTGAGCTTCTTCATTGTTGTCGTCTTCGTCTTCACCGTCGTCTGCCTCTTCTTCTTCGTCTTCGCCAGCTTCATTTTCAGCGCCGGCCTCGACTTTTTGGTCTTTGGAAGCCATAGCAGTTTTCCGATTTGGTTGCTCATCATGATCTTCTTCGTGATCTTCTTCGTGATCTTCTTCGTGATCTTCTTCATGATCCTCTTCTTCTTCATCTTCTTCATGATCTTCATCCTCATCTTCTTCTGCTGCTTCTCCCTCGTCCATTTCATTATCTTGTTTGTCTGCAGCTTCATCTTCATTCACGTCCATGCTCTTGTCATTCGTGCGTTCGGATTGGTCAAGCAGAGTATCCTCACCCGAATCTGCCTTGACTGAAGCGTATTCCTCCAGCTCAGAATCATCTTTTTTGTCTGTTTCTTCAGTGTTTTTGGATTCCTCTTCATCTTCTTCGATGGCTTCGGGGGTCAGTTTTGCTTCTTTCTTGTGCTTTTTCACCTCTGGCTCTTCGTCGGAGTTTTCGGCGCTTCTCTTCAATGTATCCGGAATCTTGCCGGAGTCTTCCTGAGATGACTTTTCTTCTTCTTCGGGCGTTTTCGATTTCTCTCTTTCGATTTTGATATCGTCGTTGTTGTCGAGTGGTCCCTCGACTTTATCGGGATCATCTTCGAAATCCGAATCCACCTCTTTCATTCGGGCCAATTCGGTTAATTGTGATAACGCCAACAAGTCGGATACCTGCTGTGAGTTCTGTTCGTCCTCATTCTCGTCCTCCAAGAAGTCCATCTTATCGGTTTCTGCTTCTGAATCATCATCTGCAAGGTCACTCAATTCAGAACTCTCGTAGCTGTCCTTGTTTGTCTTGATGTTGTCGACGCCAATCTCGCCCGAAGAGCTTCCCATACGGCTGGAACGCTCACGCATGAAGTCGAATGGAGGAGGCGATGTTGCGATGTCGGTCAAAGGCGACTCCTTGGGTTTCGGGTCGTCGGATTTACCGTCATTGTCGCCATCTTCTTGGTCAGGAGTACTTTGAGACGCGCTATGGTCTCTGTTTTCTGTCTTATCGTCGAATCCGGAACTGGACGAATTGGTGTCATTGCTGATGAGACCGTTCTTCTGTTTCAATGACACGGACTCGTCCGCGTTTCTTGACGGGCGGGTTCCGTTTGGAGCGGGTCCCGCTTTATCTTCACTCACCATATCTGATTCAGAAAACAGGTCTGGGGTCTTTGCTTGCTATGGTGCTGGTCTAGATGTCGATCTAATAAGTTATCGCTAATCTATTACAACCAACCTCGAAGTACCTGTCAACACTGGTCTGCTGTGGATTTGGGGGTGTGGATTTGTGTGTATGGATCTGGAATCGCTTGTTGGGGAGTCTAAGCGGATAATTACGGCTTTGGGCAGGTCTGAGTGTGGAAGTAGATGCCGGGTGCTCTTTGATAGGTGGGTAATGTGTAGTTTTACTCTGTCTAGGGTCCGCATTCTACCTCCACCTGATGCGGCTCTCCTCGGACAAAACAATCACGTGCGCTTTTATGTACAGGACATTTAATTTTTCACTCATCGGTATAGGTGATGAGATAGGCTAGCAGATTGAGCTTCAGAGCATTATGTCCAGTTTCCAAAATTTATTCGGCTCCGGAAAGGATGTCAAGGTTGACACTGGTATAGAAGGCTTGTTTGCCGGTACTGGTGCTGGTCCTGTCACCAGAGACCACTTGAGAACCACCAGAACCGAAATTGAAGTGCAAAGGGATACCAAGAGAAGAAAGATAAGTAAGGAGGAAAAGGAAGAGGACGTCGAAGAGGAGGAAGAAAGTGAAAACAGCAGTGAAGATGACGAAGATGAAGAAGATGAGGAAGATGAGGAAGAAGAAATCGAGGAGAAAGCCACCAAAACTAAGAAGAATAACGACAAGAATGATGATTTGGAAGCTAGATACTACGATAAATTGCTCCAAGAAGATGTGAAAGAAAAGGAAGACAAGAATGGAGACGAGGAAGAAGCCAAGAGCGACTCCGAAGAAGCATCTTCCAAGAAAGCCACCGCAGCCAAAACCATTGATCTTAAAGAAAGCGAATTGGAAAAGGCCGAAAAGACCGTTTTCGTTGGTAATGTCACTTCCGAAGTGATCACATCCAGACAAATGGCTAAGAAGTTCAAGAAAATGTTCAGCGAATTTGGTAAGGTCGAATCGATCAGATACAGATCCATTTCTTTCGACGAAGCCCTCCCTAGAAAAGTTGCATTTGCAAAGAAAACTTTACACAAGTCTAGAGACACAGTCAATGCATATGTGGTGTTCACCGAGAAAGACGCTTCGTTGAAGAGTCTCAAGTTGAACGCTACTGTTTTCGAGGAATTCCATATCCGTGTGGATCACGTTGCCCACCCAGCTGCCAAGGATAACAAGAGAACCATTTTCGTTGGTAACTTGGATTTCGAGGAGAAAGAAGAGACTTTGTGGAAGTACTTCAACTCCAAAATCAAGAACGATGTGGAGTCCGTCAGAGTGATTAGAGACGCCAAAACCAATCTCGGTAAGGGATTTGCCTTGGTGCAATTCAAGGATACTTTATCGGTCAACCAAGCCTTGCTTTTGAACGATAAGCCAATGGCCGAGAAGGGACGTAAATTGCGTATTTCCCGTGCCAAATCACACACCAAGCCATCGGTACTTTCGCCTAATCACATCGACAACACCAAGAAAGCACATGCTGCCAGAAAGTCCAAATTGAGCGAACAACAAAAGACCAAGTTTGGACGTGCCAAATCGATCTTGGGTCGTGCTGACCGTTCTACTGTTGGTAAGATGGTGGTTGAAGGACAAAGAGCTACCAAGGGAGCGCGCATTGCCGGAATCAAGGGATTGAAGACTGGCGGAAAGGTGAAGAAGCCAAGAATAAGAGAACGTTCTACTCAGTTCAAGAAGGAGAGGGACGCCATCCAAAAGGAGTCTAAGAAATAGTGTACTATATAGATAATGCATACTGAAAGGAAAGAACTGTAGACTGAAAGGACAGATAAACTGTAGACTGAAAGGAAATAAACTATAAGCTGAGAAGGGGAAATAGAAACCATAGAATACTGAGGAAGGAGAAATAGAAACTGTACAGTACTGAGGATGGAGAAATAATGTACTGTAGATATAATTGCTGAGAAAGAGAAAGAGATATTGTAGATACTAAGAAAGGAGAATAGTTTACTGGGTAGATAATGGCTGAGAAAGGGAAATAGAAACGTAGATAAAGGGGAAATATTTCACAGGTAATGGCTGAGAAAGGAGAATAGTGTACTATGATTACTGAGAAAGGAGAATAGCTACTAGGTAGATATTGGCTGAGAAGAAACAATTACTAATTGACAATAACTGAGTAAGGATCGTAGGTTCCAATAGGCTTCAACGGTACAGATAATGCATATATGGATCAGCTATTGTGGCTGTTGCACAGCTGCGACTGCGCGGAAAGATAGTGGGGCAGAGTCATTGGTTGCAAGTTGAGAGTCCAGTGCGGATCCGGCGCCGCGACCGCAGACCGCAGACCGCTGGACCAATTCGCGGAACGATAAGATCACCCGATAAATGACAGTTATAGATGGCATTGACCATTAGACAAAGTAGCAGCTTCTTCCTCTGGTGGCCCATTCCAATTGTATACAACTGGAGTATATATATTTATAGCAGTGGGGGATTTCTTAAGCCACAACTCCTGGTGAACGGCCCGATTCCATAACCCTCAAGGTAACCTCACTCTGTGGCTCGAGCCGTACGTCTGGAGACCCGCGCCAATAAGTGCGGAGAGGTGATAAGGGTACAGATAAGCCTATATAAAGAGATGCGATCCCCCTTGCAATTGGGTTAACCACTCACGATGGGATCAAGCTCTTCTAAGCCTGTTCCAAGCTACACCCAAGCAAACATGTCTAACGACACCGAATCGACTCACTCGGTTCTCAACGAGAAACACGCCGCTGGTGTTTCCGACGCCACCAAGTACTTGAGGGAATTGAACTTGAAGGCTTCCGCTGCTCCAGTGGCAGAATTGGCCAGTAACCCTATCAACGTCCATTCGTTGTCTTCGTGGGAACACGAGCTCTTGGCGGACCCCAAGAACGTATTGACCCAGCACGCTTTAGGTAACAACGCCATTACTGATATCGTCAGAAAGAGCGACGCTACCTCCAAGCTCAAGACCCAATTCTTGTTCAACACCACCGTCGAAACCATCGGTAACCCATTGTTCTTGAACAACCAGAAGTCTTCCGGAAGATGCTGGATTTTTGCAACCTCAAACGTCTTGAGAACTCACATCATCAAGAAGTATAACTTGAAGGAAGATGGCTTCCAGATCTCTCAATCCTACCTTTTCTTCTACGATAAGTTGGAAAAGGCCAACTTTTTCTTGGACCAAATCATTGACACCGCTGACGAACCATTGGACTCCAGATTGGTCGAGTTCTTGTTGAAGGACCCAGTTGGAGATGGTGGTCAATGGGATTTCATCATCAACTTGGTCGAAAAGTATGGTGTTGTTCCTAACGAATTCTTCCCAGATAACGCCCAGGCCATTTCTTCCGGTTACTTGAACTCTTTCTTGAGTCAGAAATTGAGGGAGTACGCTTTGGTTTTGAGGAAATTGGTCTCTAAGGGAGTTCCAAAATCCGTCATTGCCGAAGTTAAAGCTGCTTTCAATAAGGATATCTACAATATCATTTCTTTGAGTTTGGGAACTCCTCCAAAGCCCACCGATAGCTTCGTCTGGGAGTACAAGGACAAGGATGACAAGTACAAGTACTACGAAACCACTCCACTCGACTACTACAAGAGCTTCAGCGACTTCAATGCTTCTGAATACTTCTCCGTTATCAATGACCCTAGAAATGACTACGACAAGCTTTACACTATTGACCGTTTGAACAACCTTTCCGGTGGTAAGGCTATCGAATATGTGAACACCGAAATTTCTGAAGTCAAGAAAATCGTTATCAACCAATTGAAGGACAACGAGCCTGTCTTCTTTGGTTCGGATGTTGGTAAGTTCGCCATCAGAGACACTGGTGTTTTGGATCCAAACTCCTTCGACTTGAGCTTGGCTTTCAACACCTACGGTCAAGCCAACAAGGCTGATAGAATCAGACTTGGATCTTCGGTGCCTTCGCATGCTATGGTCATTACTGGTGTTCATATCGATCCTTTGACCAACAAGCCAGTGCGCTGGAAGATTGAGAACTCTTGGGGTGATGTTGGTGACCATGGTTACTTCGTGATGACCGATGACTGGTTCAGTGAGTATGTTTTCCAAATTGTCACTAAGAAGAAGTACGTTGAGAAGAAGACTTACGACGTCTACAAGGGCAAGAACTATACCGTCTTGCCATACTATGACCCCCTTGGTACTTTGGCTTGAAGCGAGTGTATACGATTTATTTAGATGAATGTACGAGCCTTGATGGTTCTGAAAGTTGTAGGAAATCATTGACCTTAATTAGAAATAGAGCTATCAGAGAAAATCATCATGTTCGTAGTTCAAATATTGACAGGGTAATTCTGAACACATATTTGAATTACAAAAGGGGTATTTTGAACTTTGATATTTTTGGATATAAATCTAAATTTTGTGTAAAAATTGTTTTGCAAAAATCATGCAAAATTAACATTAAATTATCTTCAGCTCCTAGATACATCAAATGACCACGTTGGACAATTTTGAGCCCCAATTCCAGGTCCTGACCGTCCACTTACAATTGCTGATCCAAGACGCCTATGATCCAAGTCACGTGCGCCGACCTAAATTCGCGACTCGAAGCAGATCTCCAGCGTGTACGAAAGGCTGCCATAACGTCAAAAACAACGATCCAATGCCCGAGAAGTCACAACGTCCCGAGTCTGTCTTCTCGCCAGATGGCGAATTGAAACCTGGAAATGTGCTTGGTCGTATAGAACAAAAGTTTTTGAGCTGCAACTCACCAAAAGAGCTTCAGCTTTTGATAGAGGAAATAGATCAAGAAACCGCCAAGACGGATCATGAGATGAAACAATTCAAAATTTTGAAGCTGAAGAAGCACGACCAAGAATTATCGAACCTCGAGTTCAAAAGAGCAACCAAGTTGGTGACCACAATCAACAATTCGAACGAGTTGAATCAGATTTTCCAAACCGCCAACGACTTAGGACATTCATTGACCTTGAAAATCAAATCATTGGACCAAGAAATAGACAGTGTCAATAGAACACTTGAATTTGTTAAGGATATACAAAGTTTGAAAACCAATATCAACAAGGCGCATTACGCTTTAGAGCACGGAAATCTCGAAGTAACGGCACGGTGTATTCACACTATCAATTCCAAACTCTCAAAAGAGCTTATCAATGGTCAGTTTGCATCACTGGTGATTCCATCCACCGAAATTCCTGAGCTTCCAGAAGTCATTTTGAATAAATGGTCCCAAGACTTAACAAAAGTCTTCACCACAAAATTCAACGAAGCGGCAAAAGCTCGGGATGTCGAAGAGCTCACAAAATACTTTCAATTGTTTCCTTTAGTGAATGAAGTTGAAACTGGTTTGAACTGCTATTCCCGATTCATTTGTGACATTATCGCACAAACCCTGAAGAATCTCATTGCCTCTACATCCGGTATCAATTCCAACGACCTCAAATCAGGCGTATTTGCAAACATAGCGGTTCTGTTATTCGAAAGCATTTCCAATATGATTTCTCAGCATGAGTTCCTTATTAAAAAGTACTATGTGGATTCGTTCCCACAAGCCATGACTTACGTTGTTAAAAGAATTCAAAATGAAGTTGATAGTCAGATTGGTGTAATCAGTGACACATTTTATGATCTCAGACGGATAAACAAGCTTTTTCAGGATATTGAGCTCTATGATTTCCCCTTCTTGGCCAAAAGAACAGAAGATCAAGCAAACGAACAAACTACAGACCAACCCGAAAATTTTCAGGACGAGGAGTTCATTTCTATTGTGGAGGTCGGTGATTTGGTGAATGAATTCACCACGATTTTCCACCATTGGTCCTTGTATACTAAGTTCATCAGTGTAAGGTACCTTCAAGAACCTAAGACTGATCTGGAAAAGTCTAGTCGATCTGAACTCAAATCTTCTTCGTCTTCTTCCTCATCTGTTGCCACCACAAACAACCAAGCTACATCCGATACCAGCTCCGAACTTGAACTTCCCAAGTTAATTATTGAGTCCCACTTCACCGAAAAGATCAACCAAAAATTATTACCTGCTTTCGAGACATTATATGTATTCTATTTTAGAAGATCATTAGAAAAGTCAATTACAATTGAGGAAATGCCATCTCTTGACAGTTATTTGCAATTGAATCCCTCGAAGCAGCAAGCATTAAATTTCACAAATGACGATCACGCACCATGTTCCTCCGTTATTGAGGATTTGACTTTGATTCTTAATAACACCTTGAGAAATGTTTTACAAACTTCAGTTCTCTCCACCGTCAAAACCTACATTCAAGAAGTACGCCGTATAATACAAAACGATTTAATCAACGGGTACTTCATTCGCAATTTGAACCTCAATCAACCCAGATATAATCAAGCACTTTCATTCATCACATCTGACAGCAACGCAAATACGGCAATATCATCACCAAGAAGTGGTACTCCTGAGGTTAATGGGGGTATGAGCTTCTTCAAGGGTGCTTCAAGTGCATTAGGAAATGTGGTTGGAACATCTACATCCACAATCTCCTCCTCCATTGGTGGTCTCAGAACAGGCACCAATAGTGCCAATTTGATGGCATTCATCATCCAATTGAATACTATTGCCACTGGTCAAGACTATTTCAGCAAAATTATCAACAATATCATGAAAACACCAAACTTCATCAAATCCTCCTTTCCCTACAATGGAGATGCCAAGAAAGTCGAATTGTGGCTAGTCAACGACTTCTTAGATCCTTTCATGAATACCACAAACAAAATTATCAATGATAGCTTGATTAACCTTTACAATCAATCTTTGAAGAATAGAATCATTGCAATCATCAATGAGATGATTCCAGATGCCCACGAGACTTATGTTGTGTACTCGAACGAAAATAGTGAAGAAGTCACAAGATTGATCAAGTTTGGTACTTCCTGGCAGTCCTTGGTCAAGCCTTACAAGCAAACCTTACACGAGGCTGTCTTCAATAAGTTGCTCCGCTTGTTGGTGATCAACTTGGTGAATTTACTCGAGAAAAGGTTGCATGTGGTACTTAAAAAGTTCCGTATCAACGATTTGGGTTCCGTGAAGTTGGAAAAGGATATTTCCTATTTTATCAACGAAGTTTGTGACGATAACTATCAATTGAGAGAGAAATTTGTAAGAGTCACTCAATTGGTGTTGTTGGTTGACATGGACGATGAGGAGTATGAAGAGAGTACCAAGCATGCCAACCAAGCGCAAATCAAGAAGGATGAAGAAATCGAAGGTGAAGATAATGGCGATGCGGAAGTGGAAGAGGAATTCTTGGGTATTAACTGGATTTTGTCTCCTCAAGAGAGAGCCCAGATTAGGAATTATAGATTTTAGATTAATAAAACGATGGAACTTTGCATGAATTTTATACAAAAACTTCTAACAGCATCTGTTGGTTACAAGGTTTCTAGAAGAACCCCTAACCGTATGGAAAATAGAATCTATTCGTCTACACGAGTATACAAATGGTGAATAAATATGGATTTGTCGTAATTCGTCTATAAGATTATTTAAATGTAAATCAGAGGCTTCCCAAGCCTAGCAACAGTTTCCCTATCCAGATGTGGATTTTTTCCTGGAGTTTCTCTATACTGGTTTCACTCTTATTCTGTGGTTTGTTTATGCTGGTTTAGCTCTTTTTCTCGAGTTTTCTTCTCTTGCTCTGGATGTTTGCGCGAGATGGTCTTTCTTTTCGGCCAAGAGCTTTGCGGCCATTGCGTCCTCATCTCTCTCCGTGGCAGATCTATCGGGTCTGATTCTCATTCTATTTATGATAGCTTCAAACTTGGGGTGTGTGTACTCACATTCTGGACCTTTAGGGCAGAAACCAGTCAAGTACAATGGACACATGATTCTTCTGATATGTCTTCTCAAGCACTGTGGGCCATCTGGACAGAAACCCTTACTGTAGTTTTGACACTCAGGGATTTTCAGCTGAGGGTCAACATGCAAATATAAGCACTCAGGTGTTTGAGTGCAGAATCCATTCTTGGAATAGAATAAACATTCAGGCATCTTCCGGAGATTGTATTCGTGGAGGAACTCGCAGTGATCGTTCTTCTTACAAAGACCACGGAGCCAGTGCTTACACACGATCTTATTATTGTACATGGCCGCCACATGTTTGTTGGGGCATCTGTTTCCATTGGGACACGAATTGAGTGGTTTTTGTGGGTTATAGTACTGACAGACGGGTCTGTCGGGATCCAAGCCGAAGTTGTACTCCTTCCTGAGAAAGTTCTCGAACTTGAAGCGCTTGTTACGGGTGTCGGGGTGTATAGTTTGATTCAAGTGTAACATGATTGATTTGTCATTTAGTTGAAAGTTAGCGATTAATTTGAATGAATCTTTTAGGTCACGTGAGTTGCACAGGTCATGAGTTTGGGATGCACTTTTCAGATGACGATAGAATTCTTTCGATTTCGATCCATAAGAAGTGAATTCCTATCGGAGACACGAAATTCGTAATGTAAGCATTGAGGCTTTGAATCCGTTTCTTATCTCCATTTTACCTTCCCCACCGAGTCGCGGTGTTAGCATCATAGCGAACAGGATCGGCGAGTGCGCAACTCCGTAGTGACGACCACTCGTAAATGTTGCAATACATCTACAAAACCTCAGGAAACCTTAGGGACCTTTAGAACTTCACGGTCCGCCAAGATCATCTAAAATTATCCAATCTCAGTATATTTTCAACGTTTCTTTCCCCTTTGTGGTGGGACCACCCCGCGGGGACCACCGAACCGGCAAAGCAGAATCACCGGCAGGCTGCATCAAAAGTTTGCGCCCCTGGCTGTCAAATCAGGTGAGATTTTCGCAGTTCCCCACATTATACATATGGGGAAATCGCTAGTCTGACGCCCGCCAATGGTCCCAATCAGATCTACTTGGACCTGGACGCTCATAGTGGTTGTGAGTGTGTTTCTTATCCGATCGTGGATGCTGACTGTCGCTAGAAGTTCCAGCACCACCGTGGTGGTGGGCTCTGGATTGGCGGGGCTTACCACCAGTTTGCAGTTGCTCAAACAAGGGATGAAAGTGGTTCTTATCGAGAAAGCAGATAAATTGGGAGGAAACTCCATCAAAGCATCTTCGGGCATCAACGGAGTGCCCACCCGCTACCAGCAAAATGACGATACCGTGGGCACTTTCTACGAAGACACCTTGAAACTGGGCCGGGGTCTCTCCAGCAAGGACTTAGTCTGGGAGTTGGCATCTCGCTCCGAGTGGGCCATTGACTGGCTTGCTAGCGAGAACGTGGACCTTACCGCCGTGTCTCGCCTAGGGGGGCACTCGTTTGCCCGGACTCATCGCGGAACGGGGAAGATACCGCCTGGTTTTGCAATCATTCAGGCCTTAACCAAAAAGCTAGCGCTGTACCCATCAGACCAGCTCCAGATCATGAAAAAGAGCCGAGTGACGAAATTGCTCTTGAAGGACGGCCCCGAAGGCGCCGTCAATGGCGTGGAGGTCGAAAGCGGAAAGGACCGTTTGGAGTTGGTTGACGTCCACAGTGTGGTTTTGGCGACCGGCGGTTACAGTGCTGATACTGAACTTCTAGGCGAGTACCGCTCGGACTTGCTTGATTACCCGCTGACCAACGCCGCTTCTACTACGGGGGACGGCCAGAAAATGGCTGCCCGTGACGTGGGTGCAAAATTGGTGCATATGGACCAAGTGCAAGTACATCCTACGGGGTTTGTCAATTTGGGCGATCGAAGCAACAAATGGAAGTTTCTATGCGGAGAATTGATCAGAAGCATAGGCGCCTTTCTTTTGGTGCCGGAAACAGGACTCCGTTTTGTCAATGAGTTGGAGACTAGAGATCGTGTTACGCTGGCATTGGTCGCAGAGTGTCCCTCGCGCAACGCCATAATAATGCTCAGTGCAAAGGACGCAGCACAAGCTCAGCACCATATCGATTTCTATGCGCTGCAGGGTCTCTTGCACCGAGGCTCCGTGGCTGATATGGTACTGTTCTTCCGTAAGGAAGGAATCGAGTGTGCTGACGAGTCCACCATCAACGCCAGCGTTGAAAACTACAAGAGAGGGCTTGTCTCTGGTAGCGATCAATTTCAAAGGTCCACTTTTGGTGCCAATGCGTTTACTGGCGAGTTCTACTACGGATTGGTCACTCCGGTGGTCCACTTCTCTATGGGAGGTGTAGCGATAGATAAGGAGGCCCGCGTGCTACGTAACGACGGGAAACCAGTCCCCAACTTGTATGCTGCCGGAGAGGTCAGTGGCGGTGTTCATGGAGGCAACCGTCTTGGCGGGTCGTCACTTTTGGAGTGTGTTGTTTTCGGTAAAATTGTCAGCGAAAACATCCTACGTAAATAGCTGATGACTGACAAAAGAAGTGACAAAGGGTAGTATCTATAGAGCAACGGTAAGTCTAATAAAGGGCATTTTGGAAGATATCTAATGTATGAGGTTAATATTTAATTCAATAAGGTGATCCGTACGCCAAAATTATTAGTATGGCATATGAATTTTCGCAGTCTTCTGAGTCACGAGGCCGGGCTCCTCGGTGAAATACCAGCAAAATTTGGTCCTTCACAAACCAAGTAATGCATTAACTGGTTCAATCAGTCTAAACGAACCAAGAAGCTCATAATCTTGTCTACACAAACCGAGAAATGAAATATTCTTATGTCTACACGAACCAGGAGTTCAATTAATAAGTGTTGTGTATTATCAAGTTCTAATTAATATACAGAACCCAATGTGAAACGTATGTCGTATACTAGATGTAATACGTCTTGCTTATTTCAATTTAACTTAATAAATCAGGGAAGGGGAGATGGTGTGGGTTGATCGTAACTTAGATGTTGGATGGGTACAACATGATTCTGACGGAGGCACCGAAAGTCTTGGCTGGTAAGTTCTTTCTGAAGTTGGCTCTGACGACACCGTTGTTACCGTGAGTTCTGGTGACCTTACCCCAGATAACTCTGATCTTGGAACCTCTGACTTCCTTGGAAGCTCTGTAGACGTAGGCAATTCTCTTACCTAAGTAGAACTTGGCATCTTGGGTGGTGTTGACACCTTCGACTTGGATCAAGGAGACATTTGGGTTGTTGACGTTCTTGGAACGTTGGTATGACAAATGCTTACCCTTAACGTATACTGTAATGTTAGTACTTGCTTGTTTGAAGCTTGACCTCTTTGACTTGTAGAAGTTGAACGAATGAAAGTGGACCTCGATAATCGTTCGCTCTTCGGGCGTTGAGTTGATAGTGAATGCTTGATTGAAGTTTTTTCACTTGCTGGTGTGGTGCTCTTTTCATTTGATAAAATTTCTTCATCCTCTGAAATACCTATGATGGTATTGTTCGTGGACAGCATCCACTAATCTTCCGTTCATGTTCATACACGTCTTGGTCTTGTATTGGAGTCACCGGGTGGTGCTCTATCTTGATATTGAAACATACATCTGTGAGATTCAGCCATTTCGTATAGTTCTATCGATGCTACTAGAAAGAAGTAAATGAATTTTCAATTTTTTTTAGCTCGATGTTTCTGGTGCACTGGAAAATTTTTGCCGTGAGAATGCGTACAATTGCGGGTTGAGGCTAAAAGTGCAGGTTGCGTCATTAAGTGTAAAGTTCCAGGCACAAAGTGTAGAAGTGCGCTCCTGCGTAGTGAGGATGCCTTTGGTGGTAGTCATGTGACGCATTGAGCCCTAACTACACACACGTGATAAGCCCTAACGGTTTCTCAGAACGCGAGCTCATAATACACACTCTTACTGAGGCAGAGATTGGAGGTGGTGTCTAAAGACAACTGTGAAGGTTTATTGAAAAAGGTTGATTATCATCAAGTAATAAGTTTAACTCTCGACCAGTCTTTCATAATGGCATCAGTCTTCAAAGTCGACGTGACCAAAAGTACGCCTATTAGCGCTCTACCAGAGTGGAGATATCGGGGATATCGCTTTAAAACTTCAAAGTCTCCTTTAATCTGATACTTTATTCGGCTCGGACTGCTCAATCATCTTCCTCAAGGTCTTCTATGGATCACTGGTGAATTATATGTGTTTTCTAGTTCACCTCACTCTTAGCCCATATTGCAACTTGTAAGCGCATCAATTGCCGCAATTTGCAACTGCTGCACGTGATAAGATAAACCCATACTTCCTCTTCAACATAGTATTTCATCAGACAGCTTCCATCTACCTCCCTTTCAACATAGTATTTCATCATGAAGCTTCATCATCTTACAAACCTTTATTAGCTATACGTATATTAATTGAGCAAACGATTTATGTCGACGATTCCATCTGAGCCTATAGTATATAAATATGTAAATATCACGCTGATTAGAGCTTGATTTCCTCCTCTTGTTTCCATTTGTCGAGGTTAAATCTCCAATGCTTGGAATCACCAGTATCATACTTCGAGCTCTTAGCCGAGCCCGAAGGACCATTGCGAGTGGACAAATTGGCCAAGTTTGTCAAGTTTGTGAATGCGTCATGTCTTGGTTCTCCAGAGTAGTCAACATTATCGAACCATCTGGTTTCCCACTTGACACCCGATTCTTGCTCCTTCTTTCTAAGCTCTCTTTGTTCGTTTTCAATGATCGACTTTTCTTGATGAATGGCATCGTAATCAGACTTCTTAATAGCCTCAGCTACCTTGTTCCAAGCAAGTCTGGACTCTAAGTGGTGTTGCTTCTCAAGTGGCTTCACTTGCAAGTGTTCTGGGGTGACAGCCATTGCGTCGTAGAATAACTCGTCGGTCTTGGAGCTTGGAGTGGAGGAACCCTTTCCGATGTAAGACTTGTCAGACCATTGTCCACTAATGGTAACTAACGCATTCTCCTTGTTGCTGGTGGAAATTTGATCTCTGAAGATTCTGGCCTTGAAGGTATGCTTCTTTCCTGAGAAGTAACCACGTCCCGAGTAATCGATCTGAACAATGTAGCCGTTGGAAGATTGGATGTAAGAAGTGCCTTCTAATTCCACAAATGGAGAAGCACTGATCAAGCCTTCAATGTGCAATGGTGGCAATGTGTACAAATAGGTTTCGTTCAAGTCTTTGAGATCCAAAATACCGTGACCGTATTGCTTCACATTGATAGAGGCTTTAGAGATGGTGGCCTTGACTCCGTTGTAACCTTGAACAGACACGTTATTCTTTTCGTTGAAAATGGCATAAGCTGTGACAGCAGGATGATGACTAACTTGCTCGGACAACAAGACGGTTTCGCCGATAGCATCGGAGGACCACTTACCGACGAAGACTTCACCCAAGAAGGGGTTCAAAGGCTTCTTTTCCGAACCCATGGATTCGTTTCTCAGGCAGTATTGGGAGCGCAAGGTGGAAATAAACCATTTGGTGACTGAAATGACTCTCTTCAATGCCATTGCGTCAACTTCCGCTGGTTGGGCCCCTTCATCGGCCTTCAACAGGGTGGCCTCCACAAACAAGTCGGGGTGTTCGACCCAGTATTGAGAGAACTCGACCAAGGAGGTAGGCGATAAGATGAAAGGAGGGGCGGTCAACGAGGCCAAGTCACCGTTGAAGGAGGTGATGGACGAAAGGAACGAAGTCCACGATGAAGAAGATGCTTGTGACATGGTGGCAAGCGCTTATTGCTGGGGTTCAGAGGGGAGAATTGGATAGTTTGTAAGGCGGAGTAATCGTTGTTTGCCTGTAAACTATTCCGTGGGGACTTTCTGGTACCGAAAGTTGAAGTATCAAGAGTCCTGATAACTGTTCGTGTATGGCGGCTGTGTACGAGAGCAGCCGTGTTAAGGATCCGTGGTTTCCGCCGTTAAAGAAGCGGGTGAATTCGGTGAGAAAGCGTAAGAGATGATAGCAGTCAGGCAGTACTGAGGAGCAAGCAATTGGAAGTCGAAGCTTCAGGTGAAGAAATCTGTAGCGGAGTGTTGTGCAAAGCCAAGTACTATTTAGGTGTCTCAAATGTCTCTCGCACCGCAAACCTACCTATCCGAGGTGCAGGACCAAATGCCAAGTTAGCATCTGGAGCTGGATGCAGGGGAAGCCAGGGTCCTCGTAGAGATAGATGAAGGTAATAAGAGTATAGACAAATCTGAAAAGATTAAAGTTGATCGTTCATCTGAAGAATTAAGCGCTTTGACGATTCTTCTTTGGTGAACCCCATCTTGACGGATCTCGGATAGATCGGATTACGTAATGGGGGTCGTATAACCTTATAACTTACTATAGTCTACAATTACTAAGTCAATAATTTCCCTAAGTCAACTTCTGTAAAAATCAATACTCTCTTCAACTTGTTTTTCCTTCAATGTCTACTGTTCTTTGTCTTTATCTATTTCTTGGGATATTTACAATTTAAGATAGAGCCCTCTCTTATCCAAGACCAAAGCGATTGTCATCACCACCGCCGCATATACCACAAGAATGGTAAAGGCCAAGGCATCACTACACTCCAATGTGTTGATCGACATGTTGGTGAAACCAGTGAGGAGGTTGGCCACCAAGAAGAGTCCCAACCCTCCGTTATTGGAAGCGTCTAATACGGGTGACGTCACACCTGGTAATACCGCACTAATAAGATGGTACCCCAACAAAAACGCGGAATTGTACGAGAGTACCCAAAGAACATAGGGAAGATTGACCAAGCGCCTGCTAATATTGGCAAATTGTGGAGATGAGGAGACGTAGGCGAAAAGTGCCTGGTATACCACGGTGGCTATGATAAGTCCCTTGGTAGTGGACACGGTCAACCAGGACTCAAGTGCGGTAGGTCTTTTGGCTTTGCTCGTCTTTCCGTTGCTTATTTGCACCAAATTGTAGGGCAGGGGTCTGGCAGGAAGCACAAAAGAGCCGAAAGATTGACCAAAGATGAAGATGCTCAAGTATCCAAAAAACGAGGAAATTCCCTCTTTGTTCATGGAGAAGATATTATCGAGACGGTTACTCTCAGTAAGAATGTACTCCAAGAGTCCGCCTTTATTCAAGACAGTCTCGTAGATGATACTGATGGCGGCAGCGACCAAAGCACGAGGCAAAAACACAAGAATTGGGTCTAGAATGGCCAATAACGTAGGAAATAATCCCAATGTCATGAAGAAATTCCAATGGATACCGTATTCAGTGACATGCTCTTGGTAGTCCAATCCCTTGACGCTGAAAAGTCTAATGAGACCTAAAACCGTCAATGGAATCGATTTACGGATGCCTTTGCCCACGATTTTCAAGTAATTGTTCCAGTTGAATTTAACCTTTTGCTGGCTTTGAGCCTTGATAATGGAGCGAGAGTGGACTAAACCCATTGAAAAGACGAAAGAGCCAACTCCGAGGTCCATCAACGAAGTTCCCCATGTTTCCACCTTGGCAAAACGTCTTGGGAACACCCGGAAATCGACCGCTAAAATGGCGAGGTTGGTTATGATCATCATGTGTGATCTGTATGCTGTTATGAAGGGTTTTTTGGGCAAATTGGTGGCCTGCTTGTGTTCCTCGGTCGCGCGTATTGGCTTGGATCCTCCTCCGTAGATTCCTGCTAGATACACTGCTAACCCAGGTAAAATGATCACCCAATGGAGTCGGGCAAGGTTTGAGCTGTAGATTGTCATTGCGTTCAATAACGTCAAACAATTCAAGGCGAAGTCGAAGGTGGTTGGCACTTTACTGCCAAACTTTTCGAGCCCTTTCTGGGCCAAGCTGTAGGAGAGCCATGAGGTGAGCGAGATGCTTGTGAGGGCGTAGATTTCAGTGACAGTTCCGCCTAAGAGATCGGAAACAAACAATTGCTTTTGCTCCTTCAAGGAAGCCATTGCGACGGTAAAGTGTGGGGGCTGTTGGAGAACTGTTTGGTGACACCGCGTACGGTTAGCTTTGATCTTGGGACATAAATAAGTGGAGCCAGGGCCACAAACCGCGATATTAACTGTATTACGTAATATCGTACGTAATCGTGCTCCATCACTAAGAAGTTTTAGACAATGTAAAGGATCACCAACTGTCATCCACACTAGTCCCTCTCCACAATGTCAGAGGACAAGGTTGTTGATGCAAGTCTAGGCAGCGCCAGCCTCGTAAATGAGCGTCTGGGTCATAATTCCGCCACCCCACCTGATCCAAATACCAAAGACGCCCACCAGCTTATCAAGGAGCCAACCAATTCTGAGGACCCAACAGAACCGGCCAAAAGCTCACCAAATCCAAAAACCGAAAACAAGCAAGATTCCGCCAGCTCGGACCAATTATCGCTCCACTCCCCCACGGACACTTACGATACCTCCATCAGTCCAGAAGCCGACATGCCCCGGACCCCACTTTCGTCTCCACCGTCATCGCCGTCATTACCATCTTCTCCAATAGCATCACCAATATCATCACCCAGTCTTCTCGGAGAAGAAGACGCCTTCCAACCATCAAATAGATCTTCCCCCATAAACCTCACGCCCTACTCTACGCATACACACCGAGACGATGACTTCGTGATATTTTCAGACTCGGACGGCGCCTCCCAAAGCTCGCTCGATCTTCGACACAACGCCCGTTATGCCGAGCGCTCGGGCTCCATAGATTCCAGAACACCCTCAGCATCGCCCAGACGGATCCGCAAAACGCCCAAGACTCCGGGCAGTGTGGAAGACGGCTCCACTCCCAAACCCAAGAAAAGGGTAAGAAGAAAGTCTACGAAGTCCACAGACGGTGTGAGTGAACGCTCACACAGATCCTTGAAGCATGATCATCCGATGGGGACAGGCTACACCCTGATGCCTGCCACCGGTAAGATATTCCGTAATTTATTGATTTTAGAGGAGAGTTTGAGAGAACAAGTGATACAGCAAAGAGCGTTGAGACGCAAATATTTGACGTTTTTGGCGGTGTTGTGCACCTTGATCGCCTGGATCAGTCACCACTTGTTCTTTGTGGATCCCCAAAGTTCGTCCCAGGGAACCACCAGAGTCATTCTTCAATTCGCATTGCTTGCATTATCGGTCACCTTGATGTTGTACCATCTTTCGGGCGAATACCAGAAAACTATTGTGCTACCCCGGAAATTCTTATCGTCTACAAACAAAGGATTAAGACAGTTGAACGTCCGTTTGGTCAAAATCAAGACTTCGTGGACCGATACCATCATAGATGTCATCAGAGAGTTTCTGCTCTTTCTGGCGACCATGTGCCTTAATTGCTTGCACAAAGTGTACCCTTCCACCATCAAGAATAAGAATTCTAGACTAGAGGTTTTTTTGGTGTCTTGCCAACTGCAATGTCAGCCTAGAATCGGGGTCACCGACGTCAAATTGGTATTGAACGCCAGACTGTTCAACACCGATGTTCGTGAAGGTTGGGAATTGTACCGGAGCGAGTTCTGGATCCACGAAGGGGTCAGAAGAAGAAATCAGATGCTATCATTTCAGCAAGATGAAAATGTTTTAGACAGACAGAAGTTGCTCAAGAAGGACAAGAAGGAGAGAAGAGACCGTCGGAAGTCGACGGCGACTTCAGCTTTCCAGGAATCACAGACTCCCTCCTACGCCGCCAGTAGAGAAGAGTCACCAGTCCAGTTTGCTCCAGTTCCGGTCAATAGATTGAGTGAGCAAAATCTTCAGAAGCTCAGTAATGAGTACGAGTTTGAAGCCAAAAAGGCCTCCTACTAATGAGCTTGAAGCTAAATTGTCTCTTATTTATAAATTTGAAACCAAAGGTTTTATACTGCTTACCAAGTTGGAGCCAGGTTTCTTACTAGATTAGCTACTAATGGTTATCATTGATATTATATAGTGCCCCTATCAATTATGAGGGGGTTCTGATACGCCAATATAATGACTTACGTGATACAAAAAAACAAGTAAAAGCTCTTATTTCACTTAATACGGATAGGCACAGTATGCTAGCCCTCCTCTTGTATGGAGGCCATCGCTTCTCTTTTGTTCACTACTCCCTATACTTCAAATTCCCTTCCCCATCACACTCTAATCTTTTCACGTGACACTCATCTCATCTGAAAAATTAAATGTGATTCAGGCGTGTAACCCAAGACAAGCACCAGACTCATCTCATCACCATGTCTGACGTCAAGGACCAAACCAGGCCCAAGAAGGCCCAGCCATCCAGAAAGGGTAAAAAGGCTTGGAGAAAGAATGTTGATATTCAAGATATCGAAGAAAATCTTGACGAAATACGGGAAAGAGAGATCCTTTTAGGTAAATCAACCGATGATAATGACGACGATGGATTCGTTATTGACTCCACTCCATCCGACAAGAAGGCTTTAGCCAAGAAGTCCAAAACCAGCGAAATTTTGGCCAACAAATCCAAAATCGACGCCTTGATAAATCCAAGAGCTAACAAAGATGATGAGAATAATAAGATTCAGGGAGTCAAAAAGACCGACTTATTGAGATTGATCAAGTTGAATGGTGGTAAGTTCAAGAGCGAATCAAAAGCTTTGAACAGAGCAGAGCAAGACGGTCTCGTTAGAGGCTCAGCCATGGATGTTTGGGGAGATGAGCCAACTCCTGAATTCCCTGACAACGTCAAGCCAGCCTCGTCGATATCCGAGGTTACCAAAGCATCCGTTGTGCCTAAAACCATGCACGAAAAGCCTATTTTACTTGAAAAGACCGATTTGAACAATAAGCATGTGGATGCTGGTAAATCTTATAACCCTTCATTGGAATCATGGAAAGCATTAATTGATAAAGAGTACAATGTCGAGTACAAGATCGAGCTCAACCGTCAAAAAATGCAAGAGCATAAGGACAGAATCCAGCATCTCATTGAAACTTTGGAAGATGAGGAGCTTTTAGATAGCAGTGACGAAGAAGAGACTAATGAACAAGATAAGGCAGAAGAAAAAGAAGGAGAAGAAAACGAGGGAGAAGAGAAGGACTACAGATTATCGGTGATGAAGCCAGTGCAAGTGAAGATCAAGACCAAGTCCAAGAGAAACAGAGAACAAAAGCATAAGCAAAGAGTTGAATTGGAAGACAAGATAAAAAGCTTCAAGAAACAATTGCAAGATTTGCAGAATCTTGATGCCATATTAGCCAAAGAAAAGGACGAAACCAGCAAACCAAAGAAGACTCAGAACGCCGAAAGAAAGAGAAAGAAGTTGTTCAAGTACGATTCTGTCGAAACGCCATTGGAAGTCAAATTGTCCGATGAGTTGACCAACAACTTGAAGAACTTGAAGCCAGAAGGTAACTTGTTCTACGACCAGATGCTGAACTTGCAATCCAGTGGTAAGATTGAAGCCAGAGTGCCTGTGGCCAAGAGAAGAAAGTATGCTCCTAAGATGACGGAGAAATGGAGTTACAAGAATTTTAAGTAATGCATTACTAGCAAGGCTAGTTAATTTTTATATTAATGGGTATGTATAATATATATATCTGCGGTAAACTGTAAGGTGTTACTTTAGTAATGGGTATGTCTACTGACTAAACGGTGAAGTCGTAGACTCATAGTTCATGGCTATGTATAATAATGCATCTACTGTGCTAATAAGGTGGTTCGTATAATGGTACATCTCCTGCAGTAAACTGTACTAGAATACTAGAATTTCATGCCTGTTATCAGCTCTATAACCCACTAAGCTGTAAAGGTTGTTGATCGACTAGCCCTTCATACTTAATCCATTTGGTTAGTACAATAGTCAGCAACCTCTTAAATCTTCATAGTCGACAGATTTGTACAAATTCCATTCTCTTGAACTTCATTTCTGCTTGTTCTCATGGCTTCTTGTTTTCATCGCTCACTGTTTTCGTGGCTTCTTGAATTCTTCGTTACGCTTTTCTACACTTGGTCCTCGTATTATATATTGATATATACCTGTATTATGCTGAAGGATTTAATCCTGCTATACACGAGCTCGTGGAGCGTCGTGCACCATGTTAAGACCGATTGGTTTAAGAGAAGTCCCAGTTTCCAGTGGTGTAACCTCTGTATAATCTTTCTCTGAGACTGAAGAATTGGTCTCTGTATGGAGTGTAGTATCTTTGCAAACGGACTTCGGCAGTCTTGAAGTGTTCAGGAGCAACTGGTTCGTGTGATTGTCCTCTTGGCACACCGGTTAACAAGAAGTCACGGTTCATCATTCTTTCGTCCCACTGGTCCAAGTCAAATCTGTCCTTCTTCCAGCCGTTATCCCAGTATCTGATAAATTCGACACCATGACCGGCAAGACCAAAAAAGGCGGTCATGACCGCATAGGGCAACAACCCTTCGAATGGAACTGGCATTGTATCGTTGTGTAGTTTACTTCAACAGATTGGTAAAGCGATTTGAACTTTTTTCATTGGATAAAAATCACGTGACCAATGAGCTACACTAAAATTCAGATAGTATTAAGAACTCAAGGAGACAAATTTCAGACATAGCTTGCCGTTTCCATATTTAGACTATCAAGAGGTTCCGGTATTGCATGGTTACAATTTTGGCTCGTTATAGTATTTCTTCGCTTCGTTGAAGTACTTTTTCTCTTCAGCTTCTTATTTTATCTACGTTTTACAGCATGGGTCTTAAACCTACGATTGTTCTCTTGCATAGACATATTACTGATTATTCAACTGCGTTCTTTCATCTACCGGCTACTTCATAGGATAATGATTCAATCAATTATATCATCCTCAGAAGCTTTGATTATTGCCGATGTCGCGGCCTTCGAATGTCGCATTGATCGTACGATCTCATATATATTACCTTAATCTAAATCGTCCCACAATCTTCTAACAAATTTATCCATGCGAACGTTGACACTTTGCTGGCTGACGCACCAAGGGTGCCCCAACATTTGTCTTGGACTGGGTCTTTCATCGCTGTTTTTCTTCAAGCAATATGAAATGAAACTCTTGAACGGATCCGACCAGTAAATGTCGTCTTCGGGAATGTCGTGCAATTTGGGTTCGTACTCGAGGATCAAGCTAAGAAGCTCAATTGGCCCCAAATTCGCTAGATCTTCACTAGATCCGGGTCCGGTGCCTTGGAAGGGAAATTTACATGTAGCCACCTCCAACATTGTAAGACCCAAGGACCAAATGTCACATGTCACAGTATATGGTTTCCCCATGATTCTCTCAGGTGCCATGTAGTATTGTGTGCCCACAAATGTCGTGGCTAGGGAGTTAACAACTTCCCCACTGACTCCAAAGTCACAGAGCTTAACGTTACCCTCGATATCAAGTAAGATATTGGATGGTTTGATGTCACGATGAATGATGCGTTGTTGATGAAGATAATTTAAGCCATTTAGCACAGAAAGTGCCATTTTCCCCAAAACCTTCTCGTTGATTCTATTACTGGGATCGATTTCTATCACTCTTTTGTAGATGGCGTCCAAGGATCTGCCACCCATGTACTCCATTGCTATTCCGATCATCGATTGTTTTTCCACCAAGAAGGTTCCGTAGTATTTGACGATATTAGGTGAATCACAGGACCTGTTGTATTGGAGCTCTCTGATGATTTGTTTTTGGATACTTGGATTGGGGTCTGTGTTGATGAGTTTGAGCGCAAAGACTTTGCTTTTGCGGCTGGATTGGAGAACACATTTGGAAACACTGCCTCCGTTTCCTTCGCCTAGCTTGCTGATTTCGGTGATCTTGTTGTTGTTGGCGAGAAGATTCCAGTCGTCTGGAGTAAGCTCTTCAATGCTTTTGTCAAACGATGCGTCCGCGGAGTCCAACAGCTGTTGCGGTTTTTTGAGCTCAGGGGTAAGACCGCCGTAGGCGACGCTGTTCTCTGTTTCTGGCGAAGGGCCTGTTTGGCCGGCAAAGTTGGGTGACGCGTGTGAGTTATTAGTGAAGGAATGGGAGCCGTCAACCTTCAGGAAATCTATGGGAGGTAACTTCCGTCTGAGCTTGGGATTGGCAGTGTTGGTGGATGGTGTGAACAAGGTGTTTGATGAGGAGTTTGATGAGGAGGATAATGGGGGCTGTATGGGCGTTTCAGAGCTGCCTGGCTGAGATTTTGGCGGGAGCTGTCCAAATGCGCTTACTCGGTTTGCATCGAACAGCGACCCGGGTGTCGGCACTGGTATGGAAAGGTTGGGCAATTTATTGGGGTTGCTCCGTTTGGTGTTGGGCACATTGAACAAAGGCGGGCCGGTGGACATCGCGGACAGCGATTGATGGAGGATGTTGATTTAAAAGGGGAGTATGCGAAACGGAATTGAATGATTAGTGATCGTAGCGGGATCGAGAGAGCGAGGATGAGGGCCCAATTCTCGATGGTTACAGGAGGGAGGAAGGGCTCAGCTGGCTGGAACCGAAAGTGCGAATGTATATAGTTGAAAGGGTGGAAGGGCTACGATAGCGCCAAAATTGAAGTAAAGATGATCTAAAGAAAGGGAAGAACGTTTTAGATTCAAAACATTTCAGGCTGTCGTACTCGCTCACGTGACGGCTTTGGGGCCCACTTGCGTTGCGTGGGGGGGTTCCCATTTCGCAGGATGTCGTAAGCAGCGACTCACTTAAATCTACGTCACATTGTGGGGCTCATGACCTGCTCCTGCTGCTTCTGGCAGTTATCCCGAGTGCTAAGCCAAAACTGCTTGACGGCGGTTGCAGTGTCAGATCAAGGTTCCATTAGAATAACAAAGATTAAGGCGCCATACGCTGGTCGGGGCGCTGTGGCCCTCCGCCGAGACTAATTCTACGTGGATTTTCATCTTTTAAACTTTATCCTATGTGCACTATGAGTGTTTTTTCCAACGGCTGGGTACGCATTTGCGTTGGCATTTGCGTCCGTTGGCATTTGCGTCCGTTGGCATTTACGTCCGCACGGCGCAACCCAGTTATTTTGCGCGTGGTTTGGCTTTGCTGGTTTTGGTGGTCTTGGCGCGCCTGTTCTTGTTGGTTTTCTTGATCAACTTATCTTTCTTTTCATCGATCTTGTCGGGATCCTCTTCTTCGGCCTCGTCCTTGACGTTGGTATCGTCTTCCACCACGTCCTCGTAATCCACACTGCTCTTCTTCGCTCCTCCCGTGGCAAAAGAATTACCAGTCTTGTAAATAGCAGTAGGATGCACGGCGGCATTGTACTTTCGCGTAAATGCAGTTTTAACCTTGGTTGGAATTTTCTTAGACACGAGCTCGCCCCTGGAGTCTCCGACTCCGAGATCGAGAATGGAGTCCCAGTCTTCTTTGGTCAAATAATAATGGTCCATGACTTTAATCGCCTCCTCAATTCCCTCCTCGCCATTTTTTATGATAGGATCACTGAGCCTCTTGGCAAGCACTGCCAAATAATCCAACCTCAACTCCTTCTTATCCGTAGAAGTCCGCAATCTGGTATGGTACTGTAATTCTTGTAATATACGCTGGTACTTCATGGTCTTTGAATTTTGA
Organism: Suhomyces guaymorum; assembly: GCA_030568515.1. Taxonomy (NCBI): domain Eukaryota; kingdom Fungi; phylum Ascomycota; class Pichiomycetes; order Serinales; family Debaryomycetaceae; genus Suhomyces; species Suhomyces guaymorum. The sequence continues at coordinate 90,793 of JAJMGD010000024.1, forward strand.
CCGAGCCAGCTTGAGAACATGATTCTTTGTGAAACACCGGCTACAGAAGCCGCAGGACTCACCGAGGATAAAATACCGTGGAATGGCAATAAACTCCATTGCTGTTCACTCGATCTGATCAAGTTGTTGACCCTATCGGACTGCGAAATATCGTCTGCTGCTGCTGCCACCCTCGTCAAGTGCTCCAACCCGGTTTTGCAATTCATTGGTTTGGTGGTGAGATAGTTTTCTTGGATCATGAGAGGCGCAAAATCGATATCATTGAAATAAAGGTCGATTTTGTCATTAAGAGAACTATGCGCTCCTGGGAGGTAAAGCTGGCCGTTGAATAATTTTGCGGCAATTTCGAAAGGTTTGGCATTGGTGAGCTTCTTCCATTTATCTGAAGCTGCCTTGGCTTCTGATGAGCCTATGAATTTTTGCGTTTTGGATATCATTGATAACATATTGATCATTTGTCTGATATCATTGGTTGAAGTCTGCACCAATTGGCCAATGGCTGTAGGATCCAATTTGATCTTTTCCCTATGCGCAATGGCCATAAGTCTGGATCTGACTTCCACTTCACTGGGTCTTCTGAAAGGAAGATCGAAAGTGACTCTATCGAAGGTTCTCATTTTTGGAAGCGATTTGTCATTACAAATTAAAATCATTGGCATTTTCGTGATTTTGCAAAATGCAGAAAGTGCTCCAGCACCTCCATGGTCTCCACTGGACATACCGTCAACTTCGTCCATGATCAAGCAAAACTTGGTTTTCTTTTCTGCAGCTCCGTCTTTGTTGAAGAAACCAACCACTGATGTGTTATTCAATACGGACTTGATGTTCGAATTCAACAATGATTTGGATCTAACATCAGAAGCGTTTTTCTCCAAAACATCGAATCCTAACTCTTTCGCAACCAAATGGGCGGCACTGGTCTTACCGATACCTGGAGCACCCGATATCAAACAGGCTCTGAATCCGGCACCGTCGTTTCCGGTGTCTTTGAAACCCCTCTTTGAATTTTCAAACCAATTCGATAACCAAGTCTTCAATTTTTGAATTTGACCCTTGTTACCACAAAGTTGTGTCACGTCCTTAGGGGCATGTCTGACCGTCCATAATTTCTCTTCATTGGGTATAATTCTTTCTTCTTCCTTGGGCAATCTAGAGGTTTGACCTTGTGAAACTGCTTGAGAATTCAATTTTTCCTGTTCTTTGATTCTTTGGGCTTGTGCTTTTCTTTTGGCTTCTTCCTCTTTACGCTCTTGTTCTTCTTCAAGCTTGGCTTGCTCCAAGATCTTTTCTTCTTCCTCTTCCCTCTTTTGCTTGGCCTTTAAGGCAGCCTCTCCATCACCACCTTCCATAGGCATGCTTGATAAAAGCTGAATGAATCCATCTTCATCAATAGCCTTGATTTTCAATTGCTTGATTTTCTTGACTTTTGATGGGCCAGCTTCATCTCCAATCACAACCAAACTGGTCTTTCCTGATATCGACTTGGTCACTTTGGCGCCGTATCTTTTTGCGAGGTTTTCGGATGCATCTCTGTCTAATCTAGGTAAGACTCCGGTAAACACGATAGTGAGTCCTGAAAGACAATTTGGTTGTGCTTCTGGGATATCAACATCCATAGAAGTTGAAGGAGCGGCTTCTTCCTTGCCTTTGCCAAAGAAGTTGAATTTCTTGTCCTCGTCAACTTCTGGCAAAACTGCATCTGGAATCTTTGCTAATACGTCGTCTGCGGTCAAGCCAGTTTGTGAAGGAGCTTTTGCTTCTGACTTGGGTGCCTTTTTAGGTGATTCAGCGGCGGCTTTGGTTGGCTTCTTGGGCGAAGCTGCGGCTGTTTTGGCCGGTTTCTTGGGCGATTCGACAGCTGCTTTCACTTCTTTCTTGGGCGAGGCGGTTGCCGATGCTGCACGCCTTCTGGTAGTGACCGGTTCTGTTTTCGTAGGGATCACTTCGGTGATCTCCAAGTCATCATCGTCGAAATCGTCATCATCGAAATCGTCGTCAGAGTCAAGATCAATATAGTTGGTGTCTTCCTTAGTTGCTTTCTTTTTCGGTGACTCTTTTTCTTTTTTAGCGGGGGTTTCCTTAGTGGTCCTCCTTTTAGTAGCGGGCTCTACTGCATTATCAGTGTTTGCTTTCCGTTTAGCCGCCTGAGGGTGTTAGTAATCTGTTGATTCTGGCGGAATTTGGCCAATTGAGGGCATCACGTGCAAACTTACCGGCTTCAGCTTCGCTTGGTTCTTCTCTTGTCCGAAGAAATCGAGAATATCAACCATTGCAAGTGGTTAGCGTGGTTGGTTGCCTTTGAATAATTGAGTATAAATCTGGTGGCATGTGCAGGCGCGCGATTGGAGATGGTTCCTGTATTTTGCTTAGACGCGTCTATAGAGAGCGGCAACTACTGAGATCGAGAAGTATGAAACTTTTAGCTGTCTACTGTAATAAACTGTATGAAGGGACCTAAACTGAACTTCGCCTATAAGCTTGAGAATTTTTTAGGAAATTTGGGATTTCATCATCATTATCGTAACGGTAATGATATCTACTCTGAACTGTAATAGATGATGAATTATAGTTGTCTCTTTACTTACACTGTAATGATATGATTAAACGCAACTATAGATTCTATGATTGGTATCGTTGAGACTAAGTCGCATTTCGGGACTCTTTCTCCAAGAAGTCCGTCCAGAGCAGCACGAAGCTTTGTCTTGTGATTTTGGCGTTTTCGTCAGACAGCGAGCCACCGAGATGTGTCAAGCCGGCAGCGATCTTCTGAGTACTGTCCCATTCGAGTAATCCACTTATAAGCTGTAAAGCCTCAAATTTCTTGGTGTCTCCACGGGGGATTTGAAGGAAACTAATCATCACATTTGATATTAATTCTTTATCGATGACCTTTTCGTTACTATCCTTTTGCTTCAACATCGTTAATGACTTTGTGAGATGCTCGTTCAAAATAACTGCTTCATGACGCAATTTACCAATAAGAAGCTGTTTGTTGTTCAAATCATGCTTCAATTGGTCCACGCTTGAAAGCTCCTCCTTGAGTTTTGTATTGTCGGCTTTCGAGGTTTCCAATTCTGACTCAAGAGTGGTCACAGTCTCTGAAATTTCAGAAACTTTTTGTTCTAGCTTTTTGATTTCATTATTCTTAGCTTGAAGAGCGTCAGCGGAGCGTTTCTCACTTGCACTGGATTTGTCTAGCGCTTCGGAAAGCTTCGATTTCACCGCTTTTATCTCTTCGTTCTTCCCCTCTTGTATGTGCAATAATTCCTCTATTTTGGAGGATAAATTCTTGTTTTCCATGCTCAACTCATCCTTGATTAACTGAAGCTCGTTGATCTCACTTCTTAATTCCGTTGATTTTTTGGTCCCCTTCGACACTTGGTTCTCTAAGTTATACCTTTCGTCTTGTAATTCGTCCACTTGACTCTGATACTCCTTTTCGACCTTACTCAATGCAGATGAAAGTCTATCACATTCACTATTGAGATCCTCATTTTGTTCGGTCAATTTTTTCACTAGTTCATCGTTATTTGAGGATTCTAGCTTCTCCTTTTCTTCCTCGAGTTGGGCGATTTTTTCTCTTGCTTCTTCGAGTTCGATTTCTGATTCTTTCATTTTACTGAACACGGACTTCATTGACGAGAGCCTGCTCAAAAGCGTATCATATGACGATTGTATTTTATCGCGCTCTTCCTGAGCATCTTTGACTTGTTGAAGTAATGCTTCTGTTTCCAGCGAATTGTCTTTGCTGGAGCTATTACTATTTTCATTGATTGAATCATCAAGCGAGCTCTTGTTCTTGGCATCCTGTTCCAAAAGAGCATCTTTCTCTTTGATTTGTAGCGTGAGCTGTTTTATCTTTTCTTCCAACTCTTTGGTATGAGCGGAGCTCTCCTCGGAGTTTCCATTATTATGCAATCCATCTCCATTCTGGGATCCCTCCACCGGCGTGTCCGTTATTGATGTACCTTCTTCATTTGACTGTTGTTCCTCCTGATTGGCCAGAGAATTTTCCAAATCCTCAATAGTCTCTGTGGGTTGAGTACTATCGGCCTTGGCCTTGGACTTCTTGTTCTTTTTGGCCATTTTATGGTTGGTCTTGTTGGATCTGCTAAAAGTATCAACTATGGACAGCGGTGCTATCGTTATTGTTGGCGCACGACTCGTGCGAGTTTTGCAGCTTCGCCAAAGCACTCCGAATAGTTCAATGATCTATTAGAAATTAGAGGAGTTAGTGGAAGAATCGGTATGTGCTTGCTTTTATTTGAAGATTTTGATTGTTAAAATTATTATTGCTGTATTTATTAGGTAAGTATTTTGAATTGTTGTTGATTTTTGAGCCATTTTTAGGGTGAAAACCAGGTTTATCCAAGCTACGGAGGTCAAATTATCCTAAAACAGCCCATTGAGTACTTAAAGTCCAATTTTAGTATGTATTATAAGGAAAAATAATATATTTGCTGATACTTTTAATTTTTAATCTAGATTTATTCTCGGGAATGAGGTTAATTCAGCTGAGATTGCAAAATATTTGTAAATATACACCAAATTTCATTTCGGAGTCTTAACCAAAAATTTATCGAATTCAACCATTCACTCTTGACTTATAATAATCACCGTTTTTCCCACCATTATACACGCCATTCTATCCAAATACTCCTATCTCTAAACCACCATCTGTTTCCCGAATGTCACGTGACAAATCAGACACGCACAACCAGTTATTCTCGCTAGATCTGACGCTGGCCTCAAATCACCATCCCCGCCAATTCTCCCCATGGACTTCATAGACTTCGATTCGTTCCTGGATCAAGCCAAGCAGGCCGCGGCATCCAACTTGCCTCAACCGCAGCCCGCGCTTTCCCTTCCGATCTCGTCAAATATTGAAAACTTGGGCAAACGATTTTCCAACCTCAACAACTTAACCAGAAATCTATTAAGTCTCGAGGATAAAGTACCCGAAACTTCGCGGACGCAAAAGCCGATCAAAGAGAGCGAGCTTGCCAAAAAGTACGCTCAATTGTCCATCAATTTGTTGAGGAAACAGGATGAAGACACCGGAGATCTCTCAGCAGATTCGCAAGCTGCATTACCTGATGTTAGCTCATCCACCGCAGCATCCTTATCTTCGAGACTAGCACGTGTATTTAACAACCAGTTGAACGACAGTCTCACCAGAGAAATCTTCTTCACTCTAGAGGATAAGTTACCCGATACTGAAGACGTCAAAGAATTAATTGAGCCTGGTTCTACCGGGTCTCTTGCACGTAGAAGATTGAGAGGCAAGATAGAGGGGGAATTGATCAAGAACCAGAGCTTGGCTCTCAAGGAGTATCAGCCTGTGATGACCCAATTGAAGGCACTCGAAACAAGCATCAATAAGCTCAATGAACTCAATAACCTGGTGAATAACAAAGTGGAGAAGAACTTTGAAACCTCCAACAGTTTCAATTCCAGAATAAAAACGTTGACAAACGAGAAAAAGGTAATTACCTTGAAAAAGAACCTTTTGATAGGGTTCAAAGAAAAATTTACGCTTAATGAATACGAACAGTATGTCTTGACCTCCGGCGATATCAACGACGAATTCTTCACTATCTTGAGAAAGGCCGAGAAAATCAATGAAAACTGTTCGATCCTTCTTGCCATTGACAATCCACAATTGGGTTTGAAAATTATGTCTAAAATCAACCAGCTTATCAATACATCCATTGATCGAATCATTTCATTCTCCAATAAAACCTTGTCGAATTTATACGCCTTGAATTCCAGATCAAAGTTGAATACCTTACATCAGTGTTTGCTTTACTTGAAAGACAAGTTGAATTATTTCAACACCGTGATCAGCCTGTTCACTGATTCCAGATCCAAGAGTTTGGTAGAGGAGTTTTTGAACGAAACCGGCTCAAACAAGAAATCTGGGGATCACGATCGTCCAGTATTCATTTCAGAGAACGATCCAATTAGATACACCGGTGACTTATTGGCATACATTCACTCCTTAGTCGTGAACGAAACAGATTTGATCAGTTCCATTTTCACAATTGATTCGTTAACAGCTCAGGAATCAGCTGAATTCGAAAAAATTGTTAATAGAATTAAAGATGAAGTGTTGAGATCTATCTCGAAACCAGTCAGATCCAAAATCAATCAAGTCATTTCTTCCGAGACTAAATTGTCCACCATATACCAAATCAATAATCTTGTTGAACTCTACACTTTAATGTTATCAAAACAGCTCAACAAGTCGAATGACCTTCTCAAAACCATCAGTGACTTGACCATATCTTCAAGAGACAGAATTGTTGATGTGATTCGTTCGAAATTGCTTACTATCAAGAATAGTAACCTGGCAATTTTAGAGCTCAACTTCGATTTACAACCACCAGAATGGATCATCGAGTACTTCGCAGATCTCTTACCAATCTTGGACCAGATCACATCATCGGCATCACTTTCAGAAACAACATTGAACTTCACTGAAGAGGAAAATGAGAATTTCCTTCAATTAATCATTGATAAACCAATCGAAATCTTTAACGAACACGTGAGTGCCAATAAGTTATTCACAGTCAAACAGGATCAAATCATTTTGAAACAAAACTTCCTTGATTTGATTCTCTCCAAAATCATTCCGGTGAGTATCCTCAGTGATAAAGTCTTGCAAATGAATGAACAAATATCTGGATACACCGCCGAATTGACTCAAATGCAGCTTGAGTTCATCCTCAAAGGATCACTTTTGTATGACCTTTACAATGTGATCAATATGATATATCCATTCAATGATGAAGAAAGTGGTGACTTATTTGAACCAGCAATTTACGAAGCCATCAAGGAAAACAAGCTCTTCACGGTTGAGGAGATGACAAAGGCCAATGATGTTATGCAAGAATTTTTACCCAATGCATTGATAGATATTCAAAAATCCTTACTCAAATTAAACTCTCCAATGATTGTGAACGAAATCGTCAACAATTCTGCCGACAACTTTGTTAAGTTTTACCACAAGTTCAGCTTGGTGGTGAAAGAGTTTTTGGACTTTGAGTTCACGTGGTCTTCAAGTGAGATCAGTGTCTTGCTTGGGCAAGAAATGATGTGAAGAACCACGAGAGACGTATTTCAAATAGAAGAACCGAAGAGAGATGTTATATCACATTGGAAGTATCCATTAAAATGAAGCGGATAAATGGAGTAAAATTAGAGGATTCAATTACATCACTAAAATTAAAGTGACTACTTCAAAATAAGGTATCTTTTATTATGCTATTAGATATTGTTCAGCACCAGGCTCGGCAAAGGATGATATTCAATCATTTTCCTCCCCTTCCATAACCATCTTTACCATAATAGTCCATTCTATAAAATCCATTTTCCCAATACTCATCCTTACCCATCATCACCATCGCTTCATATGGGGTCAAAAGGGGCTTGTTAAAAGCGTAACCCCAGTCAATGGATAATCTTGGACATGCCACTTGCACAAATGCATCGATATCATCGAACATAGATAGTTTCTGGGGGAAAATTTCACTCAATATAATTTTAACCACCATGAAGCCCTTTTCTTGTAGACTCAGCTCTAACTTGGCCAAAGTCACGGGATTACCTTGTCTTCCCAAGGCACCCAAAATCAAGCCTATTTTCTTCGCCTTTTGGGCCTTGGCAATGGCATCGTCTCTTACCTTTACCATTTGGTCTTGGTCGTAGTACTCTCTGGTGAACTTACGGGAGTATGGGTCGTATCTGTATGCAGGAATATCTGGATTATGGATCATGGAACTTTCAAGGTGGAATCTACCGTCTCCAACGTAGACGGTAGCGTTGATCTGATTTTTGTCCAATCTGACGGAGGTACAGCCCAAAACCTCTCCCTTGGACAACGGTCTGATTTGAGGAGGAATGATATAGATCGGTTTTTCTGGATCATTTTCAAGTTTCAGTTTGATGCTATGGATGGTTGGATTGAACTGAATGGTACCAAAAGTGGCCAACTGCGATCCCTGAGGGAAATTAAGTTTGATGGTGTTGATGAGATGTTCTTCGTCGATGTTGATTGTGACAAATACATAGAGGACCTTGATTTCGGTGATATCGATGGGCACCAAACACGAGTGGGCATAGTGGATAATGAAGTCACAGTCCAAGGATCTGGCGGTGTAATCGTCGATGCAACAGGCCCCGTAGGAGACGTCTCCCATGATGACAATCTCGACCTCACAGAATTGTTCCAAGATATCGGAGATCACCATGGAGTACATGAGAAGACCCTCTGGCATTTGGATGGCCACTCTTTTGGCGTGATTTTTCCGGATGTTCCACACCGTCTTGTGGATTTCGAAGTTATAGTTGGAGGGTAACAATTTGATCGCTTCATTGAGCTCTTTGTCCTCCAAGATATCGGCGGGGATTTGGTTCATGATTCTTCCGATCTGTCTTTTTTCATTTTTGACCAAGCCCTTGGCGTCGGAGGGGGCGGCATCTGGAGAGTCGGCCGCCTTCTTTCCGATGAAGCGCCTTCTAGGGAGTTTCACTTTCTCTTCCACTTTTTCTACCGGCGACATGCTGACTTATCTGGAAAGTATGGAGATTTGGTGCTCATCGCCAAATTTGATATCGGGTCACGTGACGCATCTCAAATCTTGGGGCCGAAACCAAAGCTGAGAAGCGAACCCTAAGAAGAGGTCACTTTAACGATGATCACTCCCTTTTTCACAGTCTCCCAGGACGACGAGTTCATCTTGATAGACGTCAAGGTCTCCCACGTGCGGTTCAGCTCCGCCGGCGTGGAAATGGTCGTGGACAGAGACACCTTCATCTTCTCGATGGCCCCATACTATTTGAGACTTCGGTTTCCCTTTGCATGCGTGGACGACGAGCGGTCCAGCGCCACTTTTGACTCGCCCAGCGAGTGTGTTAAGATTCGCATCCCCAAGGAAGAGAAGGGCCAGCATTTTCCCGATTTGGACTTGAGCGCTAAGCTTCTTGCCAGAAGAACTGCTTTGAATGACGAAGATATACGAGAACAAGGCGCCATGAGTGTGGAGCAGCCCAGCAACTCCAACAATGGAGACGGTACACGTCCATTGATCCAAGAACTTGATGTGGATAATTCCATCAAGAGCGCAACAGACCCCCTGACGGCAAAAAGCGTTTTGGAAGAAGGAGAAAAGTTCGACTGGGAAATCTCTCAGCAGCAGCAAGTGGCTGAAGAACAGTCCCAACTCAAGGGTATCAAGTATGGATTCAATAATCAATACGATAAGATTCTTGGAGTCTCGCTCTCGTCAGGAAACGATATCAACGAGCTCGGAGACCCTGAAGGAACCGAGGAGACAGACAGAATCATCGAGCGGTTGATCAAGGAGAACATCAAGTTTGACTACGAATTCTACGCCGCCGACTACATCATGGAAAAATACCCTAGTCCCGACGACGACAAGTTGTTCCGCGAGCTCATCGAATGGAAGAACCCTGCCACCCGCCGCTTCCTCAAGTGGTACAAGGCCCAGCAACAGAAACCAGAGGCAGAGCGCGAACAAATCATGGCGGTAGAGTTCAGCAAAGAGGAACAGGAGAAAATGATGAATTTGCCCCGGAAAACGTACTTAATCGAAGACGCTCAACGGGGACAATTATTGATTTTATTGGTCAATCTCTTGTTTGCGTACCAGTTCGATCTTCGTGAAACCGAGGGCGACCACAACATCGAAAGTGCCTGGACCGTGGGCAAACTCGTGCCACAATTCAGCTTTCTTGATGCTCAAATTGCCATTGCAACACCTACAAATAACGACAACGTCTTGCGCTCAGCAGTGGTGACGGCGGTGCGGCGGGCGTTATCTTATCCACTTCACCGGAACTGGAACATGATCCAAAAGGTGTGGGAAGACGTGTACTACACCCTCCGTGGGGGCAAAAGAATGGTATTGCAAGCCTTGCTTGATCTCAAGGAATTGTTCCGTTTCCACGACGTTTACTACGTCTACGACCAAATCTGGCTCCAGGATTTGTGCGCCTGGATCATTAGCGACGGGGTTTCAGAAGGCACCGTGCGTCAATTGGCCCACGACATCAAAAAGGAATATTCGGCGATTCTGAAGGGAGATATCACCTTTGAAAAGGTTATGGCCGAAAACATGGAGGCGGTTGAGGACCCTGACTCCACCGACCCTGAAATGACGGTTTTGAGTCTTCACGATATCGAGGTGATGGCCGAGGAACTGTACCATGCATACATGTCCCAGCAATAAAAAATAAAGGCAAATCAAGGCAAGAATCAAGGGGAAAATTGAATCAAAATTGAGGCAGCTGAGACAATAGCGAAGACAAAAGTTAAGGCAAAAGTTAAGACAAAAGTTACGACAAAAGCTACGACAAAAGTTAAGACAAAAGTCGACAAAAGTAGACGAAAGATAAGACAAAAGTTGAGACAAAAGTTGAGACAAAAGTTGAGACAAAAGTTTAGGCAAATTGAGGCCAGAAGAAATGTACTGGGCCAAAAAAGGTGTATCGAGCCCGGCAATTTGGTCGTGTGATAGAAATGATGGCCAGAAATAGATGTAGTAATAGTTTGTGCAATAGAAAATGTATTATGGCCAGAATATGTGTAGATGTATTCCAGCTGTGTGTAAATGCATGGCTTGTTGAAGTGACAATATAGAAATGATGCAGACAAAATGCACAAATAGCGTGCGCAATAGAGAATATTGATAGAAATCTTAACGTACGTGCAATTTCAGATGTATTGACAATACTATTAAAATGAGATGTAGATGCAATTGAGCGTATCAAGCGCATGTGAAATACGCATAACTGGGTTGTATACAAACATCGATGCTACAATTGGAAGAGCATCTATTATTGATTAGATGCTGTTGAATGTGCGATTGTAGCGCGCCAAATTAGACGAGCACCGCGATGGCTGGCGGCGACTGCAGTACGAGAAACGGAGGATAAAAGTTGATTAAGGTGGTTATTTACATCTCTAACTACTTATTAATCACATTAGGGTCCATCCTCCAAAACCAGGCATTCAAGCCCATGGTAGTCAACTGAAAATGGATCCAGATCAACAACGGATCGCGTACCTGTTTCTGAGCATTGTTTCGATTACCGACTTACGGATTGGGCTATTTGACACATCCACATGCCGAGCTGTTACCATATGATCACTGGCCAACTATCGTGGCTGACTGCGATGAATTCATACTGTTAGTTCTGACTGCAATATACTGATAGTTTTGGCTGCAATGAAATCATATTATTAGTGTTGACTGCAATGAATTCATACTATCAGTTTTGAATGCAATGGAATCATACTATTAGTTCTTGACTGCGGTGTTATCATTTGTTGCCATACCCTTATTGACTGCAACTATTACTAGTTGATGCTTAAGGGAAATTGCGGGAGCTGTTGCAATTATGTCTTGACATATTTACCGAAGAAACCTCTGTAAATATTGCCATGCGGTCGAAATTTCTGCCCCAATACTGCCATGCAGTTTTATCGAAACTTGGCCCGAGTTAATACCTTATGGATCCACTAATGAAAGCCGTACGATAATCCTTGTCTGCTCATCGCGTTTTGATGCCCGATGATATGATAAGCCTTGTCATCTGCTCATCGCGGGTTCTTATAGGATCATAGGCTATTCACTTATACGGTGAAAGGATATCATGTGGGTACCGTCCTACATTCAGCAGCTGCCGACGATGACCAGGTGGATTGGAACTGGCATCCACAATTTCCTCATTCGGATCATCTCGTGGGGTCTCGCGGGTGGTATCGGCACTGTTTAATTCATCGACGGTGGTATCCATTCCCATGCTGGTCTCTTCCTCGATGGTATCATTGGTGTTGCGCTCACGGTCGGGCTGTGGTTGATACGGAGTGGTTGGTCCGGGTCCGCCGGGCGCGGGCATGTCGGCCGACATGCCTTCAGAAGTAGACTTGTGTCTCTTGTGGGTATGCTGGGGAGGTTGAAGTTGAGGCTGGACCCGGAACGGATTGCCCAGGCCAATGGTGGGACCTTGACCCGGGCCCTCGGGTTTCCAATGATGGAATTGAATAATATGCTGGAACGACGTCATCGACTCTTGCGAAGGAGGCTCGTTCAGTTTACTCTGTTTATGCAATGGTTGGGCGGGCACTGGCTTAACTTGAAGGGTAGATGTGCCCATCTGACTCGGGGTGGTCAGGGGAATTGAGGGAGTCGTAGCTCCCGACCCTGAATTGGAACCTTTCGCTCCTCGTTGGGATTGAGTTTCAGAGCGGGTGCTCCTACTGGAGGATTCCACAGGCATCGAATAGTGCCGCAGATGCCGAGTTTTCCGAGTATTGGAGGTTAATCCCCGGTATGGTGTGGTTGGAAGCGCCAAGTTGGCTACTGCTGCAGCCCCAATCTTCGCAGGCAGTAGTGGTCTTCTTGAAGGTTTCATGGTTGGAGAGGGTCCACCACCGAATTTAAAGCCCATTGGGGGTCCTGAAGGGGTGGCATCGAAATCACGGCTGGAATTTCGAGAATGGCCTTTTTGAAACTCTTCTGTGATCACAGGAATGGATCCTTGTGGCTGTTGCAGCGGGGTTGTTACCGGAACGAGACCTGATGTCATAGGCTGTGATGTCATCATCTGGGGCGTAAACTGCGAAGGGTTTGGGGGCACAAGTGGCAGTTTATGAGCTGGATCCTGTGCCGGTTGGCCTGGTTGCTGTGGGAGAGGAGCCGGAGGAAGGTCTCCTACACACATCAACGGGATTAGGTTGACGGGTATTTGAGCCAGTAATGCATTCTGTAGGATGGTGAGGTTTTTCGACGCAATCTCGTGCTTGTAAAACTCTTGTTTGGTCCGTTCTTGCTCGCAACGGAGCTTGACACTCTCGATGTATGCCTGTTCAGAGTAGGGAAATGCGGTGACCGAGGGGCCCAAAAGGGACAAGAGGCCAGTACTGGTGATATCGGGGGTTCCAGCGCGAGGTAATGGAGTATGGCCCTCTGATTTGGATGTGGGATCTGCTGCAGCACCAGTGGTGGAGGCGGCGCTAGATAGAAGTGAAGGTTCCACTTTGGATGCAGGCGCCAGCGAGGGCGGCGCCAGAGACGTTGACATAGAGGTTGATGACGACAGCGCTGTTCTTCCTTCTTGGAACTTGCCGATGAGCGAATGGACGCTCATACCGCTGGAGGGTATCAGGCCTCTAGCTCGAGTTCTGTCGCGATTCATCACCACGAAACAAGCACGGCAATGAAGGGAAGGACGCGAGTTTGGGGAGGGAGTTCGCGACCGTGGATGGTTGGAGGAGAGCGAGGGCGGTTGCTGGTAGCGGCGTTGGGGTTGGGATGTGTGGACACGTCTATCAAGTCTATAGTCTCGGTGAGTTGTGAAGCTTAGGCGCTAATTATAAAACCACAATACTCATCTGCGCACTACCGCGGGTGGGGCTACAGGGGGAGACTTACTGGAGTTAGGCAGAGACTGAGCACGAAGCAGAGGAAGAAGAGTGTAGGAATAAATGTAGGGAGATCTGTAAAATGGGATGGGTAAAACCCAAACTGCAATACTGAGAGGCTAGTTAGAGGCTGTCAGGGTAGTCAGCAAGCAGAAAGCTTCGATATCGCCCTGGACTTCAATAAGGAATTGCGATCGATTGTTCCAGGCTCGCTTACGAGGGCTGCGCCCGAAGGGCAAAACGAACATTGCACGTCGAGAAACACAGCTAATTGCGTCATTCTGCGAACTCTACGAGCCAAGAAGTCTACGCACGCTTCTGGTTCAAAGATCTAGTGTATAGATCACCAAGGAAAGCTTCTAGATGTGCTTCTTTCACGCGATATGAACTTGCTCCGCAACTTAGTCCAAGGCGGTGATCTTTTTCGGAAACTTTGGTGCCGCATACGGGTATCCTGATTTGGTTTTTGCCCGTCCTAATCGGGTACGCGGGGCCCCCCTTCAATTGAACAGCTCCCACCCGTAACCATGGCAAGCGAGCACAACAGTGGGACCAGGTGCTATTGTCTGGCGCCGTGTCCGTTCTAGGCCCAGATCACTATTCTGGTTGGAGAGTGACAGGTCACAACTAGTTGGTAGCGAAGAAGGAGGCAGCGAACGTCGTTTGTTTAACGCGAAAGAAGGCTGCAAGGGGCGGCCAAGCCCACCTAAGTATAGGCTAACCCGCTGGAGATGATGATGAGGCGCAATTCCACCCGGGTGATACTAGTTTAGACGGCGCTGAGATGAGATGTCAGATCATCACGAGGCGCAATTCCACCTGACACACGAAACAGCGTATCGAATTGGTGAGCAAAGCGAACCAATGAGTCGAACCAAGGGGTCGAACCAGCGAGTAATTAATTATCTCAACACTGAACTTCAGGATACCATGAGTGAATCCTAATCTTAGTATTGAGCTTCTTTCCATGGTGAATCGATTAATCTTAGGTATAGTTCTGGTTTAGACAGTATTAGATCACATTATTATTAGTCTTAATTACGCCTGAATTACACTACAGATTATCATTAACTTCGATTACGCAAGAACTGAATTAGACTTAAGTTATCATTAATCTTAATTACCCTATGATAACATTACAGATTATCATTAATATCTTGATTAGGCAAGAAATAATTTCACTACAGATTATCATTAAATCTTAATTACGCTATACACAAAGTAGAAGAACTGAATCAAAACTACGTTAATAGATCATTGATCTTCATACTGGCGCGCCGGATTGGCTCCAGGCCACGATCGTGTGCGGCGCCAGTGGGGATATTGCTGCCCTTGGGTTCGGACATCCCTGCCGCGAGGAGAATCGACGAGATTCCCTCGGTGCTAGGATGGCGGGCAACCTCTGAACTGCTGATGGTGTAACTCTTACCGGTGGAGTTTGCGCGTTCACGCTGCGCAGCAATAGGCAGTGTCTGGCTCGGTTTGCGGAGTGACTGCAAACAGCGCGATGCACTCACCATATCCATCACTTCATGGTCTCCAGCAGGCAACACTGGCGCAGAAGCGGCCAGCGACGAAGACAGAATACTGGAGAAGCTGGAACCGGTGCCGGTGCCGCCGGAGCTGCTGCTGCTGCTGCCGTTGCCCAAGGTGTACCTCGAGAGTTGGGTGTTGATAGGGGTAACTGGCTCTCCGCGAGGAAGGTTAGCAGGAGGTACAGGAGGATATGATGTGGGTGATTCCAAGTATGAGTGCATGTAGGTGGGCTGTGGTAATGGGAGTAGTTTGGCCTTGGCATCCTTGGCCTTGGAATCAAATACCGATGTGGTACTGGTGCGTCTGCGCTTCTCAGGCGATGGGGCCTCTTCAAGTTGGCGCTTAACCTCGCTCTCGTGGATCTCCGCAGGCACATAGTATTCAAGCTGCTGCTGGTCGCTAGGCACGTCGTCCAACTTCAACTCGCCAAATCCTCTGTCGGAGGGTTTGAGACAGTAGTCGGGAAAGTCGGCACCAAAGATAGGCACGAGCTCATACCGGATGTAGTAGCAGAACCGTCTGGCCAAAACCTTACAGAGGTTGAAAGGCAACCAAGTGCCTTGGATCTTGAGGAACCCGCCTCTGATCCGTTTGATGTAGGGTTGGTACTGCTTAGGGGTCGACTCGAGGAGCTTAACAATGTCGGCTTTGAGCGACGAGCTAGAGGTTGCCGCCAGGGGTGATGTGGTGACGTTGTCGCCCATTGCTGCGCTCAACGAGGCCTTCCAAATGCCGGTCAAGTGGACAAACCCGGTTTCGTAGTCCCAAATAATCCAATGGTTATTGATCAGGTATTCATATACGGTCAAGTAGTTGCGCACGGGATCGATAGCCAGGGTCAGGTACTTCTTGACCTCGATGGATGGGTATAATGTGCTCTTGAGCTCCTGGGCCTTATTGTGAGGAATGGTCTGCGATGGAGCCAACTGATGGATCGGGTAATTGATGGTGCTCTTGGAGATCAAAGTGCTGGTCTTGGCCTTCTTGGGCCGGGATACCGGGGCAATGGGAGAGGCCAATTGTGCCAGCACCGGCTTGGACCCTACTTCTTGGTATGAGCTGGCTTTCTTGTGAGTTCTAAAGGTGAATTGCGCCGGCAACCCGCGGTCGTACCCTGGATATCCGTGGGCGGTGGCGGGAGGCATGGGAGCTGGCGGAAGGTACGGCTGCTGGAGGTAGGTGATGTTGAAAACCGGTTGTGTGTGTGGGGTGATCATATTTGGCAGCGAGTGCTTGGGTGGAAATTCGTAGGCCTGGGGATGCGAGTACTGAGGGTGATTTGGAGGTGATCCGCTGGGCGAGTGGGCCGACAGTTTGTAGGCCTGGTATGGCGTGAGCAAGTAGGGGGGCTGCTGACGAGGGGTGACCGAAGTGGTATAGTACAGAGAGGGTATCATGGTTTCTTTGTCGGTGGATGAGACAGGTGGCGGCAAATAACTGGAATAAATTAGGGGGTCGCGAGTTCTGGTGGCAGCGAAAACGAGACAGGCGGCTGAAACCAGATCAGTGACAGTGGCGCAGAGGGGTGCAGCTTGCTAAAGCAGGAGGGGGTAAAGTTCAGGGAAGGGAGAAGGTGCGGGCCGACCGGCGACTTTTGTAGCTTGCAAGGTGGAAGACTAGTTTGCTTCGTTGCTGTGAACAGTGGAGTTGGAGAGGTTATATAACTCTTTTGCTATTTCCAGTGAATCTGTGACGATAGCAAGCCGTTGTAGAAAAGAAACGACGCAGGGAGTCGAGGCAATGAATGCGAAAAGTTTAATCGGAAAGAGCGATGGGTCGGCGGGAGTGGACGATTATATAGCAGCAGGTACATGAGGTTCACAACGGCGGACGCAGGCGACAGCACGCAGGTGGATAAGTTAGCGAGGGGGGAGGGAAGGAGGCAAGTGCCTCGGGATTTTAACAAAGGTAGGCCGTTGTTTCCGAAGCCAGGATTGGCACCCGGCGGCACGGGTCTCGCATCTCCGGGCGTTTAATGAGCTCACCTGGTTTGATTCGAGCTAGAGTAACCCGACGGGCTTGTCGGACATTTGGTGTCATCCATAACTACAATTGGGACTGGAGACAAAGCCAGTCTAGTATTGAGGCACGATTATTTTATATGGCTGCATGCATACAATAGGGACGCCAACGCACGCACCATCTGCATACATTAAATATACAATCGGCCCATCCAAAAAGATCCCACAATAGATGCTCTACCTTGTAATCTACTGACTTGAGGAATCACAGGTGGTGACGCCCGAGGTGGACCATCATCATCGACACAAGGGGCTCGTGTGCACTTTTCACGCCAGTTTGCGTCTCTAATTTATCGATATTTCCTGCAATTTCAATTCACCCCGCTGCGAGTCTAGGTCTCTGCGCGCTTCCGTTTCACCCACTCTGCCGAACCCTGGATGCTGACGGCTTCGAATAGGGGACCGACCCAGCAGCTGGTCCGAGGCTATACCACAAGTCGGTATGGATCGGTGTTGCTGTGGGGACTGTGTTTCAAGGGTGCTTGGATCAAGGGCCCTTGAGCTCGATGCTATGAGATCATATCGGCATTGCCTTCTTCCCCATCAGCACTGCATGAAAATCGCGGTGATCTACTGTTGCTATTTTTTTTGGCGTTCTCCACCATACCGAGAAATACTGCACCCCACCTACGGGCACCTCAAGCTGCTGACGACCTACGTGGCATCTGGGGGTCTCGCTATAGCGCTCGGATAAGCTGAAAAGTTGTTGGGGCTGATAGCGAGGACAACGCATAAACCGACTGTGTCTGTATTATTCCAGGTTTCACCTATCAAAATGGTGGATTATTGACTTAGTCTATTGTTTTCGTGGCGTGGTTGATTCCTGTCACATATTTTTTTGAAACTGGGTGATATTTTCATGTAGGTTCCCATTTGGGAACTGAAAAGGAAATAGCACTTTTTCCTGCGATCTCTTTTGTGGATTGTCGTATCTCGACATGCACAGAACAACCCAAAGCGCCTGCTATTGTGGAAATCACTGAAATATTTGCTGACCATCCCCAAGCAACCGCTACGTCGGACCCAGGGATGACTTCAGAAGATTTGCAACTTTAGCATCCTGCAGTTTCTCCGAGATTGGGTCTGGATACGTCCAGCCCCCGTCTCCCCCACCCACACTGACCAAGACCTTCCCGCCGAAACCCCTCTGTATTTTCTGTGGGCCCTTTGTAATCAACCCCTTGTCCTGGGCGAACAAGCCTCGCACTATCCTTTGTCTGCGTTGGGAATTGTAATTGACTGCATAGCCAATTTACTCCCAGAAAAAAAAAATGGCCCTCTTTTCCAAATCGGGACCTTCGCGTCGTAAATCCTGGGCGGGTCCCCGAGCCATCTGGTGAGAAGCGCATGTTGATGAATAGGAAGGAATTGACTTTGGCAAGAACATCCCCTTTTGTGCAGATCGACAATCAGAGGTGTTCTCGCGCATTAGCCTGCGAGGCTCGGCAGCTTGCCAGTGTCTGTATCAGATGAGGCTTGTTTGCAACGCAATAAACCCGATGGGATGGGTTTTTTTTCAACCCTCGGTGCGAATCCGCCAGCTGCTTCGGAGGGGAAGAATACACTACAAGGCCAGAACAAGCTCGTAATAGTCTACTAGGCTCTAAAGCAATATGCCCGGCCAGATCGGGCGTTCTTGTATTCGTTGTCTGCCAAGGTTGCCTTTCCATCCACAAACAATAGTAGTCGTAGCCTCACTGAACAAAGCTCCCGGTTATCGGTTTTAAGGCCTCCACCTCCCGCATACAGCGACAGCGTCCCAACTCCGCCGAAAAAGCCGATTAGATGGTGGCTCGTAAACTGCGTGTTTAGGCTAGTGCAAGTTGCGTCGCTTTCATTGATTCAGGCAAATTTTCAAGCCATAATCAACAATATCAGCTACTGTAACACTAGTATTGTTTGTCCGGATCGCTGGTGCTCGAGTAATCCAAGGGGGTGAAGTGGCTCTGCAGTGCTCTGCAGTCGCAGCCCCCCAATTTTTTAAGCCACCACCTGGTGTCGGCGATGTCGCGTTATCGCATCGTCCACGAGACCGCGAACAAATTCAATTGTACTGACTTTTCAATCAACGACCATGCTTCGCTCCAAACGGGTAGTGATGGCTACTCCATCGATAAAGCAGGTGCGCCGCTACGCCGTGCCACCGCCCAACAATCAGGCACCCAAAATCTCGCCTCACGTACGTGTTATTGTCTACTGTTGTGAATAAGTTGAATAATTTACTAACGAGTCCAGTCTGTTTTCTACCGACAATTCAGCAAGCCTTTTGCCAAAATCTGCGGCCTTTCTATCGGCACCTATTATCTCATGCACGGCTTGTGGCAGCTCCTCGACGATACCAAGCCACAAGAGGCCTGAGCTTGCATCGATAGGAGTGATACCACTGAAAACTCGGTTTCACCGAGTGAGAACGGGCGTATTTGCGCTGACGGGTGCCCGGAGTTAGTACTCAATAGGCCTAGAAGCTGCCGTGTTCAGTCTACTCGGTTATGCGAAGTACCTAGCGTGAGATTAAAATAACGGCTCGCATTTATTCCTCGATTGGATATGTTGGCAGACGAAATCGTCATGGTGATCCTACGATCTTCCACGGCATCGATTGCACATTCAGATCTAGTGATACCATGCACATAGTGCTTGTAAAAGATGGTGACTACTGTATGCACACACACCCCCATCGTGATCCGAAGTCGGAGTACTGCATTGTGATCGGGCCACACACATCTCCCCGCAACATCATCGTACCCAGCCCTGACTCACCAGGGTCTAGCTCGAGGTAAATAGACTAAATAAATCGCTCATGCCAGCGCAATTAATTACAGCCTGATCTTCGTTTAAACTTACAAAAAGACGCCGCCTAGAAACAAAAAGCAACGTCACGTACTCTAATTTGTATCAGCAACTCAAGAAATATTCTGCTTTGATTTTGTGGGGTAATCGACGCAATCATTCTGGGTGCTGATGGTGGGGTGGTTTGGTTTCAAGTGTGTCACGAGCTGTTTTAGCTTTTCTCAAGGCTTCCAACCGGCCCGGAAGATTCATCCCTCGTAGATAGTGACGTCAAGAGCCACAAAACAGGCTGTAAAAGCAAAAAGGCTAAACTCGGCCACCTCCTTGATTATGAGCGCCCTGCTTCGAGCAATAAATTTTCACTCCCGCTGGAATCGCGGATAGAAAAAACGTGCAGATTTTGACGTAGCGTTTTCCAGATCAGTCCAGAGCATGCCGCCGCATGCAGGTGCTCGGACTTCTATGCGGTCGAGGTTGCTGCTGCTATTTCGGCATTCAACTTTAAAATGCATACTTAGCCGTATGTGGACCAATTACACGACTTAAGTCCCGAGAATTCCATTTCGAAAGGGATGATCTATGACATCAATCTACCGATCGCTGTTTCGACGTTCGAAGTTTCAAGATGACAGCCTATTGTGGACTGATTCTAGAAATAAGCTTTCAATTACATTAATTGATTTCAAACCGGGGCTTCTAGAACCCTCGTAATCGCCTAAATACTACTTATCTTGCTTATAGAGCTACTAATGCCACTAATGCCAGTGTAATGCCACTAATGTTAGTATAATGCAACTAATGCTACTAATAATGCAATGCTACTTATAATGCAATGCTACCAATAATGCAACAAATGCTAATAATGTTACTAAAATTTACAATTACTGATGCTTCTAAGATTTACTAATATCTTTTTATTCTATATGGGTGCTAGCTTGCTAACAAATTCCTTAATCATTAGTTGACTGGTCCAAAAACTTGGGCTTTTTAGTTGTTGACGGCGTTCTTCACTCTGTCAGCAACGGAGTCCAAGAACTCGGTGGTGGTGACGTAAGCAGATCTCTCGGTCTTGCCGCATGCAAGGGCCAAATCCTTGGTCATGATTCCATCTTCTTGAACGGTGTCAATGGTGGCCTTTTCAAGAAGGTTGGCGAAGTCAACCACGTCTTGGGTACCATCGAGTCTACCTCTTTGGGCAATACCTCTGGACCAGGCGAAAATGGAGGCAATGGAGTTGGTGGAGGTTTCCTTACCTTGTTGGTGTTGTCTGAAGTGTCTGGTGACAGTACCGTGGGCAGCTTCGGACTCGTAAGCCTTACCGTCTGGAGTCATCAATGCGGAGGTCATCAAACCCAAAGAACCGAAACCTTGGGCCACGATATCGGATTGCACATCACCATCGTAGTTCTTCAAGGCCATGACAAATCCACCCTTGGACTTGATCATTTGTGCCACCATGTCGTCGATCAATCTGTGTTCGTACCAGATACCAGCACTTTCGAAGTCCTTGGCGTAGGTGGATTCGAAGATTTCTTGGAAAATGTCCTTGAATCTACCGTCGTACTTCTTCAAAATGGTGTTTTTGGTGGACAAGTACAATGGCAACTTGGAGGCCAAAGCGGTCTTGAAAGAGGAGTGGGCGAAACCACGGATCGACTCTTCGGTGTTGTACATGGCCAATCCAACACCAGCACCCTTGTAGTCGTACACGGTTCTGGTTTCGGGCTTGCCACCGTTGGCTGGGGTGAAAGTCAATTCCAACTTTCCGGGCTCGGAGATCACCAAGTCGGTGGCCTTGTATTGGTCACCGTGGGCGTGTCTACCAATAACGATAGGCTTCTCCCAGCCAGGCACCAATCTAGGCACTCTTGGGATAATGATGGACTCACGGAACACAGTACCACCCAAGATGTTACGGATGGTACCGTTAGGAGAGAGCCACATCTTCTTCAAGCCGAATTCGGCCACTCTCTGTTCGTCGGGAGTGATGGTGGCACACTTGACACCCACACCGTATTCCTTGATGGCATTGGCGGCATCGATGGTGATCTGGTCATCGGTCTTGTCACGGGCGAGAATTCCCAAATCGTAGTATTTCAAGTCGACGTCCAAGTATGGGTTGACCAATTTGTCCTTGATGACTTGCCAGATGATACGGGTCATTTCGTCACCGTCCAACTCGACAATGGGGCTCTTGACTTTGATCTTGTTCATTAAGGTGGCATTGGTGCTGAAGGCACGTGCTCCGTGGCGGAGAGGGTTGGCAGCGGCTCTAATCATTTTTGGTTGATGAATAAATGAGATGTGGAGGTATATATATAATGTTGGACGGCGTAGGTTTTTCAGGGCCGGTACGGTTCGAGCCGATACCGGGCGCGCGACTATGAGTCTAAGAGTGGGTAGTGTTGGGTTTACGTAATGGTCACGAGTCATCGGACTGCAGACAGTAACTGGAAGTGTTGCCTCGGTCAACGGACTGCACCTAAAACTATTGCAGTATCTGCAGTATTGGACTGCACTTAGTCAGCAGAGGGTTCTACTTCATTTGCAGCATTAGGACCTATAGTCAATAACATGAGCCTGGCGTTAACACCAATCTGTGGCGTCTGCTACGAAGAGGCAGTCCCAAAACTTCAACCAATCTTGACTTCCTGTTCTCATATTTTTTGCAAAAATCATACAATTTCCTCAAAAAATGACATTTGTGCCGTGTGTCTCCTGGAATGCTCAACAATTGAGGTATCTAAAATACCAGAACGTTACCAAAAGTTCACCAACAATATCTCTCTGTGCCCAAATAATCTCTTCGGTTCATTGTCAGCCCAATGGAAAGGCATGGAAACCCTGCTTAAACAATATAAAAGTGTCAATATCCAATTGTTGCAAAAGATAGCCGACCAACGAGCCTTGCTACTAGAGGCCCGCAAAGAATTGATATGGGCCAAAAGCGTAAGAGATGAGCTCGAAGCACTCAAAGCAAGACTGGTATCGACCTCTTGCTCGTCCAATCGCTCTGATATCGTCGTCTCTACAAGCCTGGAACTGTCGGGGAACCGAGCAGTCCTGCACAAAAGAAGGGGTTCCAGCGAAAACTGTTCGATGACATCTATGGAGACCCTACAGACTCCAACTCGAATAACAAAACCCATCGTTCGAGAAAAGACTTTGGGTATCCGGAAAGCCAGAACCAAACAAAGTCAGATCCCATGGTCTTCCGCCAGCTCCTCTAAATCCAGCTATTTCACCCACAACTAGATGTCAATGCGAAAAGCTTATATGCATGACCACGTCGTGAGACGCAGAAAAATTTAAAAGTTCGGAACTTAACAAGTGTAATTGTTAACAATTATACCACGGTAAGGTCATCGAATCAAACTTGTGCAATCAAGTGCAAACAGTAACCCATCCTCGTGTACCAGGCGACTGTTTTCGTAATCTCTTTCAAAGTACCTCTCTGCTAAGAAGCAGACTCCACAACACAGACCTTGTGTTTTTCTGGTGTTGTTCCATTTAAATGTACTTTGGTGTGTAATAAACTTTGGTCATTTCAACTCAAGATACAGAGAGCTATGTACTGATAGAGAAGAAAACTGTCATCAACAATGGATACCGAGTTCAACCCAGACTTTTATCAAAAGCAATTGGCTTCTTTGACAATTAACTCCCGAGCAGTCATCACCGACTTAACGAATATTGCCGAACAAAATGTTGACAAATGTAACGAAATATGTGAAATGATCGAAGCTCGGATCAAGAAATGTCTACCCCAGCACAAACTAAATGCTATGTACTTGTTGGATTCCATATGTAAAAATGTGGGTAATCCATACAACGTGATATTTGGCAAAAACCTATTCAAAACTTTCACAGAAACATATTCCATCGTCACTGATACCCCAACAAGACAGCATCTCATCAACTTATTCAAAACCTGGATAAATGCCAAAACTAGCACAGGTTCGGATTTGTTTCCACAGCCAGTACTTAACAAAATTGAGAAATTTATCATCCAAGCTACATCTATTAACGGCTCAACTCCACCACCATCCAACGGACCAAATGCAGTGCCTCAGAAAAACAAATTTGCACCAGATTGGCTAATGAAAGAAGGCAGAAGCTTATTACTATTGATTATACGATTGAATCAAGGAGCGGAATATCTACTCTCTATTAAAGAACAAATTACACCCGAGGATAAGAAGAGCATCGAGGAGAATGATTCTCGACGCAATACACTCGTTTCCATGATTAACGAGACCTTGGATGGCATAATGTTTGACATGAGAGGAAGCGACGCGGATTCCACGCCAACCTTACAATTTGAAGCTAATGTCAAAAAATACTATGCCAACTTTCAAAATGTTAGAAAAGAACTAGAAGAGCAAGGTCTCAAACAGGATGAATGCAATAAAAGAATTCAGGATAAGCTTCATGCTCTCAAAATGAAACAAGAGGAAAAACAGAAGATTCTCAGCAAAAGGTCCAAAATTAAAGAATTCGTTGCTGCAAACAAGGTTTTACTCAGTGCAAAACCGAATCTTCATTACTTCAAGGACATAACGAAAGGCATAAAGAGTGATCCAGAACTTTTGGATTTCGTCAAAGCATGGGGAAAAGTCCCAGTAGTGAAAAAAGAATCTCCAAAACTCACCAAAACAGAGGCTGCGCCAGTTGATTTGAGTCTGAGTCTTGGAATGAACCTTGGCTCATTTAACTTCCTGGACTCAATCTTGGGCATGGGTTCTCCTGCCATTAAGACCAATAATAATAATAAACCAACAGAGCCAAAAGAGCCTGAATCGCAAAACTCGGCACCAGAAATAATACGAAAGTCACCATCTCCACCACCACCACCATCATCATCACTACCACCAACTACGGAGCAGGCAGAAATCAGCGCTGAAGCTGATACCAAGTCGCCGCCTGAATTTTATGATGGCGTACCGCAAAACATACCCGACGAGCCTAGTCCACAAGAGGAGGATGAAGACGCATATGATCCACCTTTACCACCACCAAGGTCACCATCACCCGAGCTCGAAGTCGCATTCCACCCTAGTGAGCAGGAACCAGAGGAGGAGGATGAAGAAGATGACTACGTGCCTACACTAGGCGAAGAGCCTATTTCTTCACCAAAGCCACAGGTTCAGCCCACCCATAGCTACGTGCGAACGGGAACTGGAATAATCCAACCCAAAAATAACTCATACCAGCAGACAGATGTTGGAGGAGCCGAATACCGGAGACCTTCGATTTTGAAAAGAAAAGCTTCGGAGGGTATTAGGGTGGCTAAAAGAGTTAGATTTGATATATAGTATCTACAATTTTCATAAATGCATGGGCTGCAGTGTGATAACATCATCGTGGCCACTAATCACTTAATAAACTGTAGTCGAAATAGAGTCAATTAAATTAATATAGGAGTCAGCTGTGGCTTTACTTCATTTCGAAACTACGCTTTATTTCAATAAGAAAGATCTTAAATTTCAAAAGGAAAACCCATTATAATTATAACCAATAAGAACGTTTTCAGTTTGAGGAAAGCGCCAATGAATTAAAATCAATAATAAAGCTTTTACGAAGGTAAGCATTAATGAATAATTTCAATAATTGTGGTTTTTAAACTGAGTTAATTCCAATGATCATAAAGTTTGATTGTTTATAGTGAACAATTTAATTGTAGATCTTTGTAGGTTAAAATCAATCCAAACTCCAAATTATTTCCTTGATTGAATACCATTAAATTATTAGCATACGGAGTAAATATCAATTGAGCCATCATGGTTTATTCAATGGTATTGGAAATAAAACCTATGATATTTCAATGAAGTAATAGAACTAAACCCTATGATTCTTTGAAGAACTGTAAGAATTAATACTTCTGCTTCAAGTATACTTATGCTGTATATATTAGTAACAATAAAACTTACTTACAATGATAACAAATAATCCTTTGATTAATGATAGCAAAACTTAAGCTTAATAGGTAATAAGACTCTTTTCCTGGTTTTACCGTTTCAATTAATGATGATATTCATTCGGGCTAGGATCTTGGCTGATCCCTGCTACATTCATTCTTCAAGAATTTATTAACGTATACGCGTATGTAGGGGTCCAATCACATGTGCTGGACACCGAAGCAGTTTCTCTGGATCTACTGTCCCATCAAATGTAGTATGAAAGGCAGTATGTCCTAT
Organism: Suhomyces guaymorum; assembly: GCA_030568515.1. Lineage (NCBI taxonomy): Eukaryota > Fungi > Ascomycota > Pichiomycetes > Serinales > Debaryomycetaceae > Suhomyces > Suhomyces guaymorum. Next base: position 116,787 of record JAJMGD010000024.1, read on the forward strand.
CACATGGATTAGATAGTGCAGGCAGGTTCGACTTCAATATGAGCTTACATATCGAAAGAACCAGCCTTCTTCATGTGCCACCAGGAGGTGATGAATGGGAAGGCAAAGAAGAAGCCCATGACACCCCAGTAGTAGACACCGAAAGGAATGAACTTTCTGTTCTTGACTTGGAAAGGAATGTTGGAGTATGGGCCGGACTTGGCGGTACCGTAGACGGCGTTGCTGCGGATGGCAGAGGAACGGAAGGTTCTGGTCAATCTGGTGGCGCCGAAGGCGTTGGAGTTCAATCTTGGCAACATTTTGGATGAGAACTGATGAAGATAGTTAGCTAACAAAGCCCGTTGGCGTGAGAATTGTGTATGAGACCATCTGATGAAAAACGGTGGCGCCACGTCCCCCAAAACGCATACAGTTAGCACTCTCACGCTACAAAGTGCGGGACCTGATTGGCGGAAAAAATGAGCTGATCGAGCTAGCAAAAGCTAAAAGCGTGAGCTCTAACCGCAGACCAAAATACATATTCATTGACCCATCCACAATGGCTATTGCACCTATCACCGGAACTTTGAGAAGAAAGATCATCACCGACATCAGCATTGGTTTTGGCTGTGGCTTCGTTTTGGCCACTGCCTACTGGTACCTCGAACACAAGCCATTGGTTGCCAAGAGAGAAGCTTACTATGCTCAGTTGAAGGCTCAAAAGGAAGCCGAAGAGCAATAGATGTTACCAGCTGTGCTTGCATTCTAGTCCTATAGTAATACACAATCAGAAATATCAGAGAATCAGAGAATGTAGAAGAGGAGTGGGATTGAAAAATACGAACAAGAGATGGAATAAAGATGGAATGAGAAATGGAAGGAGAGATGGAAGGAGGGATGGAAGAAGAGATTGAAGGAGAGATTGAAGAAGAGAGGTAGATAAAGGATGGAGGGATTGGAGCTAAATGGATACGATGGATTTATGTTAAAGGAATACTCTTATGCTACTTTCAATGTATGTTTCATGTTCAAAGCCCGAGACCCTGAATACTTCACTTTTTATTGTCTACTTACTGAAATATTCTAGCATCGACTTGTTGTTGATAATCCCGGAGGTCAACACTATCAATTTCTTCGCCTTGTTGTCACGCTCCAATTTCTGTTGGAGGTACTTGAAACAGGTGATTTCTGCCCGCGTAATTCCTCCAACTATCACCACCACCAAGTATTCCGAGCCACGAGCACTGGCAGCGGCACTGCCAGCTCTTCTATCGCGTAAATCGCTCTTATCGTCGATGTTGATATCCACAGTAGCTCCTCCAAACATGCCCGTTTGGAGATTTTCCCAATTGGGTCTTTTCTTTAAATTATTTGTAGGCTTGTACTTCAAGAAATCACGGAAATAAAGCGCCTCCACAAGTCTATAGAGCACAGGCACAGTGTTGGATGGCAAGGTGAAGGATGGGTTGGGGTAAGCGTCTATAAGCGGGGTATCTTCCTCGTTGTCGTGATTTTGCAATGTCTCATTTTCTTCGTCTATCGGGTGCAAATTCCAGTACTTATCTATCAATGCGTACTTGCTCTCATAAACATCCTGTCCGCCGGTGATTCCTGTTGTGTTTGGCTTTACAATTTCTTCTTCACGATTGGACGTTATACCCAAAGTACTGAAAAAGTCACTGGAAGCTTCATGTAAAAGACGAATGACATTGTAGTTGATCAATTTCTCGAGCGCCAAAGCGCTTTCGAGTCCAAACAAGTCCATGCACTCATGGAGAATCCATTCATAATCGCGTTCTTTGATACCGTTGTTCACGATCGAGATCAAGATTAGAGAGGAGTAAATGAGTTCTTGGTCATAATCAGACTCGATGAAATGTTTTAACGATTCCAAATGGGACTTATAGTCGTTTTCGAATAAATCATTTTGAAATGTGAGATATTCCTCGTAGTCGGCATTGATCTTCGCTAAGATGGCCTCACTGATCAAAGTATGTTTTTTAATCAAGTCTTGTTTCAATGTCAAACTGCCAAGACTGGAGACAATTTTTTTGATATCTTCGATGTCGTCGGAGTTGTTTTCCTTCAATTTAAATTGCTGTTGCACAGACTTGGCCAATTTGCTTAATTTGAGTCCACTGGATGAGAAATTGAGATGTTTGAGCGTATCGTTGTAAAGCACATCATTTTTTAAGTTCTTGGATATCTTCTCGTTATCAATTTCCTCTGGCAAATCAAGAATTTGGCTGAAACTCATGCCAAATAAATCATTGATCAATCCGTGGTAATTGAGTTGGTTGAACAACACCGATGCATAATCCAAGTTTCTTTCCAAAACCACCAAATCCGTATTGCTAGGGAACCTGTCCTTATAGAATTCGAGTTCTAGTGGGTTCAAAGAGGTGCTGAGGTACTCTGGAAGTTTGTAATCGTTCAATAAGTCAATTAATAACTTGGAATGGTCCCCTTTACCGTAGATGTTCTTCAACTTATACTTGAAGCTAGAGTCTGCCGAAAACATCAATTGGATCAATGCTTTTGCTAGGTCATTCACCTGCTTGAGCGGCTCATCGAAGTAGGATTCGATATCAGCATTCAATTCCATGTCGGTAAAAAGAACGAAGTCATCTTCCACGGGGAATGTCGCCCAATTGAACACTTTGATACGGGGAGTCAAGGATATCTGTGCTTGGTCGAGGTGGAGCATTGTTTCGAAGCTCAATGTTCCTTTTAAATGTTCATTCAATTGGTATAAGAATGATTTGGTTAGATTATCCACAATGATATTAAGCTTGAGAGTCTTGGGAATTAATTCCGCTAGCTTTTTCAAATGCTCCACCGTTGTGTTTGTAGGTCTGCATAGCACGATCAAGCCATTGAAGGACTCGAAGACTTCTGGTTTCTGAGGTTCGTCTAGCCAGACCAAGTTGTTGAAATTGCCGCTCTCTTTGAGTTTCAGAAACGTGGTGAGATGGTTTATTAAGGGCGAGAGCTGGCGATCAAGCACAAGGAGGTTATTGGAGGAGAAGACTCGCGATATCACCGTCGTGAGGTTCTGGAGCGTTTGGTCGTTGAAGGACATGACTGATGAATGATGATGAATGATATGAATGGGGAAGGAAAGAAAGGAAGGAAAGGGAAGAAAGGAAGGAAAATAAAGAGCCAATCTTCTCAATTTTCAATGTCGATGGATGTTGGAGGGGTTTTGATGCCGATTTGGTTGGTTTGAGCTTCGTAGACGACGGATGGTGCCTCTCTAGACACTCCGGAACACTGGCGCTTAGTATAGTTAGAGCAGTGCGGTTTAGCGATAATCGCAGTGTACAGGTCTGGAGAAGGAGTAGTCAAAAGACGATGCTTTGGAGGAAAAATGGAATTGTGAGGGAGAATCTCTTTTCTAAAGGGTAATTGCCTTTCTGTATGTGGTGCAGTATTGCCTATATATTCTAGTGTAGTTGGTATGTCATTTTGAGGTCCATGGAGGGAGTTCTTTAGGATCTTTCCATTCAGGCTAATCTCGATTATGGAACCAAAATCATTAAACAATTATTAAAACGGTATCAAATTTGATAACTCCAATGAATAAGGCCATGACCACTATTAGTTGGTGAATAATGCATAAATATCCTCATTGACTTAATAATCTTACTAGCAATTAAACCAATATACTGGAAGTTAAGAGGATCAAAAGGCCATCTTCTTATACCAATTTCCAGTTGCTTTTTAATGATTGAAAAAGAATTGTATTCTCCAGTTCTACAAGCTTAAACAATCACAAAATGGACTCCACTCTAAGCATTTCATTCCTCACGTTTCTACAATATTCTTCATGTTTTAGATCATAACATTAATGCATTATACTAATATCTCTTGGAAGGTATCTCATGAAAGTTTTTTACAACTTCGATTCTTGGAGGCCGTTCAAGTGGATGATTCCCTCTTGAACAATGGTGGCGACATGCACGCCACGAACATCGTAGATTTCAGCCTCCAAAACCACTCTGTTGTTGATAAGACGAAGAGCGCGGAACGAGAAGCCCATCCATTGCGTGGGATCAAAACCGTCATCGTGGAAGTAAACAACGTGATCCAACGACACCGAGAAGTAGTGGATCGGATCGAGATGGTCCACGGGCAATCTCAAGGTTCTGGCCAATCTGGTAAGGAAAAGCGAGTCCGATAATGCGATCAAGCCCGCGTATTTGTAGGGGCCCTTCACATTTTCGAGGAGATGTTGTGACTCCTCTTCGTCATTACCCCACTTGATAAACCAAGCCACTCTACGGTCAGTCACCTGTTGTGACTCCTCCTCTTTGGTGCTTTCGAGGTCGCTGAACTGTGGTGGCATTTTGTGGTAGATGTGGAGATGTTCTCCACGGTTATTCGTCTCCAAATCTTCCAACTTGTTGTTGGCGAGCCATTGGTGGTAAGGGGTCTGGAATTGGAATGGTTTGGGCATTTCGTCATCGTCGTCATCGTCGTCCTTGGGCTTGCTGGCCCATTGTTCATACTCCTTGACCGTCGCCTCGTGCGAGTTCTTACGGGTCAAAGAGGCATTGCCGTAGAACTTCAATTGGCCCTTTTGGTAGCCCCTGACGTGACGGTTGCAAAAGTTCTTTCCCTGAGAGATCTGTTCGATCTTCCATTCCATCGGCGTCTTATCGTCCACAGCACCGATGAAGTAGGATTGGAACGAATGGGGAAGGAACCCTTCAGGAGAGTCTTCTGCTACCGCGATCAACGCTTGGCCAGCGATGTTACCACCATATGCTCCACGAGCTTGGGGGTGAGCTTTGATCATGGGCAGACGGCCCACGTAAACGTGGTCGCCTGCTCTGCGAACGCCCAAGAGCTCTTCCACGTCAATCTTGCCTGCCATCGGATTGGGTTTGCAAATAGGCAGACGATGGGGGCCAGATGGTGAAAATATATAAGCTTGCCCCAGCACAATAGGGACGACATCCCGATTTGGAAGGTGAAAGTGAGAATGCCCAACCAGTCAAGTTTTAGAGAGAGCATAGGGGCGCGGGTTGGGGCGGCGTCGCCAGGGTTCTCCGAGGGTCTGCAGCGACTAGTGGATTAGAGCGCATGTGGCGGCATTCGGGGTGGGGTGGGGGGAATTAATAGATGGTCGGTTTTAACGGGGCTGAATCCGTTTTTGCGCAGCCTTTGGAGCTCGCACCGGTGGATGGATTGACGATCGAGCTGGGTCTGCTCTAGGTGGCCAACGAAGCATCGACTGGCTAACTAATGCTCGGCATGCTTCGGTATCAACCACAGCTTAGAGAGGGGGTAATCTGCGTGCGTCAGACGCAATGCACGGCGGTCCAGGCAGACAGAACACTATCGCTGCTTTTGGCACTGGTACAGAGAGAATACTTACTTTGGTTATGGGATATTCCAGTACCGATTGCGCTCTGGGTTCTACTGCACCGAATCACCTTCCTCCCCCCTGATAGACCTGCTGTTTATTGTCAACGTTTGCGAATAAAAGGCGGACATATGCGCGCAGGTATGTTCTCGCGAGCTCTTCTCCGAAACATCGGCTACGTAACCCAGGAAACGTAGCAAAGGGCCCAATAACTGAATTGAGTAAAAGAACAAGGAAGAAGATTCCCCCTGGGTCTTAAATCTAGATTATGATACTTCGGATCAGATGATTTCTGGCAATTTGCGTTTGAGCGCTGCCGCGACTTTAAACCGAGGATTATTTCCTGTCAAGGCGAATTACACATGCGCTACTTTAAAGTTAAAGACCAGAAACTGAAGGGCCAATAAAGCAGGATCAGAGCTGAGAAAATCAACGAATAAGAAAATCTACAAATAGGAATTAGAGTGTGCTATTGGCGTCGAGTCTTGGTAATGGCAATCATAGTGATAGATGCGGGGATCTGAAATGTTCGAAATCTGAGGTTCCTAGTTAAGCTTTAGGCGATTCGGTAAAATGTCAGAAAAATGGCATCTTGTAGCGAAAATTAGTTTGGTTTCCTGGGTGCGACTTTGGAAATTTGTCGGGAATAAAACCGACACGCCTTGGCAGACACGACCAGATAAGAGTGAGAATATGTCAATTTAATTGAGGTGAGTCAGAGATAAGATTATGATTACGTAAGCAACTACAAGCTGTGTAAAAGAATTAGGAAGATGCTTAATTAGATGCTTGGAATTTGATAGAAACACGATGCTACGAATATTCGGTCATGGCAGATCCCTCCTCATGATTTCCTGAGACCTTCACATGATATCTTTCTAATCGCTAAGATTGCCACAGCAATTATGAGCAAAAGCCACTGTAATATATCCTAATTATCAGGGATTCAGGGATAAGCAAGGACACGTAAAAGTCTTGGATGCGAGGTTTGCTTGACGTCAAATCTTAAATTAAGCTTTGTCAGATAAACAGGATTGAAAGGGTCTGGAATCATCTTGTAATAGCGATAGCGGAATAATTCGCCTGCCATTGCCTGTAATTCAATTGATAAATTATATGCAATAACAGGCGAAAGAATGTAATTCAATCTCACACTAAGCTACATCTTTCATCTAATTTTTAATCGTTTCATTTCATATATTTAAATTTAAATCGTTTGATTTTCTAATAAATAGAACAATAACCCTTTATAATCCATATAAATAAAACCATCCTTTCCAAGGACTGTTCTTGCTAATCCATATAAATAGAACCACCTTTCTAAGAACCATCCTTTAGATCGATTCTTTCTAATCCATACTTCGTTAATAATGTCTGATCATAATTTGACATAATTTGACATATTAATGGCAATCACAATTTGGCAATCACAATTTGGCAATCATAATTTCGCCACGCTGTCGTTCTCTGGGCGTTGCACTCTGGAGGCGATCTCATCGTTGATATAGACCAAACCTTCCTGGACCACCAGCGCAATCTGCCTGCCCTCCATGGTGAAGACCATACATTGACACAACACACGGTCGTTATTGAGGCGGGAGAATCTGTAGTCCATGTATAACCATGTCAGGGGATCAAATTCGCAGTCATGGAAGTAGATGGTGTGGTCGAGGGAGACTCTGAAGAACTTGAAGTTGAGTGCAGCGGCGCTGGTAGCTTGCGATGGGATTTGAAGCCCCAAAGCACCGACCATATTGCCTAGGTAGGCTGCATCGGAAAGATATGAGAACTGTAAGAAACGGGCACGTTCTGGATCTTGTGCTGCGCGCCAGTCGTCGTTGGCTTTGAAGAAGAAGCCAAACATTTTGTTTCCAGCAACTTCTGGCTCGAATGCAGATACCTGGTGTTGTTCCGGAGGCACGATATGGTCGATCAAGTCGAGAGTGTGTCTGTACACCGGCAACTCGTCCAAACGATGGCGATATTTGTCAAAAACATAGCTGGGTTTGGTTTGGAACGTAAGTGGGAGTTGTGGGGCCACACCTCCGGATTCCGCCACCTTATTGGCCTTTTCTTTGGCAGCTTCAAGACGCGCTTCACTGTTGTTGGAGAGGGTGAATGATATTTGACACACGTAGACGAGACGGCCTCCTCTGCCTTGGAAACCTTGCACGAGCCGGTTAGCAAAGGTACGGCCATCGTTGACATGTTGAACCTCCCACACTATGGGCGTCTTGTCCGTGCCCGCCTTGACGAAGTACAGGTGAAGCGAGTGTGGGGTGAAGCCTTTCTCCGGAACGGTGGTCCAAGCGGCGTTGATCGCTTGCGTAACAAGTTCTCCACCGTAGGTACCACGAGCGCCTTTGCCGTAGGCTTGAAGCGGACGAAGTCCCTCGAGAGTGGTGGAGCCTTCTGAGGAATCAACCACGGTGAGGGCAAACTTCTCCTCCATGATGCATCGGGATCCGGGTTCGGATTTCATGAGTGACATTGGTATTGATGAGTGAACAAGGATGAGTAATGCTAAGGATAAATAGTGCTGAGCGAAGCAAAAAGTGCAATGCTAAGTAGTGGAGTCTAGGCTTTCGAGTCTTGTCTAGGTTTCCAAGTAGTGAAGTCTAGGTTATCTCTAGATTTGAGGTTTGGTGACGATAGACTCTGCGAAAACCGTTATTTTTATATACGATGTGCTCGGAGCGATAGACCGAGGATGGGGTACGGAAACGTCATCGCGATTTTCACGTGGAGCGCCCATATGCACGATTTGGTGCTTGGCTCACCGGGAGGCTATGGCGGAGAGAGGGGAGAGAACGTGAGAATGAAAGAGAGAAGGACAAAAAGAAGGAAACGGAGAGAAGAGATGGAAAAGGATATGTTTTCTATTGGCTGGTTTGCAGGGGATTTTGTATGGGATCTGTTCAGTTGAAGTGGAGTAGCTGGGGCTCAAGTCGCGCGATACCAATTATCAGAGAAGGTATTTTAGATTTTCTAGAAGATCTGAAACTCTAAGTTAAGGCTGTCAAATAAGGAGGATTAGTGTGTTATTTAAGGAATTTTAAGTGGAATCAGTAATTTCATTTTTATCATTATTATATCTTATCGCTGCTAGTCTACTGCGACTTTGACACTGATTATTTTTTATCTTAATTATGAATATATTTTTCTATTATATTCTCAATTATGAATATATTGTTCTATAAATCTCTTAGCCTAACTTCTTCATATGTTCTATATGAGTTTTAAATAAATTTTTTTTCCTCCTTCTATTTCTATAAGTCTTACCGTTCCTAGTACTCTTCTCTCCGTCTCTTCAATTTCTTCCTCGTTGCATCATTACAACTTGGCTTGGCGAGCAATGCCTGAATTAAGAAATACAAGGCCTTCTTGCACAATAGTGGCAAAAAGCCGTCCCTTGGTGTCATAATAGGAGCCCTGGAACAACACACGGTTGTTACAGTAGCGTGGTGCTTTGAAAGATGCATAAATCCATTGGTGTGGATCAAAATCGTCATCATGGAAATAGACAGAATGATCAAGCGACACCGAAAAGAAGTATGGGCCCTTGCCACCACTGCCTTGAACGGCGGTAGGCTCACCGGTGAGAGGGGCTCCATTGAGTCCGTCGAGCGGTAATCTCAATGTTCTTGCCATCGAGGCCAAAAATAAGGAATCAGACATCATTCCGAAGCCTGCGTACTTGAACTTGGTCTCGCTAACACCTTTATTACCCTCGTCGCCGATACTGATCCAGAACGAGAAGTCACGCTCACCAGGGCCCTTCTCGTGCTCGCCGTGGCTCAAAGTGTGGTCAAGAAAGTCCGGTGGGAACTTGTGTTGCAACATGCCCCCATGGTCGTAGGTTGTATGTGTCTGCAAGTCCTTGTGGTTGTATTTGTAGAAGGATGAGGTTGCTGGTGCCTGGTACTCCACAGGATAGGGAGCTTTACTGGTTTTGGATGCGTGTCGGGCGTTGGCCATCGAATTCTTCTTGGTGAGACTGATCATCACGATATACTTGAGCTCGTTGTTCTGTAACACCCTGACGAGTCTGTTAGCGAAATTGTTACCGTCGCTGACGCTTTCAATCTGGTACTGACACGGGATCAGATCGTCGCCGGCCTTGACGAAGTACGAATGCAAAGAGTGGGGCACAAACCCGGGGGTATGTTCCATGGCGGCTACCACCGCCTGGGCGCAAAGGTTTCCACCGAAAACACCACGACTGTTGGCGGCTGGCTTGTTGAGAGGGACAACACCTTCATATTTGGAGTCGCCGATTTGTTTTACAGCGAAACTCCGAGATAATTTGGACTGGCGCGTAGAGTGCTTGGCCAATTGTGACATTGAAATGGAGAAATTTGGTCAATAAATGGGGGAATGTAGTTGAAGTGGGTTTTGCTGTAGTAAAGAATTTTTAAAGATTGTAATGGCTGTTCTTATCAAGAAGACTCGGTTTATATAAATCTTCGTTGCGGCAATCGGTTGCAACTATGCCGAGGCTCATCGGACAAGCCACAAACGACTATGTGCAGGAAGTTGGTGTAAAAGAGGGGCATGTGAACAGGGGCACCCAACGGCCGAGAATCGTTTCATATCCAACATTTTGAACATGTTGAGTCTATTTTAAGCAAGGTGAGAGAGAATGAGAGGGGATGTTATGAGTGATAATCTTTACATTGTATTACTCGTATATCCGTCGCAAGTTTTATGGTAACTTGATATCATTTCGGTATTCGTTCAGATGCCGAGAGTGCTTTTCCTCACTTTGCAGCCTTGTTAAAATTGCGCGCTGATCCATCACTGTTCCAACCAGTAGCTAAGCCTCAGTCAATAGGAGTGATGGCCTGATAAGCCGCAATATTGATAGGAAATTGTGCTTGTAGAGGGACAATAAGATAAATCGCTCATTACTTGGAAGATCCAAGACGGGAAGTTTTCAGTTCGAGAAAGAAAGAAGTTTGGGTTTTTCAGATGTGAAATGAGGATTTTGCGGTAATTATTTTGCAGTAGGATTGTCATAACAGCCACGACTGTGACTTATTAGAGCGAATTTATGCTAGCCTCATAGGATTATGATCATTATTCATAGTTACTTTTTTTCTAGCCTACTTATGATTAGAATCATTACATACAGTTACTTTATTCTAGTCTACTATGATTAAATTCATTATATATAGCTACTTTATTCTAGCCTACATATTGCTTTACTCATAATGAATTAATACCTATTAATTTCAATCTCTAAAAAGGCCTACCTAATTTCAACCTTAATGAGATCAATTTTAGCCTACTATTGAGATTCCCTAATGAAATTAATTTTAGCCTACTTATTTTTAATCCTCATTGATTACCTATCATTTAGTCCCTCATCGATTTCCTATTAATTTCAATCCTCATTGATTATGGACCTATTAATTTTCATAATCATGGACCTATTTAATTCTATAATTTCGCTTCATCCGCAAATCCCTTGAACAAATAGGTCAAGCCCTCTTGCACCACCGTAGCCACCGCTTTATTATCCTTATTGAAAAATGTCCCTCTCATCAAAGTTCTACTATTGCCATGTCTTTTTGCTTGGTAGTGAAAACACATCCAATCCTTGACGATGTCGAAACCACTGGCCATTATATCGGTATGAAAGTAAATATGATGATCAAGCGACATCGCATTGTAGTGGTGGAGATGGATGATATTGACCGAATATTTCATCAAAATCCGAGCATCTTTCAGGGCATCGTACTCTTCTGCCTCCCTATACTCGGTGGGGTTCCACGGTAAATGGAGAATTCTGGGGAGGGTGGTAAGCAAGAAACTATCGGAAACTACCGCCAAACCAACAAAATTATACACCGGGTTTTTGACCAGTCGCTGGAACTTGCGGGGAAGGTGGAAGTTGTTGGGAGCTGGGAAATGCCTCATGTCTACATCCGGTACAGAAACCGCTCTCACTCGCCGGTTAAGTAGGCGTTCCGCACCGCGGTAGCGTGGTTCGGCGCGGTTATTGATGGCGTTCCATACAGTGATGGTGCGTTCTGCAGGTGGTATGTCGTCTTCTTCGGGACATAAGGTGTGGTCCACAAACTCCTTGGAGAATGCGTTCCGGAGATAATTACTATGATGCGACTGGTACAATTTGGATGGGTTGGGGTATTTGTGCAGCAACGGCGGTGCCAGCGGCCCTACTTGATCGTCCCATTTCTGTCCCAGGCGCACAAAGGTGCAACTGGCCGTAGCCCGCGTTTTGCCCTTTTGAGTGGCCACAATCATTCTGTAAGCCGTGCCATCCGGTTTCTCGAACGAGTCCACGGTATACTCCATAGGGACTCGGGGATCGCCGGCACGGATGAAGTAGACGTGAAACAGCGCAGGGGTCCATATGTAGCCTTCGGTGTCGTCTTTGGTGGACTCAATGGCCACTAGAAGAGTCTGGCCAATTGTGTTTCCTCCAAACACACCACGCGCCCCGGCCATGGGAAGCTTGAGCGGATGGGCGCCCACAAAGGTGCGGTCATCGATCTTGATGACACGAAGCTCTTCCTCGAAGTCCATAAGAAGAAGTGTGAATGTAAAGGGAGGGAGAAATGAAGAAAGTTGGAAAGATCAAATATGACAGTTCCTTGGATCTGAAAAGTAGATTCAAAGAAGAAAGTGAAGATGAACGGGTAGATTTTAAGTCAATTGTATTGGATAGACCTCTATGAACGTCGTTGATGATTATATCTCGTAGACTCTCTTAATATTGAATGAACTTTGACTTTCACTAAATGAACAGATTGAACTCTCCAAGATTGAAGAATAGATCTCCCAGGAAATAGAACTGTATATAGCCTTAGATTTAGAGGCAGACTGTCACCTCTTTCTGCTTTGGTCGCTTTAGTTGGTCTATTTCTTCTATATGCTTGTTCCGGATGCATCTGCAATATATACTGCTTCCCCCGCATTTCGTGTCTCGGCGCGCAGCTCTTCACGTGCGAAATATAGTTCCAACGATCTGTCCGTTCAGATCCAACAGATATAGTATTACACGTTCAAGTCTCTCCCGGGAGACCCCAACTTCTATAACCGAACACCTGTATTAATTTGTACTAAACTGAGTCTATTGCCTAGATTTTAAGCGAGAAGTTTCTCGCAAAAGCCTCCCTATCCTCGGGAGTTACTTCTGCTCGCTTGGCAGTGGGAGTACCCAAAAAACGATGGCCCCGCGGGGATGCCAGCGACAAATGGATCTCGGGCTCCGAGCTTCCCACGGTGGGCCTGAGTTTGTACTGTGAATATTGGTTTAGTTTTGTGTACTTGGGCACGGTGGCTAAGGTATCGGTGTTGGCGTAGCGGCGTTGTTTCAACTCCAATTCCGCCTTTTGTTCCTCGGAGCGCTCTTCATCGTCCACTTCTCCTGTGTCCCTCTCGTACCCCACGCGCAACCCGATTAGGCGCCGTTGCTTGTCACTTAACGGCAAGTCGTAGCACTGGTCTTGTCCCTTGAGGAGCATGATCGCCGCCACAAGGATATTGAGCCCGAATAGGCCCTTGAGAATCCAGGAGAAAACCAGAAGCGCAAACTCCACATCGGAACTGAGGGTGGATTCCGAGGCTAATGGATGGTGCAAATGGTACTGGAGCTGTAATTGCGTCTGTTTGCGCGTTTCGTAGAGTTGCCATACATTGACCACGAGCGTTTTCATGAAGTGGAAACTGAGAAGGTAGAGGATGTTTCTCAAAAGTTTCTTGGTCTGCGATTCTCGGTCGATTTGACGTGCCAAAGCTTGACGCATGATGGGATTGCTCCATTCTCCGGAAGGAACGGTGGAATCGTCTTCGTCCAATTCTTCCGTTTCTTGAAAATCGGGCCTTTTCTGGTTTTGAAGCGATTGGAACACGTTGCTGACCGTGGGAGGTTCCCTCGCTGGTTTGAGATCATTTACATACAAAGGAACGTGGTTCTTGGTATTCTTTTTCGTTCCTGAAATATCGACGTTGGGAGGCAAGAACTTCTGGATCCCGAATTGGGTGCCTCTAATGTTGGATGCTGGAGGACGGTAGTAGATTGGTTGTGATTTGCCGCTTTCCAGTCCTTTGGACAAGTCCTGGTCTTTCAATGCGAGTTTTTGTGATGCTAGCGAGAGCTTGAACTGATGGAGCCTGAACTGTGAGACTTCGGCATCGTTGATCTCCGTTCTGGTGGGGATTTGCTGTGATTTGGAAGGAATTTCGGTCGGGTGTTGATGTTGTGGGAAATGGATTCCTGAAGCGTCAGGAAGCTTTTGAAGATGCAGAGAGTTGGAGATGGAAGGGTATGGCGCAGGCGGGCCGTATGCGAAGGAGTGATTCACCGCATCCTCGAAAACGGTGTCGTCGTTGGAGGTGTTGGTCCTATTCATGGTGGTTTGTTTGGGGAGGAAAGAAAACGATGATATAGGAGTGTATGCAGGAATAAATAATTGGAGTGAAGGTATGGAGCCATAAAAATGAGGGAAGAAAATGGGGGAAGTTGGAGAATGAGAGGCAAAAGTGGAGAGGGCGAAGAATAGGGTTCGATATAACGAAATTACGAATCTAAGAGGTTTTGGTTGGATTTTTTTCGGTGTTTCTTCTCAAATTTGACTCATTTGGTAGTGAATTATGGAACAATTCATAGAACGAGCTGAAGACAAAAACTGAGACAAAACAACTGAAATGATGGTTTTCACCAACATAACAGTAACAGTTACTTCATCAGTATGGGTTTCATAGCTGAATGTTGCAAAACTATCACTCTTCTCATGTTGATGGTAACCCTACACATTTCCCAAGTCTTACCCGGATTTGGACCGCTCCTATATAATTGCGCGCTTCGCCAGCTTTTCCACACCAGTGACTTTTACTGTAAGTAATAACGAAATTGAAATGATGAACAAAATGTTACACAGACCTGTACTGAGCCTTGTTTAACAAGGTGATTGAACGACAGCGACATGCCTCTTCTGACTCAAATTGTTGAACACGACTAACATTAGAATCGGACAAATCGGTCTACAAAGGAAATCCTTCTAAGGAAAAGTTTACAAGGATAGGTGTTCTTGTCTATTTTTCAAGTGAAGTTCCGTAGAAAGTTTCTGATGTGTTCTGAGGATTTCCAGTATTGAAGTTTGAAGTACTCAACAGGAAAATGGTGTAGCTTCAGAATTACTGAATCATAGCATAATTTTGAAAAAGAAAGTGTAGTTTCAGGTCCACAGAATCGATCTGAATTGAAGGATGACATCGATCAGAGGAAGTGATCATTGAGAAATAATATGACTGAGAGAGATGGCTCTCTCAGAAGGATTTAAAGAAAGTTACAATCGCATTACATATTCAGAGTTGATAATCAGATATTTGATGCTGATTCGAGAATTAATAAATTAGGCATCGCTTTTTCAGATTAGACCTAATGAGTAAACTTCCAGATTTTTCGTTGGAAGGATCTAACTGAGTTGGTATTCTTCATTACAGGATTGAGTTCGTATCATTTTTCAGTTAGTTTTTCTCTTTTGTTAGTGTTGCAGACTTATTGATATTTGCGTTCATCGCGCGCAAATTTTCAAGTACAAATTTTTACAAGATTCTGAATAGAGAAAATTGAACATTTCAAAATGGTCAACCAGTAATTTAAAGGATGAATGGTTATTCACTGATGAGTAGAGTAATTGAGAGCAATCGACAGGACGTTGACAGTACTTCAAGACGAATGGTATAATTTTCCACCAATTAATAAGTAATCTATGATTTTTCACTATGATAACGGTAATTTTAGACCAACAAATGGTCTAAGACCGATCCTTTTCACCAATCTACACTTCAATACAAATTGATTCGCTTCGCTCACCAATCTGATACGATTCACTTAATAAGTATGTCACATTAGTATATATGTTTATATGTACCGAAGGTTTACTTCTTAGCAGTCAATCTTCTCAAGTAGAAAGCTAATTCTTCACCTTCCAAGATGTAACCATCACATCTACCAGATTGACCTGGTCTAGAGGAGATAGCAGCGTATAATTTACCAGCGTTAAATTGGTGGGCAACAGATTCTTCGATGGAAGCTTGGCCAGCTCTGGAAGCCAACTTTCTTTCGACCTTCTTGGATCTCTTGACGTCTTCTTCGGCACCGGCCTTCTTCTTACCCAAAGCGGAACCGTAGTGCTTCTCGAACCATTGCTTGAATGGAGTAGCATCGACTTGGACGATAGCAGACTTGGTCAAAGTGTTGGTTCTAACCAATTCGTTGTTGGATGGATGGTAGACGACACCAGCGATTCTGGTCTTTCTGGAAACACCTTCGGAACCCCAGGAGAAGTTACCGGTTTCAACTCTCAAGGCTCTGAATTTTTGGTTACCACCTCTGGTTCTGACAGAGTGGATTCTCTTGGCACCGATCTTGGTGTTGGCAGATTGTCTACCTAATTCGAACTTCCGCTTCTTTCTGAATTGGGCTCTTTTGGCACCAGTGGCAGCACGCTTGTGACGAGAGTCTCTAGAAATACCCATGTTGCTAGACTGTTAGTAGTGTTCAGGTTAGGAAGACTGACAAATGTTTGTGAAAATGTTGATGAAAATTTGGTGAAAAGTCGATGATGAAAACTCTTTGATGAAAGTCAATGGAGATTCGTCAACGATGAGCGATGGTGGATCCTTTGGATGGCTGGTAGATGCTTGGATGCTTGCTGGATGTTGATGGATGTCAGTCTTTGGATCTTTCCGTGTCTACATACACTTTTGAATATCACTGATAATGAGGAAGAAAACTATTCAAAATCTTGCGGTAAAATTTTTTTAATAGCTGGGAGTGAAAGTTTTTCGTGGTGGGTGAGCGTAGGTGCGCTAGAGCTAATGTGCAAACTGGGTATGGTGAGCGTGAGCGTTGGAGTTTACAGGTTGTGCTAGTTAAGCCTGGGGGTTTTACAGGTGCGCACCGCCGTTTTACACTTTGAGTTTTTGAACCGTCCTCAGAACGCGAGGGCGCGAGCCCTAGATATTCACAAATAGCACGTGACCAGATCAACACTGACTCCAGGCGCGTGATCCTAGCGATGCGATGAGAAACGAGACAAGCCGAAGGCGTCACCTCCATTAATCATCATCACCTCCATGGAAACCATCTACGACGAGATCGAGATCGAGGACTTCACGTTCGACCCCATCACCCAGTTGTTCCAGTACCCTTGTCCGTGCGGAGATCGCTTTGCCATTGCCTTGGACGACCTCAAAGACGGCGAAGACATCGCGGTGTGTCCCTCATGTTCGTTAATGGTAAAAGTGATTTTCGAACCGGAAGATTTGGAGGAGTTTGAGGAATAAACGAGAACAGTCTAAAGAATGGGTATTAAGAGATAAGGAGGACAAAGATTTAGAATGGCTCGAGGGGCTCATTTGCAACGTGGATTCGTATCTATCTCATTGCATAAAGTCGCACAGTGACAGATCAAGCACTGGTTAGTGAGCTAGCGCGAGATTCAAAAGGCACATATGCATGAGGTATGAAGCATAAGAAGTCCATCCGATTGTATCAATTGATGCTTGAATAGGCAAGAGCTCCATCAATCAGATTTCAAATCGAGCTCCATTTCGTTTTCAGATTGTCAAATTATGGTTGAATATTAGCGAAGAGATCACACCGTGTTTAAGTCCATCGATTGTACTTATCGTCTTGAAGTCGATTGTATCAACATGGTTTACCATAATAGGGAATAGCTTATTTGACAATAACTCCAGATGTCATGTATGCATCTGCATGGCGTGCCTTCTCGTAATTGGTTGTGAGGAGTGCCAGCAGTAGGTCGGATTGATTGGTCGGAACAGAACTCGCCTACGCCAGACTGCGTTGTCCCCTGTTGGGCCAGTTGCACTGTCAACATCTCTGCTACGATCAACGCACTGCCCCAGGTTTCCAGATTACAGAAGTGACGGGCGCCAAGATGTTGGTCTAAACGTCAATCGTGGTGCATTGCGATCGGATTGTCAGACTAGTGGTGGCTAAAAATGCGCAATCCCATTATATATTGAAGTAATAGAAAGATTGTGACGACAGGTTCGGAATACCCAAGTATCTACAAAATGTATCATAGAAAAAAAGACGAGTCAGGAAAGATTCCTTTTGTAAGCTCGTAGATGTGCAACTATATTTACAGACGCGTGATATCAAGATCACTGCAGCCGTACCGACAGTTTCACTGCACCTAGTACTTCAACGTGCGCTGTGTAGTTCAAAAATAACGACAACTGCAGGATTCGAACCTGCGCGGGCAAAGCCCAAAAGATTTCTAATCTTTCTCCTTAACCACTCGGACAAGTTGCCTCGATCTGTGAAAGGGGACAAGTGGCGAGCTCGGCCTTAGGCGCGTTGGACTGTATACAGCCACATCTCCGCACGCAAATCCGCTCAAATCCGGTAGAACACCGAGACTATGGTGGCTTAAGCATGAAAAATGAGAGGGGAGAGTGCATCATACAAATTGGGATTGAAAAAAGAACTATAGATGACGCAACATACCTATAGATAATTCCATCGCTATTATCATCGGTAATCGTCTCTAATCCTGCATCTCTCGATTCTAACATTGCCAGCCTTGGCAGTTGTTTTTCACATTACGACTACCGTCTGCCACTTTTGGCCGGAGGGTATTTTAAACGGGCGTAGGAGCCGAGCCGTCAACATGCACCCCGATACTAATTGCATAAGGAATCAGCGAAAAGGTGCGTAATCTAACAAGTACCATCTGTTTTGCGTCACACGGAAGAACACATTACCGACATTAAGCCCGAGTTACTATAGCCAAGATCACCAGTCTGTCAATATGTTTGTTTATGTAGCTGTCTGTTTGTCTGCGCAGATGGTCTGCATAAACCACCATGTGGCTTGAGTATCTGCAAACGCATCAACTGAGAATGGCAACTTGCGAAACTGAAAATAACCCTCGTATCTCTGAAACGCCCAAGTCGCGGCAGTCGGATCGAAAATCAAATTCGCAATGTCGGAATCCTCAACGTAACCGCTTGTTCACACTTGGCCAACGGCAATGCAGTTTGGATCAGACACGGCGGAAAACGGGCAACTATAGCCGGTGTGTTCTAGTTGGGAAACGATAATCTTGATGCTGCATGGAAGAAACGTTAGCTAAAAATGAGGGTGCGGAATCCCCGGGGTTTGAGAGTGACAGCTTGTTTTACACTTTGTGCCGAAGTCAGAGATTGATCTTCTGGTTGGATTCGTATCACACCCCAGGTGGCAACCAAGGAGCGAACGTACTTAATTCAGTTGATTTTCATGCCCGTAATCAAACCCCGAGGGTGACGCAGCAACGCTCGGCCGGTTCTCCTCCAATAGGAGGAGATAAACGATGTCCGAGGGAATGCATGCGCCTGCAGCAGAATTCTTGATGTTAGTGCATGCGTTCCGCGCAAAGTCGGTTATAAACATACATAACAAAAATTATCTATATATAACACGCACGTGACTGCAGCCTCGCATGCATGAGCGAATATCTGACGTGCATGACAAAGGCAAGGATTGCCCAGTACTTATATGGAGCCGGCCGGCTCTAAGCTGGACTCTGGTTAGCAGTCCACAGATCAGCAGTAGTCTTACGATGACCAGCCGTACTCTCAAGTATCGTCTAGAAATGGACCGAACCGAGCAAAAAAAAAAAGAAAAAAGAGCTTCGAATTTAAGTTTGAAATGATCGAAAACTTATGAGTATTCGCGGTATTCCTTGCAAACTGAACTTGTGTAGTTTTAGTAGTTGCCCTAAAGACCTCGCGGTCATTCCCGCGGAAACTGAGCGTCAGTTTTCTGGGTACACCGGCACCCATTACGCATGGTGCCACCTCGTAAAAGTGAGCGGGATAACGAAGGTCCCGCCTGATGTAAAGGGGGTTAAGTCCCGTCTTTGCATCGATTGTGCTGACTTCCAAGCTTTGACGTAGAATTCCAGGAGCATCTGGTGAGGCACCGGCAGTACGCCAACAATCGGGTCGGTATTATGCTTTGTTAAGCATGGAGGAGTAAAAGAGGTGTCACATCCAAATTTCATGCGCCATCTGCATTGGAACCCACTAGTCGGTAAAAAGTTCTTGCGCAGCATGGCTAACTCCCAATTTGTTCGCAATTGTTGTTCGCTGCCGAACAAATCCGCTGTGGTCGGGTTTTAAACCGGCGGTGCAGTCATGATGCGTTCCGAGGGGATGCCCCCGCGCCTACCGGTGGCTAAAAGATTATCTACACCCGGAATGTGCCCACAAACGACCTTATCAAAAGAAAGGTTCCGACCTTGCGTAAGTTGACGGGGAAACACTGTCAAGATCCAACAGAAACATTGGGCAGTGAGTGGCAGTAAATCACGCCGTATTCACCAGAACGGAAGGTCATCCGTAAAGATAACAGCAAAATCGAAGGAAAAACTGACGCAGACTTTTTTCTCCAAATCCAGCAATCCCACTTCGATTCCATTTCCAGCTGTCATCAGCCCCTCTACAGTAAAAAACTAGCTCTCCCCTTGCGGGACCAATCCGACTTTTCTCGGATTACATCTGCACATTTCCGAAACCCTCGTTTATCCATCTGTGCCGTCCGTAACCAACACACAAGAATTTTGTGCAACTGGTCTGATGACCGGCAACTTTGTTCCCTAGTCATATTCCCCCGTTCTGGCAATCTCTGCCACCGTTACCATCGCTCCTTGTTTCGCCTGTCCCCAACGGTTCTGTACGCTCACTGACTTCGTGTCCGTACCCCTCACGTCAGGTGCTACATATCCCGCTTCGCGACACTTCCACGCCTCACGCATTCTTGCCGTGCTATATATTATTCGTATTGGCCGTTGATTTGCTAAAAAAACCACATTAGACTCAAGACACTTTTGATCAATCCAGACTGCGGTCAACACTCACCTAGACTACTTTTCCTACCACCCACCCACCCACCTTGATCAACTCCTTCACATCCAGCGATTCGACCTCAAGCCAATCCTCCTCGCTGCGTTCTTGCTTTTGCTTTCCTAGCTAGCCTTTTTTCTGTCTGTCTGTTTGTCTGCTAATCAGACCCATTCGTGCTCATTCAGACACTTCTACCACACTATCCCGTCCCTCTCTTCAGACTAAGTCTGCCGCCACCATTACAGCGTCATCCCTTCTTCCAGGCCCGTTCCGCGAGTCTCAACCCCCAAGTTCAATGTACAATCACTACAACACCGCTCACCCTTCTCACGGGCACCTTTCCGGCCATCCTCCTCCGCCGCCGCCGCCTGGCGCTCCCGTCCCTGCCTCGCTTCCCTACCAGCAAGGCTACTACTACCAGAACCCTTACGGGTACATCCACCCCTCTGCGCCGGTCGCCAACACTGCGGAACACCACCATCATCACCTTCTCCAGCACCACCCGCCAGGCGCCATGGTGCTGGGTGCCGCCGCGCCGGGCCACGCCGGCGCTGCCACTGGTGTCATCAACGGCGGTCCGCCACCCTCCAGCGCCAGCGTCGCGGGCGCTGGTTCGGGCGTCAACGGCGCCGCCGTGGCGGCGCCCATCATCAAGTCCGGATCTCGCCGTGGGCCCTGGCTGCCTTTGGAGGACAAAAAACTCCTTGATCTAATCGCGGTGTTTGGCCCCACCAACTGGGTGCGAATCTCCAATTCCTTGGGCACCAGAACCCCCAAGCAGTGTCGGGAACGGTTCCACCAGAACCTCAAGCCCTCGTTGAACCGGGCGCCCATCTCGGTCGAAGAAGGCGAATTGATCGAGTCCTTGGTTGCCAAGTACGGCAAAAAATGGGCCGAAATCTCCAGACACATGAACGGCCGTTCCGACAACGCCATCAAAAACTGGTGGAACGGAGGTGCCAACCGTCGCCGCAGAGCGTCCCAGACCCCAGCACAGGCCGCGGCCGCCGCGGCCGCCGTTGCTTCCAGTGCCACGGAGAACACCGACCCCGAAAGTGGTGAAGACAAGTCCAGAAAGTCCAGCGTGCTGGTACCAAAACTGGAGTTTGTGGAGCCCTTGCATCGCAACTCGTCGGCCTCCAGCTTGAAGAGCAGTGCCAGTGCGAGCAGCTTCAGCGGCGCTGCCACCGCCACCGCCACCTCCTCCACCAACACCAACACCGCCTCAGGCACCGCCTCGGGAACTACGCCTGCCAGTAGTACCGGCACCTCGATCTCCTTCAACACCTCGATGTTCGGCAAGACCGCCGACGCCACACTCCCGCCAGTGTCCTCCTACAAGCCCGGCCCCGGCCAGACGTCGCGCTCGGCCAGTTTCGATTTCACCGGCGCCGCGGCCGCGGCCCCATCAGCAGTGCCGCTTCCCTCCAACCTTGCGCTTCCACCCATCACCTCCTCCAACAAGCGTCGTCTTTTGGACGATCCCATCAGCCGCCGCCATTCCACTACCAATACCGCGGTGTACCCACCAATCCATCATCCTGGAATTCTCACTTCATCCCACCCCAATCTCGCATCAATTATCTCCCAAACAGGAAATAAGTCCCCGTCATACCACGGGTCGCCTTTACTTCTTAGCACCCAGGCACTGAGAAACAACTCGATCTCGTTCGAGTTCTCGCAGCTCAACTCCACCGCGTCCACCTCGCGCCGCTCGTCTTCCATTGCGCCGGATTTATTTCCCAACCCACTCAAAGACTCTGCCACGAATCACAAGCGCAATGTGTCGCAAAACTCCTCCTTCAATTCGCCCTGCATAACTCCTTCCACCCGTTTTTCTGTCTCTTCCAATGGCTCCGTGCTCAACCCCAGTCACGCCCGTGACGAGGAGCTCGTCCATAAGAGATCTCGGGAGCACGACAGCAGCGATCACGAGGCCGACTCCAGCTCGGGTGATGACAAAGCGTCGGTGCCGGCGAAAACAAAGATATCAGTATCCAGCTTGATCAGCTGACCAATAGCATTCGTTGACACACTGGATGTCCAACGTACGTGTCCATAGACTGGGCCGTGTATTATCTAGCACTAATATTTAATCAATGTACTCAATTAGACAAACCTAAAAACCAGACCTCAATACTGATAAGTAAATCTAATAAGGATTGTAAGAAAGGCACGTGATTCTTCAATCTAACTGCCTTATGCGTAATTTGTCGCTCCTCGCCATAAATAAGAAATAATCACGTGACCGTGGCCACCACCTCCTAATCGTAGATCTCCGCTAAGCTTCCAACCAGTGAGGTACCCGATTCCAACACCACGCCTCGATCATCCTCAATCACAGCATAAACTGAACACTAAGATCCCAATCACGTGATACCTGCAAAACCCCCGTTAAATTCACTCAATTCTGTCATTTCCACTAGCCGCCACTCTCCGCCATGTCGCTGTCGCTGTCACTGTCACTGGCGCTACAATCGTCAATTAGCGCCATCAACCAGCAGTCGGCGCTCATGAAGCAAAACCTCAACGACAACAACCTCCTCCAAGCACTCAAGCATTGTCTGAATTTCCTCAACGAATTACGAGTGAATAAACTCTCCCCTAAACAGTACTATGAGATCTATATGATGGTATTTGACTCCTTGGAAGTGTTGCTGAATCATTTGACACAAACTACAGAAAAGAAGAAAAAGAAGGACACGCCGTACTTGGCCGACTTGTACGAATTGGTGCAGTATTCTGGTAATATCATCCCTCGTCTTTATATGATGATTATGGTCGGAACCACCTATATGGCCACTCCCGGTGCTCCCACCAAGGAAATCATGAAGGACATGATCGAAATGTGTCGTGGAGTACAGCATCCCATCCGGGGCTTGTTCTTGAGGTACTACTTGTCGCAAAGAATCAAGGATTTGTTACCATTGAGTAACGAGGCCGATTTCGAAGAAACCGTCAGTTTCTTGGTATCCAACTTCATTGAGATGACCAAGCTCTGGGTACGTCTCCAGCACCAGGGCCACTCTTCAGAGAGAGAAATGAGATACAAGGAAAGAAAAGAATTGAAAATCTTGGTCGGCTCGAATCTTGTTCGCCTTTCACAAATTATAGATGATTACCAAGGCGGCGAAAACTACTCCAGCATAGCTTACTACGCAGAAAAAATCCTCCCAACTGTGACTGAACAAATTATTCAATGCAGAGATCATCTCGCTCAAAGTTATTTGATCGATGTGTTGATTCAAATTTTCCCGGATGAGTTCCATTTCGCCACTTTACGGTTTTTGTTGAATGATGTGTTCATAAACCTCCATCCATTGCTTAAAAAGAGCGAATTGGTGGCCACTCTCATTGACAGGTTCGTCAACTACCATCAAAATGAAGTTGAAATGATGGACAAACTTACTCTCCAAGAAAAATCTAAAGTCGATTTGTTCCCAATATTTTGGGAATTCTATCTCAAATTATATGAGACGGATCCGGAACTTCCAATCGACGAACACTCGGTTTTACTTCAATCATTTATAACCTTATCATTAACTTATTACCCTGAAAATTATCAAAATTTGGATACAATTTATCAATTCGCCACAGAAAAATTAGCCACCGAAGGATCGACTACAGATGATCAGGATTTGTGGCTTCAATTGTTAGTGGCTCCAATACCACACTTCCAATCCATCAAAACATTGTTCAAGCTTCCATTTTTCTACGAGTTTTATCATAAATTAACAAGTGTCAAATATCAAAAACAACTTTCGTTAGAAATAATCAACAAACTCCTTGAAGATATCAACGAGACATTTTCAACTACCGAAGAAATTGATGGTATTTTCAAGTACATCTTGGTGTTAATCAAGGATCCTGTTGAAAAGTTAGACACAGCCAAAAATTTGGGTGTGACTAGAACTTACAAGATCAACAAAGGTGATGGTATTGTCACCGAAGAGTTTTTGAGCAATCAAGAGAAGATCTGTAAGGTTATCCATTTAATTGAGACCGCCAATGATCCTTTCAAAAACATCGCAAACTTGATGTATGTTAGGAAAAAGTACTTGAACAAAGAGTTTGGCAACATCATACATACCTATCCTACCCTTATCTCCAAAATATTGAACAAATTAAGACTCATTGGATTCTATGTGGCAGAATTGAAAAACCAAGGTCAGGATATCACTCATCAAGAATTATTAATTACAAGCAACTTCAAAAACTTATCAGTTATCATTGACGAGTTGTATAACTATCATCAAGAATTCAACTCGGAACTTATCCTCAAAATTTATTTGAATGCCGCCGGTATTGCTGATCAGTTGAACCAACAATCTTTGAGTTACGAATTGTTCAATCAATGTTTCGTTGTGTATGAAGAAAATTTGATCATGAACCCAACTCATAACAACAGACACATCAATCCACACGATTCATTAGGAGAATCTTCCATTCCATATCAATCAATTTTGGCAATTGCAGATAAGCTTTACACCTTGAGAAACTTCAGCAAAGAAAATTACGAAAACCTCATTACCAAACTCACATTGTATGGCTCAAAGTTATTGAAAAAACAAGATCAATGTCGTGCGGTCTATTTCTGCGCCCATTTGTGGTGGTGGTGTGCCTATTTGCCCGATGAAGAAGATGACCAAAATAGCAGAGAAGATGCGGACGATGATTTCAAGCGGGTTTTGGAATGCTTACAGAAAGCATTGAGAGTCGCAGACTCGTGTATGGATCCTTACTTATCACTCAAGCTCTTCATTGAAATATTGAATCGATGTTTGATTTTCAACGTCGCAGACGACGAGGGCAATGCCGTGATTGATGCCAAGTATATCAATGGCTTGATTGAGCTCATCAAGACCAATATCGAAAATTTAAACGACGATGACGATCCTTCAAAGACCTATGCTGAAGATGACGAAACCAACCAAGAAGCCCGGTTGTTCAAGCTCAGTAAGGACTACTTCCAAAGAACCTTAGATTACATAAAGGAAGAACAGCAAGCTGATATGTTCGAATCAGTTGTGATTTGATTCGAGCCTTTGGTTATAGATAAAATTACACGTATGGATGATTGAATCATTAAACATTAATCATGATATTATAAAATTCGTAGAAATTATGAAGTGAGATGTGAACCAAAAAGTGGAATAACACCGATATTTCGATCATTCTTGATTGATCTTTTAACCGAACCCGGCCCATTCGATCGAAAAGACGTGTTTCTGAGGCTTGTCCAAGATAGTCTTTTCATCTTGATTTGCATCGCCTATCACCACGTAATTCTTCTTTACCCCAGTAGCCAATCTTCCGCCCACGACCAAGTCGTTCACATTAAAAGAGCCAAACTTGACGATGGAATAAGAGTGGAATTTCAAGGGATCACCAGGGTAAATCACCAAATCACCCCCGAATTTGAGTCCTGGACTGATGAAGTATCCTTGATCTTTTAAGTATTTGAAAGAAAGGTAGTTGGAGATGAAATCCGGGGTAACTGGAAGGAGCTGGAGGTACTCCGAAATTGAAAGTTCGAATGGTTTGAAATCTTCCTTGATATCTTTATCAGCTTTCTTGATGGAGATGTTTTGATCAATTGAGGATTCAATTGAGTCACCTTTGTTCTCTATGTCCTCCTTTCCTTCTATATCGTCTTCCTCGTCAATTAAACTATTTTGACCTTCCTCTCCCTTTGAGTATTGTGGTATGTCTTCTTTCTCCTCTTCCTCTTCTCCAACCAGCTCCTGGTTTCTGTCATCATTTGGGATCATCACGAAATTGGGCAGTTCAGACACAACATAACCTCCATCCTTCAAGAGCACCTCGTTTGTCACTTTCCTTGCCTTCTTCTCGCGACGGTACTGTACGTAGTCTACCAATACGGCCAATCTTCGCTCCAACAACCAAAGCACCTCCCATACTTGAAGTCGAAGTGGTACTGAAAGATAGAAGTTCTGTTGGGGGTACTGCGCCAAGGTGCCGATGAGCACGCCTAGAATGCCATGGGAACGCAATTGTTTGATGTCTTCCACATTGAAAATGAGGACTTCCGGGTTGGCACTCTGGATGAGGGGGAGAACCACAGCCGAATCAGACATTTTTGGTTAGAATTGGGCTGAGGGGCATCGAGCCAGTAACGACGATATTTCCTTATGAGATGAGCTTTTGTCTGCTGAGTATCTGCACGCGCGCGCGAGAGTTCTGGAAGAACTAGAAATATGCGCAATGATTGTTCAACTAAAAGACAATCACTACCCTCGGGAAGCACGACCGTCTTTTGGCAATTCCGGCCAATGGTCTGGATAATGTCGGTATACGAAAGGCTTGGCTAAATCGAGCAGAAACGCCGAATCTCCACCGCGTCCTATAACTCGCTAGACAACAGTGCTATTCGGCAACGGCAACCGGAATACGCACGCTAGTGCATTTTCGCATCTAGCCATTACCGGAAAATATTTTGCTCAAATTGTCTATGTAGTATGCTGAATTGTCACCGTAAGGCATTGACTATGTCATGCAGAGCCGATGACACCGTATGTGTCGCCAATCTTTGGGGCTAAAGACCCTGCACATGGACCGGATCAATTGATACCGACAATCTCCAGCGTCATACGAATGGCTAAAATATTCTTCTAGAAAACGAGCTATCATGCAGACACAGGCCAATCATGATCGCGCGGTTACTAAGACGATCTACGTTTATTGCAATTCCCAACGTTACAGCTCGTAATTTACCCGATGCTTCCGAAAGTCGTAATTCATCTGGTCCAGTCAGGGGTAGATTTGAACGATGGAGAAAATTGTTGTCAACAGGTTAAAAACGATTTCCAAAAAAAAAAAATTGATTTAATTTTTTTCAAGCATCAAACTTAAAATCTGCTAAAAAAAGAATTAATTTATTGTAAGGAGTAGGCTTTAGGAGTAAATTATTGGAGGAGTAAGTTATTGGAGGAGTAAGTTTTTGGGGACCAAATTTTTCAAGGCTGAAATTTTAGAACTAATTCCGAATTACAATATTTTTCACCACCCAAAGATTTTCAATATCTGTTTTACTACTCGAACTTTCCGTTATCTAATTCTGAATTGACTACTGAAATTCCATAGCCTGATTGAGATTGATTGACAACTGAAATAAACTTAGATATCTGAATTGTCTAACCATACCTTTGAATTATGAGTTGACTGAAAATTCCATATCTTGATATATTTGTCTTCTGAACTTCCTTTATTTGACGTCATTTGTCTTCTGAACTTCCTTTATTTGACGTCATTTGTCTCCTGAACTTCCATAACTTGATGTCATTTGTCTCCTGAACTTTCCATACCTTTTAATTTACTTGACAACTGAATCCATGATATCTGAATCTACTGATGTGTTCGTTATCTTGTATTAAATATTAATTGTCAACTAATTAGTTGCCACCCAACTTGTAACCACTCAAGTCGTGAATAAGCATACCAGCGATGGCAGCGGAGATGGAAGTACTGATACCACCAGAGATCAAAGCAGAAACAATAGTACTGGCAACATCCTTAGATCTGGAACCTTGGGTCAAGGTGTTAAGAACACCCAAAGTGATACCCATGGAACCCAAGTTAGAGAAACCACACAAGGCGTAGGTAGCAATCAAGATACCTCTCTTGGACATCTCCTTGTATGGAGATTCGGTCACCAACAAAGTGTAAGAAACGTATTCGTTTTGGATGAACTTGGTAGCGATCAAGAGAGCAACGTGGTAGATTTCGTCTCTTGGAGTACCCAAAAGGAAGGCAACAGGGTAAAGAATGTAAGACAAGATCAATTCCAATCTCAAGTGGTTGATACCCCAGAAGTTACCGAACCAGGTCAAGACACCGTTACACAAGTAAACCAAACCAATGATACACAAACATTGAGCCATCATGGTACCGGCAATTCTGATACCTAAAGTGGCACCTTGAGAGAAGGCTTGCAAGACGTTTTGTGGCTTGTCTGGGTCTTCAGCATCGTGAGAGTTCTTGGAGATTTCGAACTTACCAGCAGTGACAGGTTGTTCGGTTTCAGGGTATCTCAACTTGGAGACGGCCAAACTGGCTGGGATAGACATCACACAAGAGGTGACAAGGGCTTCAGCGTTAAGACCCAAACCAATGTAACCAACCAAAACGGCACCGGAAATGGTGGAGAAACCAGAACACATAACTTGATGCAATTCGGCCTTGGTCAACAATGGCATCAAGTCCTTAATCAAGACAGCGGATTCACCAATACCAATGAAAGGAGAAGCAGCAGCAGTGACGGATTCAGCACCAGAGACTCTCAAGGACCAGAAGAAGAAGTAAGCGAACTTACCAATGGCCCATTGGATAACACCGAAGTAGTACCAGATGTGAACGAAGGCGACGAAGAAAGTGACCGATGGCAACACAGTGAAGAAGAACATACCGATGTTGGAGGTTTCGGTATTGGTCAAGAAAGCCACACCGGCTTTAGCGAAACCCAATAATTCTCTAGCCAAAACGGAGATGAAGTTGAAAATGTCGTAACCAGCGGAAGTTCTAAGCACGAACAAGGCGATGATAAATTGCATCAACATACCACCAATGACGGTGTTCCAGTTAATCTTGGATCTGTTGTTGGAAGTGGCCCACAAGACGAAAATAGCAACAATGATACCGAAGAAGGAAACAGCACGGTCCTTTCTCTTGGAGAAAGAAGTTTCGGAAGGCACGAAACCACCGACCAACATCACGGCAACGGTGATGGTAGCACCAACGAGCAATCTGTGGTTTCTGTTTGGCAAAAACTTGGTGTAGATGATGTCGGTACAGTAGTTCCAGACCAATTGCACCTTGGAAAAGGCCCAGTTCAAGATGTTGGAGTGGAAAGTAATGAGTCTGACCATAAGCATCCAGTAGAACACGGTTGGAATCAACCACTTAGGTCTGGTTCTGTCTTGAACCAAGATGGAAATCCACCAGGCGGTGAAAAAGGCACCGACAAAAAGACTGATGGCAAGCTTGTACCATGGGAATCTGCGCTTGATCATCAGCATGTAGGATCTGGTGCTTTCGGACTTGGAGTCGGTGGAGATCTCGTGGTCCTCGGAGATCTCAAGGTTCTTCTCCTTGGAAACCTGTCTATTAATCGATGAGGCATCCATTTTCTGTAAATGTTTTTTTTAGGGTTGTTTGGCTGTAAAAGAATACAAGCTTAGGTTGGTACTAGTGTACGGCTTGGAGATAACACTTGTGTTTATATTGCATACGCCACGTAGCAGGGGATCAGAAATATCTGTCTTAGAGAGTTGTCGATAAAGATGGAAGAAGCCTAGAAATTCGCAGATATACTAAGAATTAAATAGCGCCAGGTTTTTTTTCCCCAATTTCTTTTGGTGCAGCTGAGAAGATCATTAGATTGGACTGAATTCTGCAGGCGTCAGGATGGCGGGCATAATAAGAAAATTTCCCGTCGATCGCAGGTCGCGCGGCCCATCTTCTTATCGCTGTCAATTAATTTTAATACCCGACTAGGCAATTGAGGGCGGGATTGAGTTAAGGGTTTTCTGCAACGGCACCAGCACTTCCTACTCCTTAGCCGTGGGCCACCCCCCACTCCATCTTGTGTTGCTGACGCTAACGCACCGCTTTTCTTTGTCTTGTTTCCCCACCATTGAGTGCCCCAGCATTACGGAAAACTCTGACAGCGGCAGTATGGGGACCGTGCAGCAAAAGAAATTTTTTTTTTCCCGGGAGCGGCGCTCTCACTGGAAAGGAAGTTGGCAACGATAAGCAGTGAAGGATTTTTACAAGCCGTGCCTAAAGAACAAAGATCCCGATACAATCGCAGGATTCACAACCTAACGACCTGGTTATCTTTGTAGTTATCTTTCGTCTATCTTGATTATCTTTCTACTATCTACGGAATTAACTACACTTCTCGCAAAAAAAGGGCTTGGCGGTCGCTTAGATGTTCGACGGACAAATCTTTTTTGACAACTACAGGGGAAATTTGCATGACTGGTCTGCACGACCCTGTCTAGACTTTTCCGCACTCGATGCCCTAGCCTGGCGATGAGCCTTGCCTGTAAAGATGGGCTTTCATGTAGAGTCGCCCGACATTAAGGTGAAAGCCGCTCGTAATACATTCAGTCGTAATCCGGAGTCAGTAATTCGTTCTTGTCGACAACTTATTTTTCGGGAATGCAACCCCACATCTTAGGCACTTGTCCGCCTACGCGCCTTTTGTCCAGACCATCAAGCGGCGCGATGCCTGCGATGTCCGGGTCTTCTGATTTTTTTTGCTCTCCAGGAAAAAATGCTCGGCACTTGGAAGTTCACAGTAGCCCTTCCTGCCCTAGTGCCGTGGCGGATCTGACTGTGGGGATGGAGACTCATCTTTTAATGGGTATCCCCGAAATATCCAAAATGCAAGGAGGGGCTGATCTTGGTCATGGCCAAAGTCACAGTAGACAATAGTAATTTAAAGACATGGGTACTGCATGCGGACCGGGTATAATGATGGATCGATTCAATAGTCGATCACTTGTTTCCTCAAGCATTGTCCACCCAAGGGTATCAGGTGAAGCACTAGGAACAAAGCAGAATCGGACACGGCAACTATCTCAGGATCAATTGATGCCGGTTGAGTCTCTAAACGTTTTATTAAAGTAGCCTTTATTGTGCTTTACGCATCAATGCTTCCAGAACATCACGGTATTCACCATCAGCCCACGCGAAATGTCCGCACATCATGTGTTGTGTAGCCGTAGCACAGAGGAATCGAAAGCGGAAAGGTTGGTGAATCAAAATTGACACATTTTTGATCTCTATATGTATCCATACGTCGCATGGACATTTTCTTCATGTTGATCATTGAGTCTCCATACATGGCATGGACGAATCATTCATGATTGATCTCAATTGAGTATCCCCACGTCGCATGGAAGATCGAATATCAATAATTATTGAATATCCCCACATCGCATGGCATAATCGAATATTCATGATTATTGAATATCCACACATCTCGCGGCCAAAATCTTGTAGGACCTTGTATATCAACGTCGATACTAGCCAATGCTTTCGAACCAATCCATTAGGAAAAGCCTTTTCAAATCTAGTTTCTTAATTCAATCGCCACCATCAAATTATTAATCTTCTCGAATACCCTGTCAAAATCAATGCACGAATAATCTTAACAGTTTGAAGAACTGGCATTCCTAATCAATTGCATTTTTCAAGGGTAGAATGTTCATGATTCGATGTTCATGAAGGTTGACTTTAGAAGAACAGAGGCAAATTAGACTGCGAAACGCTACAGTGAAGTAACCTCTTCAGCAGCAATCTGATCAAATGTGAAACCAAAAAACACTCCATGATGTGGCATTAATTTAAACCTGATTTTTAAGTGGGTGAGATAATAAGGTAAATTTGTATCACCCATGAATATCTCGATTCAGAAGATGGGAAGCAGTCAAATCCTCTTCTGATCTATCCCTTGATATCCGTCGAAGGTAAAAGAGACTACGTTAGCTTTACGAGGATGCTGTAAGGACAATCTACAGCAATTTCATATTATTTTATTGCAGCATTTGCCTAGCTTTTATTGCGCTGCAGTGTAAATTAGGGGAGGTATCTACTTGAACTTCATGCGGTAATCATTCTGTTAACCTTCAAGCGTACAAGGATCATTGAAGTCATGAACAAAAAAAAAATCTTGCGCTTTCATAAAAAAATAGTTCTTAAATTAAAATCAACAAAGCTACCGCAGATCATAATCAGACTCATCGGTGAAAACGGTTAATTGCTAATTATCCCTGATTATGCTTCTGCAAGAATATAATAACAGTTTTGTTCAAGCTACATCTGGAACTCAGATAACTTTATTGTGTACGACATCATCGATCAATATTACGTTAAAGTTCCAGTAAAATCCTCACCCTATGGATGTATTCTATACTATGGAAAGCGGTTCCCTGTTGAATATGTTAGCTTTCAAAGTGATCAAAGATTTTCTACAACTGATCTCAGATGTACGAACAGGCAAGTGAAATTCAATGATTGGCAACAAACCGCCTGTCATGCCCCGAAGTGAACGTCTATCATGCATTCAGATCATGCAAATTATAAAAATGAATTAAATCATTTGTGAGATCTTATGCATCGAGATAAGGTAGGTTCAGTAGAGCTTTTGTATAGACAACTGAACGCACTTACCGGCGCGACATTTTAGGTTCGATCACCGAGCGGGCTTTGAAAATGAATACTATTTTTCCCTGCATAGTGTTCCTGCAAAAGAGTATTATGCATGCAAGCTCACCGGGCAGAAGATACTGGTAGTATCATGAAAGTTCATGGAATCAACTTATACCACTGGGTATTATCTGTAATGCTAGTGTAAAGTGAAGAACGGACAATTTGGATTGATATCAAATATAATGATTTGGCTGTGCAAGTTTTTGTCATACTTTCGAAATTTATGCAAAATTATTGAATTGCAACAAAAAAGAAAAATAATATTCATCTTACAATTATAAAGGAATTGATTTAGAATCATTCAATAGCCCTCTCAATTTGCAACGAGGCTCTCCTTAAGCCAATCTTGTCATTTAGGTCTAATACATAGGATACATCAACCCGGGTCTCATACTGAAATATACAATGTACAGGTCTGCACGTGATTGAGCAACACACGTCCCGAGCTTCAATACTTCGAATACAATATGCATTCCGCATTACTGCTCACCGAATTTATTATTACGGATACAATAAAATCGTGATTTAAAATGTTGCAGAGGGGAATCACAAATTACCCAAATGTCACCAATAGCTGGACGAATGGGGCATCGGGCCAGCGCTCATATTCTTCGTATATGTCTATATCATTTAAGAAGTCATATTTTACTCTCGGATGAAGATCTAGGCGGGGTGAAAATGAAATAGAACCTTCAATTCTGAAGGTTCTAGCCGTACTGGATTTTTTTTACCTGTGGCAGTTGCCGGCCAGACAAAAACAGATCAAAACCTGCAGTTCTTGCATAAAAACCAAAAACTCTATAATACTGACTGTTTCAGAGATGCAGAATTTTATTATCCAAGTGCGGCGTATGCAAGATTTGCCGGTGCGAGCAGAAATTTGACTCAAGATTTGCAACCTGGATTCCAGGATCGGTGATAGCAATTCGGTTATTGAGGGGCTAAAGAAAAAGACTTCAATTAATATCTAGGTTAAGCGTTTGAAACTGAGGCGTCTAATTTGAAGGATTAATTGAGTTGAAAATTTACGATTCAAAGCTTAACTCCTTTATGGCCCAATAATCGCTGATTAAGATAGTTTTTGGCAGACTTGATTTGATTGAATTCAAGATTTGGAGCAAGTCGGAAGCTAGGCGTGAACAAATGACCGCGTTCTAGGAATCCGTCTATTTCCGAGCCGCAAGTTACCAAATTTTTGGTCTATTTTGATGTACATACCAAGTTGAAATTCGTGAACGCTGGATTTCCATGACTTCAAATCCAACTCTCACAATAGAGCTACAACACAGAGATATCTACAAGATCTATCCTATGTCAGCGATGTTAGCTGGGTTTGGAGAAAAGTGGACTGACAAAAGACTTGGTTTCGCTTGTAGCAATTACAACACTCAAAGCCTTATTTACATACTTCCGATCTTAGTAGACATGTGTGCACATCAACTAAGCTCTCGCTAACCAATTTGCCTTGAAAGATTCGCGGTTATACGCGGATACCCATGAGGTTCGAATAAGATACAGTACTCGGCTAACCGTATAGTGCCGAAGACCGCTATGGCCACTGATTCAAAGACAGTTGTAAGCATGAATAGTTATTAGATAACAGCGGCTTCATTCTCCAATGCTCTAGAGGGGACGCACTGCTATGCTGGATCAACTAAACCTATTGAGAAGCATAAAGCTGCCTAGTGAAACCGCAGTACAGGATTGTGTGATTAGCAGCCATGTGCTCGAACTCGCTAAAAAGTTTGACATAATCTTGAAAATATCGATTTTCAATGTATTCGATTGCCTGAATTACTTAAAAGAAAGTATCGTAGCTCATAATCAACTAAAAAGAGCGTAAAATTGGATATTTAGATGAGCGTTTGCTTTACCGAAATGATTATTAGAGCTTGCTAAATTTTTAGTTTTGGCTCAATAATCATCAAATGTTAAAATTTAAGCAACTATAATTGCATATGCTTCCAAGATATGTGCTATGTTGACTTTTCTCTCTCGAGAAGTGCAATTTTAGCTAGATTTGTTTAGCGCTGGAATGCACGACTGCGGCAGAAGCCGGGGTACATCTTTTGCAAGCCGAGATAGAGAAATAAGACATATGCAACCTGCATGTGTCAACACGATCAGTTCCCGAAATTTTGTGGCTCAGTAAAACTATCGATCGGCGTCTGGCAAGAGGTATGGATTGGCAATTAATTTCCCCTATACTTATCCGAATTCTGCGTACCTCATCGAAGATTGTTACATTCCAAGTCGAAATAAAAACCTTGAAACTTACTTCAATTGAATCTTTGTCGCTACTCGTTCTTTCAATTCGGTGATTGCGTGCGGTTGAGAAGTGACGAGGAAAACAATACAATTTCGATCCAAGGTCGTCGGTCGCAAATCGACCTGCATACACACGATGTATTGTTCAGTAATCACTGGTGCAGATACTCCTGATTATATTTAGAACGTGTATTTATTGGAACTAGCCCCGGGCTGTCTGTTTACGAGCCGTATAA
This sequence comes from Suhomyces guaymorum, assembly GCA_030568515.1. Taxonomy (NCBI): domain Eukaryota; kingdom Fungi; phylum Ascomycota; class Pichiomycetes; order Serinales; family Debaryomycetaceae; genus Suhomyces; species Suhomyces guaymorum. Next base: position 151,773 of record JAJMGD010000024.1, read on the forward strand.
GATCGACCGTGAGAAATTCAAGGTTTTTTGATTTGATTGACGTTCCTAAACAATAGCTCTATTTATCTGTAGCTTGGAGAGCTTCCATTAATTTGAGGCAGCTGTAAACGGTCCCCATGTCAAGTCTAAGGCCCGGTAAACTCAGAAAAGATTCCAAACCTATCCTAATACTCTAAGTATAAAAAATGAAGTAGAAGTAAAGCATTTGGTTAACTCATCTTCTATCCTTGACGTTTCGGCCTTTGCATCGGAAAATACTTCTCGCATGATGCCCTTCGCTGCTAATCGTAACTTGGCGATACTGAGGTATGCATGAAGAAAAAAATTATTTTTTCCGCAGTTCACGAAATGTTGCAAAAAACCGCCGTTTCCCAAAAAGCGAGTCACCGAATAGTTAGAGAAGATATATTTGTGTCATCATCATCATCACTTCAAGGTAAATCCTTTTGTGCATTGCAGCTATTTTCTCAGTAATATCAGGGCGTTTGTCTTATCTAGCAGAATTAGTGTGTTTCATGAATTGTATAGAAATTTCACTGCTTAGTGTAATATGCAGTGAACCAGATTAACCTTACTCGAGATTTTACGACGTTCTCTCTCCACCTATAGTATAAAAAGTAAAGGATTTGCTGCTCTTTTCAAACTATAATACCGACTACAAGAATGAAGTTACTTAATCTCGTTGCCACCGGTTGTACCTTGGCATTTGGTTCAGCAAAGCAAGTTACCGGTGTTTTCACCAGCTTGGATTCCGTTGTTAACGTAGAACCTAAAGGAGTTTTCCCACACACCACTCCAGACATCCCTAACTGGAATGCTACCCTTAGTTGGAGTTTGGACCCAAGCAAAGTCGCCGCCGGTGATACCTTCGGTCTTAACTTACCTTGTGTTTATATCTTCACAGGTAACAGTCAAGAATTACTGTTGACTGCAAACGGTAACACATATGCTACCTGTTCGCTCAATGATGGTGCAGTTTTGTTGAGTTACTCCACCATTCAATGTACCGTCACTTCTGCCATCAGCACTGGAGGTGCCGTTCAAGGTTCAGTTATCGTCCCAGTCGCTTTCAACGCTGGTGGATCCGCGCTTGCATCCGATTTGGAAGATTCTAAATGTTTCGTTGGTGGTATGAACACCATCACTTGGAACGATGGTGCAAATGACCTTTCTGCTCAAGCTACCTTCGATTCCGTTCCATTGTGGGCTACCGACGCCAACAACTTGACTTTCATGTTGAAGGTCGCTCCAAACTTGGATGCTTTCCAATCTTATCAATTGGCCGGTGCCTGTGCCGATGGTTACCAATCCGGTACCCTTGGTGTCGTCGTTGACAACTCGAACATTGATTGTTCTTCTGTCCATGCTGCCATTACCAATGAACTTAACGCCTGGAACTACCCTGAAAATGCCGTCCATTTTGATTTCAAACAATCTTGTTCTCCATCTCAATTCACTGTCGACTATCAAAACATTCCTGCCGGTTACAGACCATTCATTGATTTGTTGTATGCTCTTACCACCGCCGAAGGAACCATTACTCACTACACTGATACCTACACTTGTAACAACGGTGCTTTCTCCAACAACAGCAGATCTCAAGCCTGGGGTAAGTACGACAACTCTGACTCCGGAAACAACGATGGTTCCGTCGTCTACACTACATCCACTTACGCCGGAACTGCCACCAGTCTCACCACCTTGCCATTCATCTCTGGTCCAGGTAACACCGAAACCATCGTTGTCCTTGTTCCTACCCCAGCTGTGACTGTCACCACCGCATGGAGCGGTTCTGTCACCACCACCGTCACCGAATCCGGAAGTGGCACCGAAACCATTCTCGTCGAGACCCCAGGTCCTCACTCTTCCAGCTCTGCCGTCAGTTCAAGCAGTGTTGCCCCATCTACCAGTGCCTCTTCCAGCAGTGCCGCTCCTCTGACCAGCTCTGTTGCTTCATCCAGCAGTGCCGCTTCTAGCTCTGTTGTTCCATCCTCCAGTGCCCCCGTTAGCAGTGCTACTCCTCTGACCAGCTCTGCCAGTAGCGTTGTTCCCTCTAGCAGCGTTGCTCCATCCTCTAGCAGCGCCCCAGCTTCCTCTAGCAGTGCCTCAGCTTCCTCTAGCAGCGCCCCAGCTTCTTCTAGCAGCGCCCCAGCTTCCTCTAGCAGCGCCCCAGCTTCTTCTAGCAGCGCCCCAGCTTCCTCTAGCAGCGCCCCAGTGTCTTCTAGCAGCGCCCCAGCTTCAAGTGCCAGCTCTGCCAGCGCTATTGACCCAGCCAGTGCCTCTGCTAGCAGTGGTACTCCAGTGAGCAGCTCTGCTGTCAGCACCACCGCTGCTGCCAGTACCGTCGCTCCAGCTTCAGCTGCTTCTTCCTCACTGTTCAGCACTATGCGTCCTTGGAACTCAAGTACGATTGTTCAAACTAGCACCGTTCAACAAGGTTCTACCTTGCCATCCACTTGGACCACCACCACCTCTACCGAAACTCCAAAGAGTTCTGAAGGTGCTGAAGCTACCAGTGAAGGAGCCAGCATGGAAACTACTGGTACCGAAACCGCTAAGGCCGCTGGTACCGAAACCACCAAGGCTGCTGATACCGAAACTGCCAAGGCTGCTGATACCGAAACCGCCAAGGCTACCGGAACTGTCACTGTTGCTCCTGAAGCCGACAAACCAGCTGTTGGTGCCACCACCATTAACACCAGCACTGCGTCCCAATCCCACTCTCAAACCGTTGCCCCACACTCTGTGACAACCATTCCAGGTTCAGCATCGAAGTTGGCAGCTACTAATATCCTTGCTGTCTTGTTGGTGATGCTCTTCTAAGCTTAAAAATGCAGAGAAACACTGCTGCCAAATTTCTTAATCGAATAGATCTATTTACTTTCAGGTTCTTTCCGTCGGTTTTAATTTTCCTTCTTCAACATTCTAATTCATACAATTCGAGCTCGTGGATACCTTCGTTAATTTAACGACACTCATAATAATTAATATGTAGTTTCGAAAATATACTCTCTAAATAAATAACCTAGTAACTCCGGATTTTATCAACGTAAACTTTCTGAGACTAAACAACTTTCTGGAGCCTCACAAAATCCGCTCTTGCATTTGCGGCTCCCACGTACAACTATGTATCAAGTTTTCGACAATGTGTAAAAGAATCAAGCCCAGTTTTTTGCTTCCCTATTACTCAAAGGTCAAAGGTTATAGAAAATGAGTGTGCAGGAAGTATGCTCATGCATCATACACGGATGAGTCTGCACCATGTATAGTCCATGCAGTAGTTGCAAACTAGAGCTTAAACATGTTTACAATTACTTCTTCGAGGATCACCAGTCTTTATTTCAAATTATTAGTACTTACAATTAAATTGAGCACCATTGCAATATTATTCTCGCAATTACTAACCATGCACCATGATATTGCGTACTACTATATTAAAGTCTTTGCAAACCTAGGGAAGTTTAAGCTGCAACTCACTGCATACATAAGCTTTCAGTTGCGTCATCGTACTTTTTCAAAGGCAATAAGTGGGTTATCATATTGCATCGATTTTTGATAAATCTTCTAACAATTGATTGCGACATGCTTTTCTCTAAGTATTGCAGTATGGGTTTTCTCTAAGTATGGGTTTTCTCTAAGTATTGCAGTATGGGTTTTTCTCTAAGTATTGCAGTATGGGTTTTTCTCTAAGTATTGCAGTATGGGTTTTCTCTAAGTATTGCAGTATGGGTTTTTCTCTAAGTATTGCAGTATGGGTTTTCTCTAAGTATTGCAGTATGGGTTTTCTCTAAGTATTGCAGTATGGGTTTTCTCTAAGTATTGCAGTATGGGTTTTCTCTAAGTATTGCAGTATGGGTT